>OU696532.1:86953757-87553757 GCA_916048285.2 Bellardia pandia | reverse complement strand
CTTGCTTATTCTGTAAGCTCTTACCATTCACAAAAGCATTGAATCAGTATGAGTGTTATGAATATACGCAGAGCTTTTTGAGTAAATATACACTTACTATATTTATCGCATATTCTTTTTAATTTTATTTGATAGTGCTTAAACATATGTATTATTATAGGGATAGTAATAATGATAATGATAAAAAAATAAGTACAAGTTTCAGCCATTTTTCAGAGGTTAGCAAAAGAAATAATGTAATACTTCATGTTCAATATTTTATTATTTAAAGATAAATATATGTATGTATTTGTTGTTTTTATAAATTATTGTAATTGCTAATAAAACTATATTTTCACTCATATTTGTACACTGGATTTTTTACAATACGACAAACACCGTTTTCAATATTGTTTATTATTTCGGAGTTCATCTTGAAAACTTATTTAAAAAAATTAACGCACTGATTTTGCACTATGCAATCTGAGCTTTTATGAATCATTTGATTATTTTGCTTACAAATCAAAACACAGTTATAATTTTTGATTCGTTATTGCTAACGACGTTTAAAAAGTGATTGAGAAAACGACAAGCAATTAAGAGAGCGCAAACACTGCAAGCAATGTTATTAGCACATGTTGATGATTGAAAACAAAACAAAAACATATAGGAAAAAAGCGAATCAACTCGTGTACATCTCTGCTACCTAATACTCTTCTTATCCGACACCTCAGCCAGGGTCTACAAAGTTTCGCATTAATGCCTTTTGTGAATTTACTCTGTACAAAATTTTTTCTATAGACTTCTTGACCCGGTGTATATCTTATTGTTCTACTTTTGAGGTTGTAGGATTTTACGTTTCTAAGGTAAGCGTCGTGAAGTTTTTCATTTACTCTCTGGTGGACTAATTGCATTCGGGATGACTTGGGTAGCACTGACATGTCTCCATCATCAATTGATTTAAGTTTCCGTAAAATCTCATACGCGTCCGCATGTGTTATCATATTATATCCCGTTAGTGAAAAATATGGCGTTACACCTGTCGACGAATGGATAGTTGATCTAAGGGCACATTCTATTTTCGATAAATTCTCATCCCATTTGGTCTGATCATTGTCTAAAAAACTTCGAATAGAACTAAGTGTGGTCTGATTGACTCTCTCGCTGGCGTTAGATTGTGGCGTATAAATAGGAGTACGGGTATGTTTTACACCAAATATTTTCAAAAAATTTCCGAATGCCTCCGATGTGAATTGTTTGCCATTGTCGGAATGTATGACTTCGGGCACTCCGAATTTGTAAAATATTTCATCCCTTAGAAATTTGATCACTGCCTTCGTTGTAGCCTTTGAGAGAGCTTTCAATAACACGTATTTGGTTTTATGGTCTAATACTATGAAAATAAATGTGTTACCGGACTTAGTTCGAGGATATGGTCCTAAGAAATCTATATAGATTTTTTGAAATGGCCTTTCAGTCTTGACTTCGCCTCCCATAGGTGGGCGTAGTGTCTGTCTTGGGTGTTTAGTCTCTTTACAAATTCCACATTTCCTAACGAAGTCTCTGACCTGTTTTATCATGGATGGCCAATAAAAATACTCACGGACATTATAAAACGTTTTCGTTATGCCTCCGTGTGAAGTGTTGTCTACATGGGATCTTCTAATTAAACTATCCGTTAGCTCCGTTGGCACCCATATTTTCCAGCATTCCGCTTCGTTATCTATATCTGTCGTATTGAATTTAACTTTTTTATATACTATTCCTTCTTCCACTTTCAAGTCCGGTAACCGGTCCTTATTCTGTTCAACCGTGTCAATTAATGCTAGGTAGTCCTTATTGTTAAACGCTTCGGAATTAAAGTTAATCATATGATCGCTAATTATCTCCTCCATATCGAGTCGCGAAAGCATATCTGGGACAACGTTCTTAGTTCCCTTCCTATGTTCTATATTGAACTTAAAGCCTTGTAATTTCAAACTCCATCTCGCCAGACGTCCATTTAAGTCCTGCTGTCGCATTAACCACTTTAAACTAGAATGATCCGTGATAACTGTGAAGTCCATCAGTTCGATATACTGTCTAAACTTTTCTATAGCTAACACGACAGCTAGACATTCCTTTTCCGTTGTGGAGTAATTTCTCTGGGCCCTGTTTAATTTCCTAGAAAAATATTCGATCGGGTGTTCCCCTTCACTGTCATCTCTTTGAAATAATACCGCCCCTATTCCTAGGTTAGATGCGTCACATTGAACGAAAAACGGTTTTTCGAAGTCTGGGCTCGATAGTATTGGGCTTGTAATTAGACGTTTCTTCAGCTCTTCAAATGATTCTAAGGCTTCCTGAGTAAATTGAAACTTGGGAGATTTCTTAAGAGTGTCAGTGAGAGGCGTGGTTAGTGTCGAAAAGTCGTGGATGAAGCGTCGATACCACCCTACTGTACCTAAAAATCTTCTGACATCTTTCTGTGTTTTCGGTGGTATGATGTCTAAAATGGCCTTTACTTTGTCTTCATCGGGTTTCAGCTTTCCACCTGCCACGATGTATCCTAAATACCTAAGTTCTTTATAACAAAATTTTGACTTTTGCATATTAATCGTTAAACCGGCTTCCGTTAGCTTTTGACCTACGACTCTAAGCATATTCATGTGATCCTCAAAATCAGGTGAGACTATTAGCAAATCATCCTTCAGCTCCTATCCTTCAGCTCCGACAGCACCACTTTATCCATCAGTCGACAAAGTCTCTGGGCAGCGTTACACAGTCCGAAAGGCATAACCTTAAATTGATATTGAGGTCTACCCGGAACTGTGAACGCTGTCTTGGATCTGCTCTCAACATCCAGAGGAATTTGCCAAAAGGCGTCCTTTAGATCGATTGCTGAGATAAAATGAGTGTCGCCTAGCCTGGCTAATAAGCCATCGATGTTAGGGAGAGGATAAGCGTCCTTTTTGGTGACCTTATTCAATTCCCTAGCATCGAGACATAGCCTATTTTTGCCGGGTTTCATAACTAATGTGGTCCGATTATTCCACTCAGACCGTGTCGTTACCTCGATTACGTCTAACTCTAACATCCTGTCTAATTCTGCATACATTAATCTTTGCACCGCAGGACTGACGGGATAGTGTCTCATTTTCCTAGCAGGTGCATCTCCTGTCTCAATTGTGTGTGTTTCTAGATCGGTCTTGCCCAAACCGTACTAGGTGTAACATTTGAACGAAAGTTTCACGTTTTCCAAGACCCTACTCTGATGAGATGTTAACTGGTGTAATTTCAAGTTTTCTATATCTGACCCCGAGATTTCATCTATTGCTTGTTCGTTCAAATGAACCTTAAATCCAATTTTTCTCCAAAATGCGTAACCTAGAATTAATTCCTGATTTAAATTCGGCACTAGGTATAGAACGGACTCAACGGATTTATTACCATATTGAACTATTGCATGAATTTTACCTACGATTAGATGTTGTCGTCCATCTGCCGTCCTTACGGATGATTTATAGTCCACTATAGTAATGTCCATTTCTTTCACGTTAACTAAACAGTTTCTACCTAAGCAACTTATCGACGCGCCACTGTCCAATAGACCTTCAAACCTTTTTCCATTTATTTTAACAGACATGTATGGCCTTATGTCATCTTCACGACCTATAATTGTCGATGCTATAAATTTTCTATCGTTTTTTCTCTTTGTATATCGGTTTCTTGTCTTAATTATCTTTTCACTAACTATTGGTATATCCGCAAAAATTTCGGTTCTTTTTTGATTATATGCTTTCAGACGTTGTTCATAGTTGAGACTGGGATTCACTTATTTACGGGTGTTATTAACAGGATGAGTATTGGAGTAATTGTGTTCTAGATTATACGTTGTTTCAGTTTGGCTAGATTCAGATTCTGATATTCTAAAACTCTCATTGGACGTTTTACTTGTGTCATATTCATTAGGTTTCTCTTTTGCTAAAATATATTTTAAAAAATTATCCTCTACTGGGACGCATTTTGGTTTGAACAAGCGAGCCCCGTCTTTTGCATGTTCTGTTTGGAGTTTCCCGCACACTTGGGACAAGTTGGGCTTGTGACCTCCTCGAACCCACATTTGTAACAAAAGACGCCTCTCTGAACTACAGGACATTCTATGAACGTGTGTCCAGGTGTTTTACAGTTCCAGCAGCGAAGTTGTTTTGCTGGCAGTTTAGCTCTCTGTAATGCATCTACCTGATATGCCTGCTCGTCTTCTACCTCGGAATTGAAAACTTCGACCTCGTATACTCTACGCGGATTATTTATAGGCGTACGATAAGAATATCGTTTAGCAATATTTCTCTCTGCTCTTTTACACTCTTCTAGAAGGTGATCTAGGTTTTCAATTCGGATAGGGAAAATTAATTGAGCCAACCCATCTTTCAAATTGTCCTTCACTATTTTCACTAGCTCGCTTTCCAACACATGCACCCACATTTGATTCTTAAGATTTACTATATCTGAAATGAATGCATCCGCGGATTCATTTGGGCCTTGTCTGCGTTCCATGATCTTCCTCTGAATTTCAAAATCGCTTTCGAAATTTCTAAATTTTTTTATCAAATGGTGCTTAAACGTGTACCAGTCACATACAGGGTTTTTCATTCTGAAAGACCAGAACCAGGTACTAGCCGATCCACTAACTAAATGATGGAAGCCTTTCATTACAACTTCCCACGAACAGTTGTAGTCCTGTTTTAATGATTCCACCCTAAAGACAAAATCTTCCACTGTCAGATTTTTATTTGTGCCATCATACCTGATTCCCCACTTTTAAAGCTGGTTAGGTGTTAAAGGTTTATATCCTTGGGATTGCGGTGAATTATCGTAGTCGAGATAAGGTTCGGAGAAATTCCGAGGAGTATTCCCGAATAATTGTTGGGCTATATTGGGCTGAGGTTGGCGTTGCTGATTGGGTATTTGAGGGTTATTTCGTTGAGGTAATGGTGCTTGAGGTTGCCTATTAGGGTAAATGTTGATAGGGGTTTGATATGCGAAATCTCGATTCACAGGTCTATTATGCCGAGAAAATGGATTTTCTTGCGAATATCCACCTTCAGAGCGTAATGATTCCCGAATTATCTGTGGCAACATTATCTGCATGTTTTGAAATTCCCTCATGATCGAGGCTTGTGCTGCCCCCACAGATGCATCTACATATTCCCTGATGGTCAACATTTCCTCATTATTTACAACGGCTGGGTCAACCTCCTCGCTAACTGGTGGTAAATTCCTATTCCTTTGTGACATATTCGAACTGCGACCTACCGTGTCGGATATTTGCCCGCTTATTTCCCTGGCTGTTATGCTGCTGTATGTTGGCGTGGTAATGGTAGTATTACTCTTAGGAGAGGAATGTGTTTCTGGACCAACTCCCTGCGGAAAACTAATAGACATCAACGGTGTAATCACATTAGTGGAGACTAGTGGTACTGTGCTTTGTCTTGTAGTAGATGTAGTAGTTTGTATACTATTGCCACTATTGGTCTGGTTTTGACTTGCTGATCTAAGTTGTCTAGTGCTCATAATTATACGTCGTGTTTAAACAAAAACTATCTGTCTGTATCAACCTGACACATAAGGCAACAATAGGAAATTACTTCGCATATATAAAAAACAAACTCTGTTTACTTGATGTAAAATGGTTGTATCGGATGCGAATGAGAGTTATTTCTAAATTGTAAAAGCGTTTTTTGGATTTGATTTGTCAAAAAAAAAGTTATGATATTTGATAATGATAAAAATATAATATAAAGATTGTATCAAGAAGAATGTTATGATAGATATCTGACCAATTTATCAGAAATGTTATGTTATATAAAGAGGTAAATTGTTATTACAAACAATTATATGAATCAATGTTTAAATAGATTAATTAAGATTAGTATTGGGTAATTTTAGAATTAATTATATACAAGATGATTTTAATTCAAATGTTTTAGTCAATATATTTATATTTATAAATTTTATACCGTATGTACATTGTGGTTGAAATTCTTGTAACTTAGCGTTGAGTGTTGATGTTTACGAAATTTTAGATCTTGAGCGTATTGAAAATAAATTTTGTTAAACTGATGAAGTTAAAGAGAACATAACAAGAAATGTTTATTATTGATTTTAAAGAGGTAATTGAGTATTTCTTTATCATCAAATAACTTGTGACAAACCACAAAACAATACATAACATGATATGAGCCTCCTGGATTTTCATCTCATCTCCTCCAGTACCAGAAGCAAATGAACTCTAAGCTATGTAACTCCCGGATCATGCCTTCTGATACGGATTTGGTTTGATTCGATCCATTCGACTCCCAAGAATCTAAATCATTCATCCGATGTCGTCGCAACTCAGGCATGGACTCTTGTAGATCCTTCCAGGACATACGACATCTTCCAAAAGATTTAAACCTTGGACAACATTCTCAAAAAAAATGTTAGAAATGTGAAGTGAACCACGAAAACAAAACGGTATCAACGCTTTTATTTCCGTAGCCGGCCCACGTTGGGCGCCAAATTTGTAATGTGATGCGAGTGTGTGTCTTTATGTTTTTAGCTGACTGAAGTTTAGTTGAAAAGAATTTAAAAAAAATTATTTTCTTTTGCCTCTTTGCTTGTCGGTAGACGGTGGCACGTACGGTATTTCTGCGGCTTGAGCTCGTCGGATTGGGAGGGATCTTGTCCACCTAAGGCCATCACAAATTAATAATCGTGCCAAGATGTTTAAGCAAATTACATATATATAACGATGGACAACACAAATTTCGCTAGGGATTCACTTGATAATCGGACGGACAATTGATGATAAAATAACAAAAAAAAACTTCCTCTTCTGTACGCTCAGTATCGTTTTGCCGGGATCAGGTATTGTTATCCCGGATAGGCTGCCCACCCCATATGACGTATTGCAGTCATCCGTGACATTATTCGATGCCTAAAAAATTTATTTGAATAATGTCCCTAGTGTAAACTTACCTCCACGCTAGTTACATTTCAACCACTCTCTCAATGTTCAACACATGACTTCTATATAATTATACAATTTACATAAATTCATATTTATTTAGTATAAACTTTCATATTTTTACTAACAATTATATACTAATCAAATTAAATTAAAATTACTGTAATAATCTTAGTTTAACAATTCAGTTAATAATAATACTATTCAACTTAACAAATCTAACAAATTTATTAATCAAAAATCCAATATCTAATTATTTAATTATATATAATTAATCAAATAAATCTATATACATATATATATATATTCATTCAAGAATTCATTTAATCATTTACTTAACCAATTATTTATTTGGTTAAAAATTTATTTAATATTTCATTTATTTATTTATTTAATTACGTGCGTATTCATTTAATTATATCCATATAATTATGTATTTATCGAGTTTCCTATATGTTTATTTATTTAAGTATTTGTTTAATTTATTAGGTTGTTAAATAGTTATTTAACCTTTCGAATATTTATTTGTATCTTCAAATAAATATTCATTTAGTTGAATAAGTATTTATTTAGTTACTTTTATATTTATTTATGTATTTATTTAATTTATTAGGTTGTTAAATAGTTATTTAACTTTTCAAATATTTATTTATATTTTCAAATAAATATTTATTTAGTTGAATAAGTATTTATTTAGTTTCTTTTATATTTATTTATTTATTCAGTTAACTAAGTTGCTAAATAGTTATTTATCCTTTCAAATATTTATTTATATTTTCAAATAAATATTTTATTTAGTTGGATAAGTATTTATTTAGTTTCTTTTATATTTATTTATTTATTTATTTAAGTATTTTATTTATTTAACTAAATTGCTAAATAGTTATTTAACCTTTCAAATATTTATTTATATTTTCAAATAAATATTTATTTAGTTGAATAAGTATTTTGTTAAATCAGTTTTTATTTCAGTCATTTATGTTCTTAAATAATCATTTAAGTTTTTATTTATTTATGTTTTTTATTTGTTTATCTATTTATTTTATTACTTAAGTATTTATTTAGTTTCCTATATATCTATTTATTTATTTATCCATTTAACTAAATTGCTAAATAGTTATTCAACTTTTGAACATTTATTTGTGTTTTCAAAATAATTATTTATTTAGTTGAATAAGTATTTATTTAGTTTCTTTTATATTTATTCATTTATTTATTCAGTTAACTAAGTTGCTAAATAGTTATTTATTCTTTCAAATATTTATTTATATTTTCAAATAAATATTTTATTTAGTTGGATAAGTATTTATTTAGTTTCTTTTATATTTATTTATTTAAGTATTTTATTTATTTAACTAAATTGCTAAATAGTTATTTAACCTTTCAAATATTTATTTATATTTTCAAATAAATATTTATTTAGTTGAATAAGTATTTTGTTAAATCAGTTTATATTTCAGTCATTTATGTTATTAAATAATCATTTAAGTTTTTATTTATTTAAGTATTTATTTAGTTATGTACCCAAATAATTATTTAACCTTTTTAATATTTATTTGTGTTATCAAATAAATATTTATATAGTTACATAAGTATTTACTTTGTTATTTTTAATCTAACTTTAAATACCTAAATAGTTAAATAGTTATTTAACAATTTTAATTTAGTTATTTATGGGGCTAAATAGCTAATTAACTTTTGAAATACATATTCGTTTAATTATCTAATTAGGTAAGTATACATGAAGTTGATTTATGCATCTATCTACTTCATTAAATATGTTGCTAATATTTATTTAACTTTTCCAATATTTATTTATATTTTCGAATGAATATTTGTTTAGTTAAATAAATATTTATTTTTAGTTTAATTTATTTTTGATTATTTATACAGTCAAATAGTTATATAATATTGTAAAGAATTCCTTAGGATTTTATTTATTTTATGCTTTTATTCTCTTTGTTAAAAATCATTAATATTGTGTGTTACCTGTGGTCTATTGTTAAATAGAATTTACTCCCATCCGTCGGCTTCAACCTTCTGACTGAGTAGATACGGTTTGTGGCTGTTGCTGTTTTAGGTGCACGTGACTGTAGATGTTGTTATTTTAGGTGCCCGTGGCTGTGTTTAGCAGGTGCACGCGGCTTGTTGTTTGCTGGAGCTTCCGGCAGTTGTTATTTTAGGTACACGTGGCTGTAGGTAGTTGGTTGGAGCTTGTTGGAGCCCTGCTGTCGTGGACAAATGCACGCGGCTGTTATTTTTTGGTGCACGTGGCTGTGGGTGTTGTTATTTTAGGTGCCCGTGGCTGTGTTTAGCAGGTGCACGCGCTGTGGCTGTTTTTAGCTTGGCGCTTGTTGGATGGAGCTCGTGGCTGTTGTAGACAAATGCACGTGGCTATTATTTGTAGGAGCTTGTTGGTTGGAGCTCGTGGCTGTTGTAGGCAAATACACGCGGCCGTTACCGTGGGATGCACGGATTCGGCTCCCACTAAGATGCACGATGTTTTTGCTGTTGGATGCACGCGGCCGTTACCGTGGGATGCACGGATTCGGCTCCCACTAAGATGCACGCGGCTTTTGCTGTTGGATGCACGTGCTTTTCTCGTTGAGGAGGTCAATTTTGGTGGCGCCGAAACTTTGTTGAAAATGCTTGTGGCTTTGGTTTTGATTGACTTAAAAAATTTTTTTCTTTTTTTTTTAAACTACGTTTTATTTAACTTTATTTAATTTTTTTTAAGACCTCTTGCCACCACGACCTACCTCAACGACTGCCATCTTTCTTCTCATCAAAACTCCATCTTGCCTGACGCTTCTGTGGTTGGCGTCGGTTTTTGACAGGGTTGTATCGGCATCATGGTTGTATTCAGTCGTATTGTCAGTGACGATCGACAGGGATGGATGATTAAAAAAAATGTAAAAAATCGCCAATTCAAAGGAAGTGTCACGAAGTAATAAAGCATGCGTACATTTGAAAAATTCTAGTACCCGTTACAAACGATATTTATACAATATATATAGGGAAAAATGTCTTCTTCAGATGTGGTCCTTGTATGGGACCTAGACCAGTTGTGGGCCGACCACCATAAAATTTAGTACAACAATTTATTTGCCTATAAAGAGTATTTATGTCAAATTTTTTGCCGTTTAACATTATTTATATCTGTTTTATGCGTATTTAAGTGAATTTTGGAAGTGGACTTTATATGGGATCTATGGTCAAATATGGACCGAACTAAAAAAAATTTCGGTTTGTGATTTCTTTTTGTATAAAACTTATTTTTGCTGAATTTTGTCTTGGTATTCCAATTTTATAAGCATTTATTTATCATTAAGCAATATTTCGGGAATATATATATTTGTATGAGGGCTATGAGAAATCATGGACCGATTCCTACTATTTTCCGCACACTTTCTTCTTTTACAGTACAAACAACGTATACAAAATTTCATGGTATTATCTGCAATATATTTCAAAACATTGCAATAAAATGGACGAAAAATATCAAATTTCTATGGAGGTGGTCTCACATATTGGTGCATAACTCTGGTTGACCTAAACCGATTTTGCTGATTTTAAATAGCAAACTTCTCGAAAGCATTTCTGGCAGAATTATTGAAGATTTGGATCCCGAATATATCTTGGGACTTAAAAAAATTGATTTCAACATCCAGACAGACAGATAGACAGACGGACATGGATTAATCGACTCCGCTATTTATAAGGATCCAGAATATATATACTTTATAGGGTCGGAAAATTATATTGTGGAAATTTCACACGGAATGACAAACTTATATACACCCTTCTCATGAATGTGAAGGGTATAAAAATGGTGAAAATTAGACAAAATTTCAAAATATTTAACATAAATTATGTTCGTCGTAAAATTGTCTTTCAAACAATATATCAAATACAAATAAAATTTGCACTGTGGCATCACCATCCCACATACTTTAAAATACAACTTTATATTACTTTTGTTTACATTAGATTTTTCATACTATTTTTAAATTAACGATATTTGATATTACCTAAAAGTGCAACCCTGAATTATTAAAACACTTATGATTTTGTTGAATAAAGATTTATTCTAAGAAAACCATAAAACAGTATACTCCATAAATGGTGACCCCGACGTGATCCAAAGAAAGAAACGATTTTTAGAACGCAAGACAATTAAATAAACGATCACAACTATTTAGATATCCTAAATTATAAAAGAGTATACATTATTATGGTCGATGACGAAATTGTAGGTGTTTCCGCAGCAGCAGAGGCTACTGCTGGCACCAACAGACATCAACATGTTGCCAACAACGCCGATAACGAAGCTGCCCAAATTGCAAGAGTGTCCGTACGGATTCCTCCATTCTGGCATGTCAAACCCGCTCTATGGATCGCACAAATAGAATCTCAGTTTGCTGCCGCTGGTATAACCAACGACAAGACGAAATATCATACAGTTGTAGCAGCCATCGAAAGCAGCGTTTTATCACAAATCAGTGACATTTTGCTAAATCCACCGGTGGAGAACATGTACGACACATTAAAGACAAGGCTCTTGGAACATTATGCTGTCTCAGAACAGAAGCGTTTCAAAAAGCTTTTACAGGATTTGGAACTCGGCGACATGCGTCCAACACAATTACTTCGCGAGATGCGAGATCTAGCTGGCAACGAAATGAACGACAACATGCTCAAATCTGTCTGGATGAGCCGATTACCACCAAATGTGCGTACTGTAATTTCAATAAGTAGTGACCCGCTCGACAAATTGGCAATACTCGCTGACAAGATATTTGAGGTAAGCGACTCACCACACGTCAATGCAGTTTCTGTACCACAACACGTATCTTCAGCACAGTCAACACTAGAACAACAGATCAGCTTACTCGTCAAGGAGGTAGCTGAATTGAAAACAAAGTTTGCCTATCGTACACGAAGCAGATCTCGCTCCCGTAGCACCGAATCAAATGATATATGCTGGTATCATCGCAAATACGGCGACAAGGCAAAAAAGTGTCGTCAACCCTGCCGAGACGCAAAAAACTAAATAGTCTGTCCGACATGACGGCTACCGACAAGCAATTGCCGTCTAATTATAAGTGACAGAAATACCCAACTAAAATTTCTGATTGACACTGGTGCCGAAGTTAGTGTCATTCCTCCTTCACCCATACAACGAAAACATCCACAAACCAATTCATATCTATATGCTGCTAACCATTCACCAATCAAAATGTTTGGTGAAAAAACAATTACATTGAATTTGGGTCTTCATCGTGATTTCAGATGGAAATTCATAATAGCCGATGTCACCCAGCCAATAATCGGCGCAGACTTTTTGTCGTTTGACAACTTATTGGTTAACAGCGCAAACTCGTAGATAATTTAACCAACGTTCAAAGAAATTGTTCTTTATGCAAGAAGGGTGAGTTGTACAAAAGCCTTTCATTTATTAATCAGAACGATTCTTTTAAGGACCTTTTAAATGAGTTCAAAGACATCACACAAGCTAATTCGACTAAAGGAACTGTAGGTCATGATATAACGCATCATATTGTAACGAAAGGTCAACCTGTTTTTGCCAAACCAAGACGTCTATGCCCCGAAAAGTTGAAAGTGGTCAAATCCGAGATACAAACACTTATGGATCTGGGTATATGTCGCCCATCACGAAGCCCTTGGGCCTCACCACTACACATGGTTCAAAAGAAGAATGGAGAGTGGAGACCGTGCGGTGATTTCCGGCGGCTCAACAGTATAACGGAGCCCGATCGTTATCCCATTCCCCACATCCAGGATTTTACACATTTTTTACATGGTTGTGAAATTTTTTCCACCATTGATCTACGCAGGGCCTATCACCAGATACCCGTGGAGCCCAAGGACGTACCCAAAACGGCCATTACGACCCCTTTTGGGTTATTCGAATTTACCCATATGTGTTTTGGCCTACGTTACGCCGGACAAACATTTCAACGGTTCATGGACCATATTCTACGCGAATTCGATTTTGCTTGGCCCTATTTAGACGACATTCTGGTCGCTTCCAAAAACATAGAGGAGCATCGTGAACACCTACGTAAAGTCTTTGGAAAACTTCGTGAATACGGCGTGATAATAAATCCATCAAAATGTTTTTTCGGACAACAAGAGGTACGATTTTTAGGATTTTTGGTAAACAAGGACGGAGTTTGCCCTCCACCTGATCGTGTCAACGCCTTGGCCGAATACCAACTACCCGAACGTGTTTGTAATCTACGAAGATTTCTCGGCATGATGAATTTTTTCCGTCGATTTTTGCCTAAAGCGGCCGAACATCAAGCCCTTTTATGTAAACTTATAAAAGGCAATAAAAAAAACGATCAGTCTGTAATCGATTGGACTGATGAGACAAGGCAGGCATTTGAGAATTGTAAAAGTTCTCTTTGTGAGGCCACGTTATTAGTTTTCCCGAAACCCAATGCACCATTGGCTCTTTCAGTAGATGCATCGGGTACCGCCATGGGCGCCATTTTGCAACAACTCGACGACAACATATGGAAACCCCTAGGTTTTTATTCTGAACGACTAAACCCAGCACAACAAAAATATAGTACCTATGATAGGGAACTGCTCGGGGCCTATAAGGCTTGTAAGTATTTTCGTCACATGGTGGAAGGTAGAAAGGTGTGCATTTACACTGATCATAAGCCCTTACAATACGCTTTCCAACAAAAATTGGAAAAGGCAACACCACGACAAGCCCGCTATCTCGATTTTTTGGGTCAGTTCACGACAGACATCCGTTATATACCTGGAAAGGAAAATATTACAGCCGATGCCCTCTCGCGAATCAACGCATTACACACAACATCGAATATTGACTACGCTGAACTTTCAAAAAATCAAACAAACGACGAGGAGCTTAAAGAATTTTTAGAGAACGACTCGAACTTGGAAATTAAGAAAATCGAAATTCCAGGCACACAACTGGAAATATTTTGCGACATTTCAACCGGAAGGGCACGCCCATTTCTAACATCGCCTTTCCGTAAAATGGTTTTTTATTCAATGCACAATATTAGTCATCCTGGCGTAGCCAAAACAACAAAACTAATTTCGGAACGTTTTATTTGGCCAGGATTGAGAAGGGATTGCAGAAAATGGGCTAAGGAATGTATTCCATGTCAACGAAGCAAGATCCATCGATATAACGCGGCACCGATTTCCAATTACGCTCTTCCTGGAGCAAGATTCGAACATGTAAACATCGATATTGTGGGTCCCCTGCCGCCCTCTATGGGTTATCGTTACTGTCTCACATGTGTTGACCGCTTCACGCGTTTGGTCGAAGCCTACCCTTTGGAAGACATGACCTCCGAAACAATAGCATTTACATTTTACCAACAGTGGATATCACGATTTGGCGTCCCGCAGAGAATTACCACGGATCAGGGCAGGCAGTTCGAGTCAAATCTGTTCCGAGATCTGAATCGTCTCCTGGGTATTACGCATCTGAAAACAACTGCATACCATCCTGCCGCTAATGGTAATTTCAATAAGTAGTGACCCGCTCGACAAATTGGCAATACTCGCTGACAAGATATTTGAGGTAAGCGACTCACCACACGTCAATGCAGTTTCTGTACCACAACACGTATCTTCAGCACAGTCAACACTAGAACAACAGATCAGCTTACTCGTCAAGGAGGTAGCTGAATTGAAAACAAAGTTTGCCTATCGTACACGAAGCAGATCTCGCTCCCGTAGCACCGAATCAAATGATATATGCTGGTATCATCGCAAATACGGCGACAAGGCAAAAAAGTGTCGTCAACCCTGCCGAGACGCAAAAAACTAAATAGTCTGTCCGACATGACGGCTACCGACAGACAAAATACAAGCAATTGCCGTCTAATTATAAGTGACAGAAATACCCAACTAAAATTTCTGATTGACACTGGTGCCGAAGTTAGTGTCATTCCTCCTTCACCCATACAACGAAAACATCCACAAACCAATTCATATCTATATGCTGCTAACCATTCACCAATCAAAATGTTTGGTGAAAAAACAATTACATTGAATTTGGGTCTTCATCGTGATTTCAGATGGAAATTCATAATAGCCGATGTCACCCAGCCAATAATCGGCGCAGACTTTTTGTCGTTTTACAACTTATTGGTTAACAGCGCAAACTCGTAGATAATTTAACCAACGTTCAAAGAAATTGTTCTTTATGCAAGAAGGGTGAGTTGTACAAAAGCCTTTCATTTATTAATCAGAACGATTCTTTTAAGGACCTTTTAAATGAGTTCAAAGACATCACACAAGCTAATTCGACTAAAGGAACTGTAGGTCATGATATAACGCATCATATTGTAACGAAAGGTCAACCTGTTTTTGCCAAACCAAGACGTCTATGCCCCGAAAAGTTGAAAGTGGCCAAATCCGAGATACAAACACTTATGGATCTGGGTATATGTCGCCCATCACGAAGCCCTTGGGCCTCACCACTACACATGGTTCAAAAGAAGAATGGAGAGTGGAGACCGTGCGGTGATTTCCGGCGGCTCAACAGTATAACGGAGCCCGATCGTTATCCCATTCCCCACATCCAGGATTTTACACATTTTTTACATGGTTGTGAAATTTTTTCCACCATTGATCTACGCAGGGCCTATCACCAGATACCCGTGGAGCCCAAGGACGTACCCAAAACGGCCATTACGACCCCTTTTGGGTTATTCGAATTTACCCATATGTGTTTTGGCCTACGTTACGCCGGACAAACATTTCAACGGTTCATGGACCATATTCTACGCGAATTCGATTTTGCTTGGCCCTATTTAGACGACATTCTGGTCGCTTCCAAAAACATAGAGGAGCATCGTGAACACCTACGTAAAGTCTTTGGAAAACTTCGTGAATACGGCGTGATAATAAATCCATCAAAATGTTTTTTCGGACAACAAGAGGTACGATTTTTAGGATTTTTGGTAAACAAGGACGGAGTTTGCCCTCCACCTGATCGTGTCAACGCCTTGGCCGAATACCAACTACCCGAACGTGTTTGTAATCTACGAAGATTTCTCGGCATGATGAATTTTTTCCGTCGATTTTTGCCTAAAGCGGCCGAACATCAAGCCCTTTTATGTAAACTTATAAAAGGCAATAAAAAAAACGATCAGTCTGTAATCGATTGGACTGATGAGACAAGGCAGGCATTTGAGAATTGTAAAAGTTCTCTTTGTGAGGCCACGTTATTAGTTTTCCCGAAACCCAATGCACCATTGGCTCTTTCAGTAGATGCATCGGGTACCGCCATGGGCGCCATTTTGCAACAACTCGACGACAACATATGGAAACCCCTAGGTTTTTATTCTGAACGACTAAACCCAGCACAACAAAAATATAGTACCTATGATAGGGAACTGCTCGGGGCCTATAAGGCTTGTAAGTATTTTCGTCACATGGTGGAAGGTAGAAAGGTGTGCATTTACACTGATCATAAGCCCTTACAATACGCTTTCCAACAAAAATTGGAAAAGGCAACACCACGACAAGCCCGCTATCTCGATTTTTTGGGTCAGTTCACGACAGACATCCGTTATATACCTGGAAAGGAAAATATTACAGCCGATGCCCTCTCGCGAATCAACGCATTGCACACAACATCGAATATTGACTACGCTGAACTTTCAAAAAATCAAACAAACGACGAGGAGCTTAAAGAATTTTTAGAGAACGACTCGAACTTGGAAATTAAGAAAATCGAAATTCCAGGCACACAACTGGAAATATTTTGCGACATTTCAACCGGAAGGGCACGCCCATTTCTAACATCGCCTTTCCGTAAAATGGTTTTTTATTCAATGCACAATATTAGTCATCCTGGCGTAGCCAAAACAACAAAACTAATTTCGGAACGTTTTATTTGGCCAGGATTGAGAAGGGATTGCAGAAAATGGGCTAAGGAATGTATTCCATGTCAACGAAGCAAGATCCATCGATATAACGCGGCACCGATTTCCAATTACGCTCTTCCTGGAGCAAGATTCGAACATGTAAACATCGATATTGTGGGTCCCCTGCCGCCCTCTATGGGTTATCGTTACTGTCTCACATGTGTTGACCGCTTCACGCGTTTGGTCGAAGCCTACCCTTTGGAAGACATGACCTCCGAAACAATAGCATTTACATTTTACCAACAGTGGATATCACGATTTGGCGTCCCGCAGAGAATTACCACGGATCAGGGCAGGCAGTTCGAGTCAAATCTGTTCCGAGATCTGAATCGTCTCCTGGGTATTACGCATCTGAAAACAACTGCATACCATCCTGCCGCTAATGGTAATTTCAATAAGTAGTGACCCGCTCGACAAATTGGCAATACTCGCTGACAAGATATTTGAGGTAAGCGACTCACCACACGTCAATGCAGTTCCTGTACCACAACACGTATCTTCAGCACAGTCAACACTAGAACAACAGATCAGCTTACTCGTCAAGGAGGTAGCTGAATTGAAAACAAAGTTTGCCTATCGTACACGAAGCAGATCTCGCTCCCGTAGCACCGAATCAAATGATATATGCTGGTATCATCGCAAATACGGCGACAAGGCAAAAAAGTGTCGTCAACCCTGCCGAGACGCAAAAAACTAAATAGTCTGTCCGACATGACGGCTACCGACAGACAAAATACAAGCAATTGCCGTCTAATTATAAGTGACAGAAATACCCAACTAAAATTTCTGATTGACACTGGTGCCGAAGTTAGTGTCATTCCTCCTTCACCCATACAACGAAAACATCCACAAACCAATTCATATCTATATGCTGCTAACCATTCACCAATCAAAATGTTTGGTGAAAAAACAATTACATTGAATTTGGGTCTTCATCGTGATTTCAGATGGAAATTCATAATAGCCGATGTCACCCAGCCAATAATCGGCGCAGACTTTTTGTCGTTTTACAACTTATTGGTTAACAGCGCAAACTCGTAGATAATTTAACCAACGTTCAAAGAAATTGTTCTTTATGCAAGAAGGGTGAGTTGTACAAAAGCCTTTCATTTATTAATCAGAACGATTCTTTTAAGGACCTTTTAAATGAGTTCAAAGACATCACACAAGCTAATTCGACTAAAGGAACTGTAGGTCATGATATAACGCATCATATTGTAACGAAAGGTCAACCTGTTTTTGCCAAACCAAGACGTCTATGCCCCGAAAAGTTGAAAGTGGCCAAATCCGAGATACAAACACTTATGGATCTGGGTATATGTCGCCCATCACGAAGCCCTTGGGCCTCACCACTACACATGGTTCAAAAGAAGAATGGAGAGTGGAGACCGTGCGGTGATTTCCGGCGGCTCAACAGTATAACGGAGCCCGATCGTTATCCCATTCCCCACATCCAGGATTTTACACATTTTTTACATGGTTGTGAAATTTTTTCCACCATTGATCTACGCAGGGCCTATCACCAGATACCCGTGGAGCCCAAGGACGTACCCAAAACGGCCATTACGACCCCTTTTGGGTTATTCGAATTTACCCATATGTGTTTTGGCCTACGTTACGCCGGACAAACATTTCAACGGTTCATGGACCATATTCTACGCGAATTCGATTTTGCTTGGCCCTATTTAGACGACATTCTGGTCGCTTCCAAAAACATAGAGGAGCATCGTGAACACCTACGTAAAGTCTTTGGAAAACTTCGTGAATACGGCGTGATAATAAATCCATCAAAATGTTTTTTCGGACAACAAGAGGTACGATTTTTAGGATTTTTGGTAAACAAGGACGGAGTTTGCCCTCCACCTGATCGTGTCAACGCCTTGGCCGAATACCAACTACCCGAACGTGTTTGTAATCTACGAAGATTTCTCGGCATGATGAATTTTTTCCGTCGATTTTTGCCTAAAGCGGCCGAACATCAAGCCCTTTTATGTAAACTTATAAAAGGCAATAAAAAAAACGATCAGTCTGTAATCGATTGGACTGATGAGACAAGGCAGGCATTTGAGAATTGTAAAAGTTCTCTTTGTGAGGCCACGTTATTAGTTTTCCCGAAACCCAATGCACCATTGGCTCTTTCAGTAGATGCATCGGGTACCGCCATGGGCGCCATTTTGCAACAACTCGACGACAACATATGGAAACCCCTAGGTTTTTATTCTGAACGACTAAACCCAGCACAACAAAAATATAGTACCTATGATAGGGAACTGCTCGGGGCCTATAAGGCTTGTAAGTATTTTCGTCACATGGTGGAAGGTAGAAAGGTGTGCATTTACACTGATCATAAGCCCTTACAATACGCTTTCCAACAAAAATTGGAAAAGGCAACACCACGACAAGCCCGCTATCTCGATTTTTTGGGTCAGTTCACGACAGACATCCGTTATATACCTGGAAAGGAAAATATTACAGCCGATGCCCTCTCGCGAATCAACGCATTGCACACAACATCGAATATTGACTACGCTGAACTTTCAAAAAATCAAACAAACGACGAGGAGCTTAAAGAATTTTTAGAGAACGACTCGAACTTGGAAATTAAGAAAATCGAAATTCCAGGCACACAACTGGAAATATTTTGCGACATTTCAACCGGAAGGGCACGCCCATTTCTAACATCGCCTTTCCGTAAAATGGTTTTTTATTCAATGCACAATATTAGTCATCCTGGCGTAGCCAAAACAACAAAACTAATTTCGGAACGTTTTATTTGGCCAGGATTGAGAAGGGATTGCAGAAAATGGGCTAAGGAATGTATTCCATGTCAACGAAGCAAGATCCATCGATATAACGCGGCACCGATTTCCAATTACGCTCTTCCTGGAGCAAGATTCGAACATGTAAACATCGATATTGTGGGTCCCCTGCCGCCCTCTATGGGTTATCGTTACTGTCTCACATGTGTTGACCGCTTCACGCGTTTGGTCGAAGCCTACCCTTTGGAAGACATGACCTCCGAAACAATAGCATTTACATTTTACCAACAGTGGATATCACGATTTGGCGTCCCGCAGAGAATTACCACGGATCAGGGCAGGCAGTTCGAGTCAAATCTGTTCCGAGATCTGAATCGTCTCCTGGGTATTACGCATCTGAAAACAACTGCATACCATCCTGCCGCTAATGGTTTGATCGAGCGATACCATCGAGTTATTAAATCCGCAATTAAGTGCTATCAAACTGAAAAATGGGTGGAAGTGTTGCCACTCATATTACTTGGTTTACGAATATCCTACAAAGAGGACATTAAGGCCTGCCCAGCAGAACTGGTATACGGGTGCACACTTCGAATTCCTGGTGAGTTTCTGGAGGATACCAAATCTAAAAAAAACTTCTCCGAAAGTGACTTTGTCAACGATTTACGCTCTAAAATGCAAAGCATAACACCGCAACAAACATCCAACCATGATAGAAGGACACCTTTCGTTGAAAACAACCTGGCCACGTCACCAGCTGTATTCGTTCGCACAGATGCAGTTCGTCGACCTTTACAACCACCTTACGAAGGCCCGTTTGCTGTAATCAAGCGCTTCGACAAATTTTATAAAATTAATATGAATGGCAAACATGTTAACGTAAACATCGATCGTTTGAAAGCAGCATATATTTGTAGAGAGCAGCCACAACCAAACACAACTCCAACATGTGAAGAACCAGCCACATCCAGTGAAAGACCTGAAGCCTACACGACAGCCTCTGGAAGAAGAGTTCGTTTCCGTGTTCCTTGGGAAGGGGAGTAATGTGGCATCACCATCCCACATACTTTAAAATACGACTTTATATTACTTTTGTTTACATTAGATTTTTCATACTATTTTTAAATTAACGATATTTGATATTACCTAAAAGTGCAACCCTGAATTATTAAAACACTTATGATTTTGTTGAATAAAGATTTATTCTAAGAAAACCATAGAACAGTATACTCCATAGCACTAAGACTGAATAGAAAACACAGAATAAGGATATTCTAGTCCTATAACCAGTGTAGTTTTTGTGTTTCTTATTACGTTTAGGTGAAGAGTATTCAAGATTCGGCACAGCCGAATATAACACTCTTATTTGTTTTATTTCAGATTGTACTTACTTATACCATTAACAATGTTTGCTATACAAAATTAAAGTTTTATATACTTTTTATCTACAGATAAGGTAGTCATAAATTTTTTTATTACCAAATCCCCCTTTTTCGCCCCATTTTACCTTAAATTATAATTAATCTGCTTTTAATCTATATATATAAAAATGAATGTGTGTCTGTATGTTTGTGCTTAATAAGAGACCAAACCCTTGGACCGAACTGCCTGAAATTTTCACAGCATGTTACTGTGACTCTGGAAGGAATAATAGGCTATATGAAGTTTTGATTTAAATCGCCATATTTTGGGCATTTTTTGAGCTACGTCAATGATATGTGGTACATACGGTATTGGCATAATTAGGAATATGTACCAGGAGAAAAGTGGATGGGACCACGCCCCTTTTTAGGAAAATTTAAAATCGTAATATAGTCTTAATTACTGGACCGATCGTCATTAAATTTTTACAATAGGATATTCTTACGAAATAATAAATTCTTGACTATGTAAGTGGACAAACGGGCATGGCCTCGCCCACTGAAATGCATCGATCATATGACGCGCTTCAGTATCCTATTATTTTTCCATATGGAGCAGATGGATATCACTTTAAAATGCATCAAATCAATCAAGCAACCCTTAAGGTCGTTAATTATCCTGTTGAGTTCTTAAATTCACTCGATGTGCCAGGCTTTCCACCACATGTGCTATAACTTAAAATTGGAGTGGCAATTATTTTACTGCGTAATATCGATCACCACGGCTTTGCAATGGCACTCGACTTGCAGTAAAAAGACTGAGAAATAATTTAGTAGAAATGACCATTATAACAGGAAAATATAAAGGTACAGATGTACTTTTGCTACGCATTCCAATGCTACCAACAGATTTACCATTCGATGTTAAACAAGTTTTTCCTGTTCGGTTAGCGTTTGCGGTGACTGCTAACAAAGCTCAAGGTTAATATCCCGTGTATACATATGTGTATGCTCTTGATGTGCAAACTAAAAATATTGTATATCCTAAAGCATTGCAATAAATATGTACGTTAAAATTAAATAAATAAATGTTTGTAAATTGTTTAATATTTGTGTTGGTTTTGTTTCGCTGGTTCCTTTTTGTTGTTAATTAAAAAACTTTGGGTTAATGTCGTTTAAATTCTAATTTCTTCCTTTTATTTTATGTTTTTATATGTTTTTATATTAATTTCAATACAATTTTCATTTTATGTTTTTTATTATATTTAGTTTGTATATATGTATGTATTTATAAACCTGTTTCTTTTGTTTGTTATTCACACTTTTTTTATATACATATGTACTTACATATGTTTATGTTTGATTTTAATTACAATATTGTTTTTGTTACAAATCTGTTTTTGTTGTTACACTTATTTTATGTGTATGAGCTTTTTATTTAAACTGTTTATGTTGTTTGTTTTTTTGCACTTGTTTTGTTTGTCTTATATTTGTTGAACAAGATCAACTTTATGTGTCGACTGCTTATAAGAGATTGTGTGTTTTGTTATGTTGATGAGCAATGTCATAATTTAAGAAATGTCAGGAATGCAAACAAAAACAAATCTATATATATAAAATTCAATGTATGTATGTATGTATGTATGTATGTAACGTATAGACTCCAAAACGGCTAAACCGATTTTGATAAAATTTTCACAGCATGTTACTGTGACTCTGGAAGAAATAATAGGGTACTTTTTTTTTACCACGCCCACTTTTACGCCCACTTTTTTAAAATATTGTGATTGAAGACCAAACCTTTGGACCGATATTTTTGAAATTTTCACAGCATTTAACTGGGACTCTGGTATGATTAATAGGGTACTTTTTTTACCACGCCCATTTTTACGCCAACTTTTTAAAAATTATGTAATTGCTCCCATATAGTTTTTAACAGATTTACTTCAAATTGTATACACATTATATACTCCAGGCGAGGTAAAAATAAAGATTTATTAAGCCACGCCCCTTTCACGCCCCTTTTCACGCCAAATTTTTTAAAGTTTTATACTTTTTGTTCTCTATACAAATTTGTTCATTCCAACGTATTTTTTTTATTTGGTAGTATATTGCTCTTAATACTGTTAACGTCGCCATATAACTATGAACCACGCCTACTTCATCGCCCCCTTTTTTTAATTCAGATACTTACTTATACCACTAACAATGTTTGCTATACAAAATACTTTTTTTTGTAATATGTATTTACCTAAAGTTTTATATACTTTTTAACTACATACATTTTTTTATTACCAAATCCCCATTTTTCGCCCCATTTCAACTTTAATCTATATATATATATAAATGAATGTGTGTCTGTATGTTTGTGCTTAATAGGAGGCCAAACCCTTGGACCAATCTGCCTGAATTTTTACAGCATGTTACTGTGACTCTGGAAGGAATAATAGGCTATATGAAGTTTTGATTGTACAAACGGGGGTGGCACCGCCCATATAACCCACAAATTTAACCCGCCATATTTTGGGCATTTTTTGACGTACGTCGGTGATATTTGGTATATATGGTATTGGCATAATTAGGAATACGTACCAGGAGAAAAGTGAGTGGGACCACGCCCCTTTTTAGGAAAATTAAACATCGTAATATAGTCTTAACTACTGGACCGATCGTCATTAAATTTTCACAATAGGATATTCTTATGAAATAATAAATTCTTGACTATGTAAGTGGCCAAAGGGGCATGGCCTCGCCTAAAGCATTGCAATAAATACATTAAAATTAAATAAATAAATGTTTGTAAATATATAAATACGTTTTATTTTATTTTATGACGAGGGGGAGGGGGTAGCAAAGCACACCGGGTTTAGCTAGTATATGAATAAACTCCGTTATTGCTATAAAGGGAGGTTCTTTATTTTGTGTTAATGTTGAACATTCCGGCCCCCATTACTTGGTGAAGTTTACCACAGGTTTTGAATATAGCAATATGTTGTGACTTCTCTTGCAGATATGGCACCCGTTGCCAATGTTCGGGTTTTTGTGATTGTTGGGATGCCATACCTGTAAGTATAAATTTAGAAAATTATTACTGTGTGTAAATGACTAGGGGTTATACTAATTTGCAAACAAAACCACAATTTTTGTGATTGGCCTGGTGATGATTCCATTTTTGGTTTTGATGTCGACAACTCGACAGTTCTGGTCAGGTCCTAGGTGAGTTTTGATGATTCGGCCCATTTGCCATTCGTTAGGCGGCAAGTTGTTGTTTTTGATGACTACCAGATCGTTGATTTGAACGTTGTTCCTCTGAATCTTCCATTTGTATCTGCGATGAAGTTCAGCTAGGTATTCGGACTTCCATCTTTGACAAAATGAGTGATATATGACCTTTAGTCGTTTCCAGCGGTTGATGAGAGTCAGATTTTCGCTGCTTACATCTGGTTCAGCTGGGGTCAATAATGTACTACCAATAAGGAATTGTCCAGGGGTCAATGGATTAAGGTCATTTGGGTCATCGCTAGCAGGACTTTAGGGTCTAGAGTTAAGGCATGATTCTATACGAGTAAGAATTGTAGATAGCTCTTCAAATGTGAATTTCATGACCGGGATCTTGTTTTTGAGGTGAGTTTTGAAGGATTTTACACCAGCTTCCCAAAGGCCGCCCATATGTGAGGCTCCAGGGAGAGTAAGCTTCCAGTTAAGATTTTGATGACTAAATTGATGGTTTACTTGATTTTGAAGAGTCTTCATGAATTCTAGACGATCTTTTCTGAGTAGTTCTGCTGCTCCGACGAAATTTTTCCCATTGCCTGAGTAAATGAGTGCGGACATCCACGTCTTCCTATGAAGCGGAAAAATGCGGCTAGGAACGATTGGGTCGATAAATCACTTGCGGCTTCCAAATGTACAGCTTTTGTGGCGAAGCATACAAATATGCAAATGTACCCTTTTGTAATGAGGCACGCTCGGCCTGTGAAATTTTTGATATTAAAGGGTCCTGCGTAGTCTAATCCAGTTTTAGAAAAAGGTCTGGATAATGATGTACGTTCTGGTGGTAATGAAGCCATGATTTGATTTTGTGTCTATTTTTTGTACAAAACACAAGTTTTACAATTGTGAATTACGCTTTTAACCAGGGGTTTCAATCTGAATATCCAATATTCTGTGCATAGGACTCGAGTCATTAGTTGATTTTCCCCATGAAGGGTAATTTTGTGTGTAAATTCAACTTGTAGTTGTGTTAGCTTCGAGTTATGAGGTAGCAATATTCGGTAGCGTTAATTATATGTTAATGCAGGTGATTGTGCGAGTCGTCCATTGGCTCTAATAATGCCATGGCGATCCATGAAGGGATTTAAGGTTGATAGACTGCTGTTTGGTGATATTTTTTGTTTAAGTTTCAAGTGTTTATGCTCATCTGGAAAATGATTTTGTTGAGTCAATATTATCAGGCGATATTTGACGAAATCTATTTCCTCTCGTGTAATTTCTGCTGAAGATTCGCGAAGATGGGTTCGGTTGGTTCCAGTATTTCTCCAAAATCGTATGACATAAGCGAGCACTAAATAAGCGCGTGATAGGTCTGAGAATCGATTTAATGGGTCTTCGCGTGTTATGGTTGTAAATGCTTTTACTTTTTTAACTTCTAAGTTTGTATCGTGTGTTTATTTTGGTATCGGCCATTGATTTTTTGGTAATTTTAGCCAGGGTCCAAACCACCGTAGGTTGTGGTTTTCCAGTTCTTGTGGAGTACATCCTCGGCTGGCTACATCTGCTGGGTTATCTTGAGAGTCGATATGTTGCCAATTTTGATTTCCAACCTTATCTAAGATTTCAGAAACACGATTTCCAACGAAAGTGTTCCGTGAACAGGGGTTAACCAAGATAGCACGAATGTTGAATCGGTCCAATAATATGCCTTGATATTTTGAATTTGAAGATTTGGTATAAGTCCACATGCAAGGTTTGCCAATAATACGGATCCACACAATTCTAAGCGGGGCAATGATATTTGCTTAATGGGAGCTACACGGGTCTTTTAAGCCAGAAGAAATGTGAATACTGAGTTTTCTAATTGTATTCTAACATACAGGGCCGCTGAATAAGCTTTTTCTGACGCGTTACTGAAACCGTGAATTTCCACATTACAGCTCGGGCTAAATTGGATCCAACGTGGAATTTTTAATGTATTTATTGTGGGACAGTTTTTTATAAATTTCTGCCATTTTAGACAAGTCAAGGGTTTTAGTATGTCATCCCAGTCGACTTTATCTAACCAAATCTGTTGCATAATTAGTTTTGCTTCGACTATTATTGGGGCTATCCATCCACAAGGATTTGGCAATTGTAGATAAAACTTCTCTTTTGGTGTAGTTTTCTTTTAATTCGACATCTGGTGCTGTGAATGTAAATGAGTCTGAAGAAATGTTCCATTTTCTTCCAAGAGTTTTAGTTTCCGTGTTTTCTGACAAATTTAACCAATCGAGAGGTAGTAGTGTCTCATTTGGAAGGTCTTGTATAACTCGTGGGTCATTTGAAGTCCATTTCATCAGGTCAAATCCAGCTGATTTTAAAACTGTTGTAAGTTCTTTTCTTGATTTAATGGCGTCGATTAATGTGTGACCACCTGCTAAAACATCATCTACGTACATGTTTTGTTGTAGAGTATTTGGGTCAATGAGTATCTGTCGATACATTTTTGTGATATCTGCGTTGTACATAAAACGGAAGAATCTCCACTTCAATATCAGAAGCACTAAATCCTGTTGAAGTATGGGTCCTGGATACATTATGTCATTCAAACTCTTCTTGTTTGAAGACGGGCTCGAAGTTTTGAAAACTACTCTAAGTTTCGTTGTCAACCTTTCGGGTTTTATTACTGCATGATGCGGCAGGTAATAATTTGGGTTTGTGTTGATTTCCAGGGGAGAAACTTTCCTCATATGTACTAACTCGAGGTTTTCAACAATTACTTGGTCGTATTGTTTTTTGAGTTCGGGTTTCTGGCTAAGCATGCGTTCCATTCTTAAGAACTGTGCCATTGCTATGTTTCTTGAAGTTCCTATTTCTTCGCTATTTTTAAAGGGAAGGGTAACTATATACCTTCCCGTGTTGTTTCTTCGTGTCGGCGACATGAAGTTGTTTTCGCAAAATGTGTCCTCATCTGACCTCAAAATCTGTTTTGGGGTCTCCTCCACCTCCCAAAAGCGTGTGAGATTCGATCAAGGGACGAAGTGTTGAGTAGTGACACTGTTGTTTTATGTTGTGTCGTTGTTGTAATTGGTCCCCCCACAATCCAGCCAAATACTGTTTTTTGTGCCAAAAGGGATCCAATAGACCGCATCGGTGTGTCCATGCAATATATTGAGTGGCCCAGGTCTAGGCCTATAAGCAAGTCGATAGGTCTTTTTTGATAGAATTGAGGATCTGCAAGTTCGAATTTAGCAGTCTCATTGAAATGTTGTAAATCTAAAGTCTGTTGTGGTAAATTAGATGGAAGAGTCTTCAGGACTGGTGCCCAGACTTCTAATTTAAATTGTGAGTCCACTTTGGAGCAAAGATTGAATAAACATGCCTTTGTTGAGGTTTCTGATACTGTTTGACTCAAACCTGTGACATGAACTAAATTTCGTTTTGTGGGTAAATTTAGTCGATTTTTTAACTTTTCTGACATGAAAGTTGTTTGTGAACCAGGGTCGATGATTGCTCTTGCCTGATACTTTTCACCTCTAGTCTCAATCAGTACAATTGCAGTAAATAACAAATGTTTGCTCTGTTGTAGAGTCAAGGAAGTGATATTTGGGATGGAAGCGTTTAATGCTGATGTGGACTGTATATTGGCATTTTGTGCTGCGATGCTCGTGCTTGGTTGGTTCGCGTCACAATTCTGAACTAAGGTCTGAGTTTCTGATCCCTTATGTAACAAAGTGTTGTGTCTTTGCTTACATAATCAGTGATTTAAAATTCCAGCAGGAACACCATCAGGACCATGAGTAAATGCCAATTTAAATTTTTTTAGGTTAATTAAGATAGAGTTAGAATCAAGTATTGGAAATGATATAATTTGGTTAGATGCAATCTCATATGGATAATTACTTTTAACATCATACACAGCATCGGAATAAGTAGTTGAAAAGAAGTCTGCAAACATATCACTTATGACATTAGAGTTACTGGATTCCTCATTATTAAATTTCATTACAGCTGGGTAACCGTTGGATTTTCTTTTAGAGTTAACGAATGAATAGAAAGATTTAGGATCACGTAAAAAATTTTGTTTTGTTTTCAATAAGTAATTCTTATATAGGAAATGATTAAGTATGTTATACTCCGAGCGACTCACAGAGTACCTTGCATAAACAACAGCAGATCCAGTTCTTTTATATTTTTTATAACGTTTATTTTTAAAGTTTTTAAGATGTGATAATTGTTTATTATTCCAAGGTGGTCCAACAGGAGTGTAGGCATGTTGTTTGGGAACACAAATTTCAAAAAAAGAATAGATTTTCTTGTAAAAGGCTGAAATTATTAGGACGGTAGCTAAATATACTGCTTTGTTTTTATTCAAAAATAACGAAATTAACAATTCAATATTAAAAAAAATAACTTGTATAAGTAAAATTAATAAAATAAAAAAACTTTTTATAAATTTTTTATTCGAAGATTTACTTCTAGTTAAATATAAAATGAATTTGAGATTTATTTTTGTATACCTCTGTTATATGTTCTACATTAGCTTTCCATTGGAAAGCATAAATGTAAAATCATAGAGAGATATACAAAGAGACACTAGCAAAATGTAATGCATTTTCTGGCCTGCTAAAGCCTTCGTCAGCATTCTTTGTGTCTATTGGTGTTAATTTTCAAACCTTTTATATTTAACTTTTTAAATTAACTAAATGAGAATTTTTCCTCTTGCGAGTATTATTGTAAAAACTTTTTATAAAATTTTTATTTGAAGATTTACTTCTAGTTAAATATAAAATGAATTTGAAATTTATTTTTGTATACCTCTGTTATATGTTCTACATTAGCTTTCCATTGGAAAGCATAAATGTAAAATCATAGAGAGATATACAAAGTGACACTAGCAAAATGTAATGCATTTTCTGGCCTGCTAAAGCCCTTTCAGCATTCTTTGTGTCTATTAGTGTTGTTGCGGCTGCAACTTATGGACAATTGTCTTAAAATTGAATTATAATAAAACGCACAAATACTTTTCTTCTTCTTTAAATATACAGGCTGGGTTTTATTATCTAAATAATAGAATATTTATAAAAATTATAATTCATAAAGAAACAATAAAAAAAAACTTACTTAATTCTTTTCCACTTGGCTTCTTCACTGGAATTGTCGTTTATTTCAAATTCCTTAATAAATTCAAATTGGTTACTCTTGTACCGAGTATTATTCACTGAATACAAGTCCAGAGTAGAAGTACCAAGTCTCAGAGTTGTATAAAATAAAATCATTAAAATAAAATCAAATTATGTCAGTTAAATTGACAGAATTCACAACATCCCACCGCCCGTGAAACGATCAGGAAGTTTCACCCTTTACGTCAAGAACAGCCAATTTGCTTGCCGGACGTCGAAGTCTCCCAACTGCAGTTCTCACCAAAGCCGAACGTACCTGACCATCACCTGACACAATAGCCTCCTCAACTATGCCTTTTTTCCATTCTCCGCGTGTTTCATTGTCATCGCAAATAATTACAACGTCCCCAACTTCAATTGGCTTCACCGGTTTGTACCATTTGGTTCTTCTTGTCAAATCAGGAAGATATTCAAGTACCCATCGTTTCCAAAAACTTTGTTTCAACTGCTGTAAAATTTGCCACTGCTTTCTAAGGACCAATTTCTCCGCGACAGCAGGGGTTTGCACAATATTAGGACAATTAGAAGTGGTTTGGAGTAAGGGGTTCACAGGCTGAAGTTTCCACTGGAAGATGAGTAAGTGGACGTGAGTTCACTAAATTTTCCGCTTCTAAAAGCAAGCTGTAGAATGTTTCGATTTGTGGGGACTTTTCCTTAAGGGTGAATACCAAAACGTTCTTGACGCTGCGCACCATACGCTCCACCTGCCGAGGGGTTAGCCGGAGTGTTGAAAACCCACTCTATGCCACGTTTTGTACATTCATCCGACAATCTCACATCATCCATCACAAGTTTCTCCTTGCTTGCTGCCACAAAATTTGTTCCCCTATCGCTCCTTATGCGTATCGGTACACCTCTCCGGTTTATAAAATTTCTAAGGCACAATATGACCGCATCAGCCGATAAGTCCCTGGCAATTTCCAGATGAATAGCTCTTACTGTCAGGCACGTGAAAAGAGCGACCCACCGCTTTTCGCATCGTCGACCAATAGACACAGTAAACGGCCCCATATAGTCAACACCTGTGTATGAAAATGGCCTTAAATATCGTGTCAATCTATCCTCAGGGTGTTGTCCCATTAAAGGAGGTTTAGGTGCGGCTGTTTTGTTCAAACATTTCTGACATTGCCTTTTAGCCGACTTTACCAATTGCCGCAAACTGGGAACCCAAAATTTAGTACGAATAGCTGCACAGATCGACTCTTGGTTCTGGTGTCTAAAATCTTCATGAAATTGTTTCACGATCAACTTTGTAATAGTGTGACCCTTTGGCATAATAATGGGCTCTCTTGTCATCTGCGTAACACACCTTGCATTTTTTATACGACCTGAGACTCGTATTAAACCGTCCTGACCGAGAATTGGCGAAAAGCTGTATATAGGGCTTTTCTCAGATATCGGTATGTTCGACTTCAAAGCAAAGTATTCTTTCGGAAAATCCTCCTGCTGAGCAATGTGGCACCAATAAACTTCCGCTTGCTTTAATTCTTGAGATGTCAAATAAGATGGATATTTAAGGACACCATTTTACCGAATAGATACAAAACTTTTAAATATGTTGACCGCGCGGACAAACCAGCATCTGACTCTTAACAAGGTATAGTATCTAGACCTTTCGTTGTAAGGTATAAGCAAATCCTTAGTTATGATTGTTGACACAAACTTATTTCTTATTTCACAATCGCGCTCATTCTGCTCAACGCCTTCCGGTAGTGTAGGCCAATCGGACTCATTGAACTTCAAAAACTCAGGCCCATTCAACCAGCGGGAATTCGAGTTTCCAGGAAAATACTTGGGCCTTGTAGCATCGTCAGCAGGATTCTGAGAATCCGGTATCCATCTCCAATGGCTAGGCAGAGAATTTTCTAGTATCTCAGAAATACGATGAGCCACAAACTGCTTGTATATACGACAATCTGAATGAATCCACTTTATCACAGTTCTGGAGTCAGACCAAAATATTATGCTCTGCGGCTTTACATCATGGCTGGACACAACGGCCTCTTTTAGTCGCACCCCAAGAACGGCCGCCTGAAGCTCAAGCCTGGGAATAGAAAGCGGTTTCGTAGGAGCACATTTCGTCTTTCCGGCCACAAATACAATACTGACATCATCACCACAACGAATTAACCAATAGCTCACAGCAGCAAATGCCACCTCACTAGCATCCACAAAAATATGTAAATCGACAACCGTTGAATTTTTACCAAAGTTCGGACTGTAACATCTAGGAAGTTTTACATACTGTACGTTTCCCAATTCTTGGTACCATTCATACCATTTTTCGTATACCTGTTGTGGAATTGGTGAGTTCCAATCAATGTCGTACCTCCATAACTCTTGCAGCAATATTTTTGACCTTATCACCATGTCTGCTAGAAAACCAAAAGGGTCAAAAATCGACATTGTTATACTCAAAACTTCCCTCTTAGTTGGCTTCCGTTTGCCTTTCAAAACAGCTTCTGCCACTTTTGCAAATTTTAAAACAAAGCAGAATGTGTCCTCTTTTGGTGACCAGTACAAACCAAGGATTTTTTCAGTCGCCATTTCATTTCCACACAGGTTTTCATATTAATACCATTACCCTCGGACTCATTAACGGCAAGGGAACTCCTATATTCAGACGAATTCGATACAAAGCCCCTCAATTCAAAATTAGCCTGTTTGTGTATCCTAGTAACGTCCCTTGTAATCGATATTGCCTCATCAATACTGTCGAAACTATCGACGTAATCGTCGACGTAGTGACAGTCAACAATTGCTCTATAAGCCCTTGGACAATTAATCTCATGAAACTTCGCATTGAGGTTTTTTATATACTGGGCCGAGCATGGCGAACTTGCTGATCCAAAAATCATGACCTGCATTACGTAAATGTCCGGCGGCTTTGATGTGTCACAATTTCTCCACAGGAATCTTTGAGCGTGTTGGTCCTGTTCTCTTATCATAATGCGATGAAACATCTCTTTTATATCTGCACATACACCAACCTTAAATTGTCGAAATCTGAACAGTATTGACAGGAGCGGCTTTGTTTGAAATTTGTCTGGGCCCTTTAGTATTCTCGAATTTAACGATTCGCCATCGACCACGGCCGCCGCGTCAAAAACAAGTCGACGTTTATTGCCCTTGTTTATATTAGTAATGGCAAAGTGCGGTAAGTACCAAGTACGCTCATCCTGAATGGAGACCTTCTCAGCAGAAAGCTTTCTAGCATAGCCTTTAGAAAGATATTCATCAATCTTATCTCTATACCACTGCGCCAAATCTTCGTCCTTCACCAACTTGCGTTCAACGCTCTCTAGCCGTTTTAGTGCCATAGTAAAACTTTCCTTAAAAGAAAAATCGTCCTGTTTCCATAGGAGTCCAGTTTCATATTGATGATCGATTTTCACTGTTGTTTTCTCCAAAATTTTTTCGGCTCTTTTATCATCATCGGACATTACAGTATTCAACGGCTTCACACCAAAATTTTCTATAGAAAAATATTCTGTTATCTGTTGTTGGATGTCGTCAAGGTTATTCACATCGATAACACAGACCATTGCCTCCGTGGATTCTTCATTTGAACCAAATAAAATATTTCCGAGCCTGGTACGGTGAATTGAGAAGTTCTCATCAAGATTTACAACCCCATATGGGCGAACTAATCCAATATGAGGTAAACCAATTAATAACTGTGGAACAGCATCACAATAATCGCTGACAGGAATATCATTTAATTCGGCAAAGTAGTCTTTAAATTTCTCTAGCTGAAGGCTTTGTGGTGGTAATCTTAAATTTTTTGTTGTTCTCACGTTCTTCATGGGATGAGCATTTCCATCATCATCTATGCTGCAAATTTCAAAATTTATGCTTCCCGATACTTCGTTAGAGGTCCTACCACCAATCCACCCCAGAGATAAGTTACTTACTGGCCCTTTTACTCCCAAAAATCTGGCAACACTCTCTTCCAAAAGGGATATTTTTGAACCGTCATCGATAAATGCGATTACCTCAATACAACCCTTAGGACCATTTAATTTGACTGGCAAGTACTTAAACAACGTTTGCTTATTACAAACATTGTCAACAATTGTGGAGACCATTTTTTGATTACCATCATTGCCGGCATATGTTATCGTTCCGTTGCCATCACTGGTATTTTCATTTGACTTCTTACATAATACAGAGTTGGCATTCTTACCCTCATGAAGTAGGCGATTGTGGTACTTACCACATTTCGATAAACCACATTGACGACGATTATCGCACTTCATTGAATTGTGCCCACTATGTAAACAACAGAAACATAAATGTTTTTCCTTCACAAATTGCCATCGTTCTGCTGTTGAAAGATTCTTAAATTCCGTACATTGATATAACCGGTGATTTTGTTGACACATTGAACAAATAGTCTGGCGGCGATCAAAGGTTGTAATGGCCAATGAGGACTTTACTTTACAATTCTTACTAGAGGTTGGCTCGTCTCTGTTAAATTCTGCTTCGGTGGCAAGTGATATATAAGTGGCCACTTCGTGAAGCCACGTACTAAATTCGCGAATACTTGGATACTGTCCTAAGTTGTGCAATGAGTGTTTCATCCACTCCTCGCGTTTACTGAGAGGCAGTTTGTTAACCAGTTCATCAAGTAATGTGGGGTTGCACAAATGAGGAGTAGCACCTGCGTTCTCCAAAAAGACTGTAAGATTTGCCACCATTGTACTAAAATTGATAATCTCGTTTAGCTTTTTCCCTAATATTACTGGGAAGGCTCGGACCTTTGCTATCTGGCTACGTATAATGGTCTGAGGACGACCGTAATGAAATTCTAATGTTTTCATTACCTGGTCTATGCCCTCCGTGTGAATTAAATAGGCGTGTAGGCGTGTTAAATTTTCCAGTTTTGTGTAGTTATAACATTGGCTCGTCTCTCTAAATGACACAGCAAACATTGGCCATTTCTCAGGTTGGCCATCAAATTCAGGGAGGTCATGTAGTTTGCGCATGTGGCGGTGTTCATAAATATTCTGTGGCATGTACGTAGGTGTAGTGGCATTAGTATTCACAAAATAAGGGTTGGCGGCTGTCGAGGTTGACGTGAAATTATGTGGCGAAAAAACAGATGTCTGTGTCAATGGCGGCGGCGTATAAGCTGTAGACGAAGGCTGCATGTAAGCGGATGATTGTGCAGACTGTGAAATGGTTGGCGGCATGTAAATTGATGAAGCAGGCTGCAACGGCATATAGTTGGGTGTCGGCAAAGATGTTAGTGTTACACTTGTTGAAGATTGTAAAGAAGGTGCAGGTCTTTGTGAAATGATAGGTACAGGCGTCGGCGTGAAAGAGGAAGAATAATAAGGCATATATAAATTCGGCTGATAAGATGACAAAGAAAATGGATTAATACTCAAATGTTGGTTTTCCTGCTGGTGTTGTACAGGCATTGTATTAGCGTTTGATTTTAGAAGGGCTGTTGTAGTCGTTAGGGATGGAGTTCTTGTGTTCAACTCGTCCGGCAAACAAGTTGTAGCAGCTGTAGTATGTGGTTCCCCGCTATTTCTTGACAAGAGCAAGTTGAGCGCGTCTTTCAGGGAACGAATTTCCTCCCTTAAATCGCTAACAGAGTCATGTTTGATCATAGTTGTCTCAGCAGTGGTATCGCTGAGTGTGCTACTGTCCTCCTCCTTATCAGACATCGTCCTATTTTTCAAACGTTCGCTTTGGCGTGGCATGAAGTCCAGGAAATAAATAATAAAAAATGTTGCGGCTGCAACTTATGGGCAATTGTCTTAAAATTGAATTATAATAAAACGCACAAATACTTTTCTTCTTCTTTAAATTTACAGGCTGGGTTTTATTATCTAAATAATAGAATATTTATAAAAATTATAATTCATAACGAAACAATAAAAAAAAAACTTACTTAATTCTTTTCCACTTGGCTTCTTCACTGGAATTGTCGTTTATTTCAAATTCCTTAATAAATTCAAATTGGTTACTCTTGTACCGAGTATTATTCACTGAATACAAGTCCAGAGTAGAAGTACCAAGTCTCAGAGTTGTATAAAATAAAATCATTAAAATAAAATCAAATTATGTCAGTTAAATTGACAGAATTCACAACAGGTGTTAATTTTCAAACCTTTTATATTTAACTTTTTAAATTAACTAAATGAGAATTTTTCCTCTGCGAGTATTATTGTAAAAACTTTTTATAAAATTTTTATTCGAAGATTTACTTCTAGTTAAATATAAAATGAATTTGAAATTTATTTTTGTATACCTTTGTATACCTACTTTGTAGGTATAAAAACAAATTTTTAAACAAATCATTTCTTTAAAATGGCTTGTAAGATAGTGGATTGCATTTTCAGCATTTCCTGCATCATGGATGTCATAGTGGTCGTAAAAGTGTTCATAGTTTGGACAAGTGTCTGCAATGTAGTCTCTAGAGTGTTAATATTAGGCTCGTAATATTGTGATTTAGGTTCCTGCTCCAAACCTGGCATTTTAGATTTAACCACGTTAGCGTAAGAAACTTGTCTAGAACTAGGCGCGTTTACATAACTAGTGGACCGTAACAATTGAGGGAAATTGTCACTCGATGCAAAAATAGGCTGTTGACGATGATCAGGTAATACTGTCGTCTTGTTGGTTCTTATGCCTTTCAAATGAGTGTAAATTGGACAACCTCTATAATTTGCGGTATGATTACCTCCGCAGTTACTGCATTTTTTGATTTTTGAATCAGTTTTCGACTTATCACATTGAGCAGTTGCATGTAGCTCCCCACACGCAACACAAACTGACGGCAATTTACAATACGCCTTGGTGTGACCAAATTCTTGACAGTTGAGACACTGGACGGGTCCCTGACGCTTATGTGATTATTCCACGGTGATTCTACGATGCAGAAGGTACATCAGATTGTAGATGGGATGGGACTCGTTTTTCTTTAAGACAACATCTCCAGGTTCCAATTCCACCCTGAACATGGGCTGAGGGATCTTTTCACGGTTTCTAATATTCACTACGCTCTTGATTTTGAACCCTTTGTCCATTAAACCGGTCTTTATCTCCGCAGGATCAACACATGGGTCTATACCTTTTAGAACGACTTGGAGTCCTTTTGCGCTTTTGAGCTGATAGGTATAGAAATCCCTAGTCTCCCTCTCCAACTGGTTGGACAATTTTCGAAAATCATCTTCCCTATTCACTTGGATCTTTGTCTCGCAGATATTTCCATGTTTAATTGAGGTTACGCTAAACATGTTTTCACCTATTACGGCAACAATTCCTTGTATCAGTTTGTTGGAAGTGGGCTCTCTCAGGTAAATTGGTGGGGGCTTAAATATCTTTTTCGCTATTTCTGGATCATCCGTCTGAAGTAGAGAAAATCTGTTTTGGTTATTTGGTTTGCCACTATTGACGGTCTTAGGAACTTTTGAGTTGGAAGACATTTGAGCAGATGTCGGGCTTCTCTGTCGCTTGAGAACGGTTATGTACTTATCCATACCTACTTGTTTTTTGGGTTTGACTGCACTATTTGATGAAGATGATGTTTTTTCATCTGTTGAAATCACTATATTGGGCGAACAGGAACGACGCCGTTCTACGGCTCTTGTAGTGAGAAAATTCTCCAGAGATTTTTTTATGGGTCAGAGACCCATTTAGTTTTTCTAGACGAGCTAAGCTCTTTCTCAGAATTACATCTGAGAGGAACACTCATACAGTTTTTATACGATTTTTAATGTTTTTTTTTTTTTATATATTTTAACCTATTACGAGTTATTTTTTTCACTTTTTTGTTTAATTTCAACTTTTTACACTTTTCACCTATTACGATTTTTTTCACCGAAAATTCAGCCGCACTAAAAGTAACACGTTCGAACAGTTCGATGAGAGGAGACAATTTGAGGAAAATTCATACTCGACATGAAATTAGGTAGTTGATGATGATCAGATAAAACTGCCGACTTATTGGTCCGTATGCCCTTCAAGTAAGTATAAACTGGACAACCTCTATAATTTGCGGTATGATTTCCTCCGCAGTTACTACAATTTTTTTTTTTTACGTCAGTTTTGGACTTATTACATTGAGCAGTTGCATGTAGTTCCCCACACGCAACACAAACAGACGGAAATTTACAATACGCTTTGGTGTGGCCAAATTCTTGACAATTAAGGCACTGGACGGGTCCATTACGCTTATGCGGTTCCTCCACGGTAATTCTACGATGCAGAAGATAAATGAGATTGTAGATTGGATGGGACTCGTTTTTCTTTAAGACAACATCTCCAAGTTCCAGTTCCGGCAACGTGACAGTTAATTTCAGTAAGCTTTTACATTGTTTTGGTATACTCAAAAACGTACGTTACGTTACATTACATGACGTTCGCATAATTCTACCTTAAAGCTATGTGTCCACGATTGCCAGATATTACAACGTTGTCCGAAAAATGTTCAGAAAATGTCTAACAACCGTGTAAACTTAAAATTTTTCCTTCCAACGTTGTAAGAAAGAGCATTTTCAGTACATTGGAAGACAAAAATATTGTCAGACATCTAACAATCGTGTAAATACACAATTTTGTCATTGTCATTGTTTTAAGACAATTGTCAAACACTTTTCATTGTCATATGTGCAAAGTTTATGCATCTGCCAATGGCAGCATTGTCATAGAAATTACTTCTAAATGCAACTCTGTATATACATAAATAATAAATAAACAATTATGCATTGATAAAATTTTTGAAGAAATTAGAAGAAAATTAAAGAATTAAATTAAAGCATTAGTACATCAGCAGATAAAATGGTTCCAATTGCTCTTTTTTGTTCCATGACAATATTTAAAATTTTTAAACACACACAGAGCTGCAAAACGAATTTGACAATGCCACACAACAATCTGACAACCGTGTAAACTGACAATTTCGGTTGACAGATAAATTCATTGTGTGACAATTGTGTTCAAATGAAATTGTTAGTTTTCTTACAGTCGTCTAAACTGACAATTTATCTTTTGCTAAAAATTTTTCAATGTCAGTACATTGCTAGATATTTCAACACACATTAAGCTATGTGCCCACGATCGTCAGATATTACGTTGTCCGAAAAATGTTCAGAAAATGTCTAACAACCGTGTAAACTAAAAATTTTTGCCTTCCAACGTTGTAAGAAAAAGCATTTTCAGTACATTGGAAGACAAAAATATTGTCAGACATCTAACAATCGTGTAAACACACAATTTTGTCATTGTCATTGTTTTAAGACAATTGTCAAACACTTTTCATTGTCATATATCAATGTACGCACTAAAAATAAATAATTACAGAACTCCAAACAAAATAATTATTTTTCTTGTTTACAAAAATATTCACCTTATTTATTTATTTTATTTGTACATGTTGAATTCCTAAACGAACCTTTCAATTCAAAATAAGAACAAGAATAAAACGGAACAACAAAAACAGAAATGAGTGTAAAGAGAAATATGAAAAAACAACATGAAAACAGAAATCGTGTCTTTTTTCCTACCCCGCTTGCTTCACTACACCGCTCGACATCAAACCAACGTCCAAAAAACGACGTCGCTAAAATCGTCATGTAAACAAGGGCTTACGGACGTCTAAACTTTTGGTAAAAATTTTTCAATGTCAGTACATTGCTAGAACATTGCTAGATATGACAACGTTGTAATATCTGACGATCGTTGTCAGGGGCCATATGAATAACCCTTTCAGCGACGTATCCGAAAGAAAATTTATGTATGTGATCATTTTGTGAAAATAAAATCTATCAAGTTGTTTTAGATATGAGTATAGACGTTTTTGGGAGCCTTAGTACTGCTAGCTTTCAGTCTGTTGGGATGGGTTCGTGTCTTACATATATCATAATATTCACATATCAATTTGAACCAAATTTCATAATATTTAATAGACTCCCTTGCCACGGTTTTAAATTAATAAAAGAAATCAAACAAACAGTGCAAAGAACAACTAAAATAAAAACTGAAAACTAAATAAAGAAACTGGAAAAGAAACTGAAAAAGAAACGGAAAAATAAACTAAAAACAAGAAACTGAAAACCAATGAACTCATGCGAAACCGAATTTATGGACACCCTAGATGTTTATGGGGCCATTGCCTCGTAACCCTCCCTTCCTATGATTCAGCCTAGGCGAGGTATGCTAAATCCCAAAAAAAATCTATCTATCCCGTAGCCATATCACATTCGTAAGAAATCAAATGTTTTGTTTTCAAGATCCATTCTAAATATACTTATTTATTCACATTCCAAAAAAAAATTTAAATCAAAAGATATTTTAAATAGAAAAAGTAATTAATTATTTATAAATATTACGAAAAAAAAGTATAAATAAAATTCTAACAAAGTTAATTAATTTTCTTACAAGTATTTCTAAATAGAATAACATAATTATGATATGAAGGAATATTTCCCTTTTTCTTTCTACAGTATAAAATTCAATCCAAAACAAATAAAAAAAAAATGGTAAAAGATATAATCAAAAGAGATAGAAACAAAAACCAGATCACAACATTTTAATTTTTAATCAAACATGTTTGATAACTCAAGCTTTTGGTTGTTGCTTCTGTTCTTAGAAATTATGCAAGTATGTATGAATATAATAAGAATTAAGAGAAAAGTTTAATCACTCACCAACTGATAATACTGAACATTATTTACAAGTTGTGTTTGGATGACGTAGAGGCCTCTTCGAACATCTGCATTGGTTGTTTGTTGGTTGTTGTTCTACTAAATCAAAAAATGTTTCATACTACATGCATATATACCTATATTAAGGAATTTTTATAAAATTAATATTAGGGTGATACTAAATTAGTGTTTCATTTTTATACATACCATACTTATTTACTTATATGTATTATGAAATAAAGAAACTTACAATTATATAAAGAAATTCTTAATTAGGGTTAGAAAATTGTGCAATATTTAGACTGCGATAAAAAATGTAATTCTCAACTGTGATATTATTTTTAGGATTCGAACAAAAGTGTAATTTTTTTAACTTTAATTTAAATTAAGATATTATTTTAACATTCGGACAAAATTTTAGAGTTTAAGCTTTACTTTAAGTTTTATAATTTCTTTAAATTTTAATTTGTCTTATTCTACATGTGAGTTTTTATTTCTTTCTAAATTTTATCATCTTCATCACTTTTACATATTTGGAGTTAGCTTCAGAATTTAGCTTTCATTTAGGTGACGTCACAAAAGCTAACGGTACCCCGTGTCTCATTGGATAACTTCTCTATGATACCAAATGCAGTGATGTTTAAAAAAATATGTATAGCACTGACAAAAGTGTTTTGAAATAGAAAATAGGAAATCTATTTAAAGAAGCTAAATTAGAATTTATATAAACAAATTTTGTAACCATTATGATTTACCTTGAACGGATTTTGTACGAATATTTCTAAGTTTATTATACGGAGTTGGTAGAAACTTAGAATATTTTTCCTTTGGACTATTTTTAACATCAATCCTTGATAAATGTATCTTCAAATATAAATGGTCCAAAATTTCCTATGATCACTTTATATGCCAACAGGTAGAAAGGTGTATTGAATATTGTTCAAATTACAAAAAAACTTATGAAGAAGGTTTACCGTTGAACAATTATAACGGTATCAATTTTTTTATGTTTCACTTTTGCAAAATATACTTGTCCGTCCAAAATATATAATGACTTGTTTATGCGTTGTAGTTGAAAAAGAAAAAGAAATATTTAACACGCTACTAAAACTCACTAAGCCTCTCATTAGAGCTTGGAATGTAATATGCATGTATATACAAACGTAGATACATATGGGCATAACTGAGAAAAAGTAATGACAAATATCTGCAACAAGTCAGGATACCAACCGCTTTATTAAGTACTGTATAAAATACAAATGTTTTCACACTCACTTTTGTTCAGATCGTTATCTTTTAATTATTTGCATCTCGTATTTTTAAATATTTTATAGATTTTAATATTTGTTATTTATTTTAATAGTTAATAGTTTTATTTATTTGTAATTCTGTAGGTATTTATAAAGATAGTTATATAATTCTAAATTTAGTTTAAGTTTATAATAATTTTATGCATAAGAATATCATAATAGAATACGTACAATAAATGACTAATAGAAAATGGAAAAAAAATAAAAGTTTAATAATATTTGAAAGCATATGTAACAGAAATGTTCACTACAAAACCGCGTAATACTTGCATTTTATGCGAAAGTATTATTTTTTTTTTTTTTTTTTTTTTTTTTTTTTAACTTCCCTTTATTATTACACCTGTCAACAAGATGACAATAAGTAATTTAATTTACAGAGGTGGGATGATAATTATCTTAAATCAGTACCTAAGATAACTTAAATCGAATTATTGAATGATAAGTAATATATAAATTTTTTAGTATCGCTCAGCTAGATCTGAAGGTGTAAACCGTTTAAGTCTTCTAGGTGCCAGGATTTCGTTTGCCGGCAACTGTCTGAGTTCCATGTTGGAATGTTGTGTTAAACGAGTTGTATGTTTAATGCTGCTGATACGGATAATTTCTTTTATTGTTTTGACGTTTAGATCTCGATGTATGTCCTCATCTCTAATATACCATTCTGCGTTGACAATAGTTCGCAATATTTTAGATTGAACTCGTTGAATAATTTTTAAGTTTGTTGTGCTAGCTGTACCCCATATTTCTACCCCGTACTTCCAAATTGGCGCTATAATTGTGTTGTATATAAGTAGTTTGCTTTGAGTTGTTAGTTTAGATTCTCTCCCTAACAGCCAAAATAATTGTCTAAACCTGTTGTTTATTTCTTTTTTCTTTTGAGTGATGTGATCTTTCCAGTTAAGTTTTGAGTCAATTATAATGCCAAGATACTTCGCCTTTGTATCCATAAGAATTGGTAGAGTATTTATTTGGATAGGTTGAAAGTTTGTTATCTTTCTATTAGTGTAGATTACTTGAATTGTTTTATCACTGTTTACTTGAATTCCCCAACTACGGAACCAATTCATTGTATTATTGAGCAGTTGTTGTAAGTTTTGCATAGCCCATTTGATGTTTGCGTGTGATGATAGTAGAACAGTGTCGTCAGCAAATGTTGCTATCATATTGTTATTTGTTGTAGGAGTTGGAATATCTGATGTAAACAGGAGGTAAAGCATTGGTCCGAGGACACTACCTTGAGGTACTCCAGCTTTTATAGAAAGTATTTTTGAATACTCGTCTTTATATTTAACATAGAATCTTCGGTTTTGTAGGTAGTTTTGTAGTATTAAGAAGAATTCTTTTGGCAAGTGATTTTATAGTTTATGAAGAAGACCTTTGTGCCATACGCTATCAAACGCCTTTGCAACGTCGAGGTATGTTGCAACGCAAAAGTTTTTTTTGTCAATATCAGACGATATTTTATTTGTTACTCTATGAATTTGTTGTATAGTAGAGAACTTTCGCCTAAATCCAAATTGGTGTTTGGGGATGAGTTGTCTTTCTAGAAGAATTGGTTCAATACGTTCATAGAAGAGTTTTTCGAAGATCTTTGACAGCAGTGGCAGAAGGCTAATTGGCCTGTAAGATGTTGTTTTTGAGGCATCTTTGTTTGGTTTAGGAATAGCGATTATCTCAGCGACTTTCCATACTTTTGGGAAATATTTAATATCTATAACTGAATTAAATAAATTTCTTAAATAGACTAGGGCCTTATTAGGCAATTCTTTTAGTAGTTTTCCGGTGATCTGATCATAACCAGGAGATTTATTATCTTTTGTTGTTTTTATAATTTTTTTAATTTCATTAATTGAAATTCTTCTGATATGAGAGTTGGAAGAGCTGTTTGGAAAACTTTGAAGAGTTATATCCTTTTCGTCCATTGGATTTGTAAAGGTTTTAGAAAAAATGATCTGCAAGAACATTAGCTTTTTCTTCATTTGTGCGGGCCCATGTGAGATCAGGTTTTTGGATCGGCGGCTGATGTAAAATTCCATTATTTATTTGTTTGGTTGCTTTCCAGAGCGAGTAATTTGTTGTAGCTGATGAGTCAAGGTTAGTAAGATATCTTTGTAGTTTATCTTCTTTGTCCTTCTTTAGCAAGTTTTTGAGATCTTTTGTGAGCCTAATAAGGTGGGTTTTGTCCTGAATTGACCTTGTAGTTTGCCATCTTTTTCTTAATCTTCGTTTGGCTTTTATTTTCTCTTGGATGTGAGGTGGGATACTGAATTTATCTACTGTGTGTGTTCTGGATGGAGTAGAATCACTAACCGCGTTTATAAGCGTATCATTGAAAAAAGTTATAGAATTATCCAATTCTTCTTCGGTTTTTAGCGATATATTTGTCTCGAGTTTTGTCTCTAAGATTTCTCTGAAACAATCCCAGTCGGTTTTCTTGTTGTATATAAATTTATTTTGATTGGATAGAAGTACATCGGTTTGGTATATAAGTACCACTGGAGAGTGGTCAGAAGATAATTCAAAGCATGATTTTATATTTAGATAATCATGTCTTATATTCTTGGTAATAAAAAAGTCTAAGAGATCTGGTTTTTTGTGAATGTTTGTAGGCCAGTAAGTAGGCTCTCCAGTACTTATAAATTTGCATTTGAATTCATTTATTGCCTCTAGCAAATTTTTTCCTTTCGATAGTGTTAATCGAGATCCCCAAACTGTATTTTTGGAGTTAAAATCACCACCCACTATAAACCGATTCCCAAGAGATTTAAGGAGTTCAAGATATTCAATTTTTGTGTTATTATGTTTCGGCGGGCAGTAGACTGCAGATAATACAAATGGACCGTGTATATCTTCTATTAAAATGGAAGTAGCTTGAATATAATCTTTTCTAAAATTCTGTAATTCAGTACATTTAATGGATTTTCGTATTATTATTGCTGTACCCCCATGCGCTGTGTTGTCAGGATGATTTGTATAAAAGATTGAGTAGTTTGGTATGGCTATAAAGCTTTTTTGCGTGAAGTGGGTTTCAGAGACAAGTAGCACGTCTACTGAAGAGCGATTTAAAAATAATTTTAGTTCGAGTGTGTGTTGGATAAGCCCGTTCGCGTTCCATTGTACTATATTAAGTTTACTTAGTCTGTCCATCGAGCTTAGTTAGAAGTACTGTGATAATGTTCATCATGTTAGATACTTGAGAAATCAGTTGCTTCATCATATCTTTAAGGTCTTGCATATCATTACTTATTTGCGGTGTAGTGGAACTGAATAAAGAATTACTAATAATGGACATTTCCTCAGTATTAGGGTTTTGACTCTGTGCTGTTGCTTGAGCGTAAGTCACTGTTGGATTTATTCTACTGTTTGTTGTAGGTACGTTTCGAGAATTATCAGCTTGTTGTGTTTGGTGTTCTTGGACGGTTATTTTTTCTTTGTTTCTTAGTGGTGGAAATTGCTTAATTTTGAGGGATTTGTATACCATACATCCTTTATAATTTGCGGTATGGTTTTCACCGCATAACGCGCATTTAATATGTTCGCTTTTCTGTTTGATTGGGCAAAGCATAGTTTTGTGATCTCCAGCACATTTAACGCAAACGGGGATTTTGTTGCAAAAGTTTTTGGTGTGGCCATATTTTTGGCAGTTTGTACATTGAGGTAAAGTTCTTTTTGAACGTGGAGGTTCAAAACTAATTTTACAGTGTAAAAGGTGGGTTAAAGAATATATTTCCTTATTATTTTGACTTGATTTAAGTTCAATAGAAAACAGAGATAGTGGTTTTTTTGTACCAGTTTGTAGGATATTTTGGATATGTGTTACTTCGTGTCCTAGTTCACATAGTTCTTTTTTTATTTCCTCTTTATCGGGATCATGTCCTGACCAAATACTGCATGGTAGGGTGAAGTTTTAATAGCTTGGTGTATGGTGTTTCGTAATGCGCAACTTATGGAGCTCAAATTTTCGTCCCATAAAGTTTGATCCTTTTTCAATAATGCACGAATGCCAGCTATTAACGACCGATTTACACGTTCGGATGCGTTGGATTGCGGTGAGTACACAGCAGTGTAAATGTGGTTGATACCCAGTTCTGTAAAAAATGCGTTCAGTTCATTTGACTTGAACTGAGAACCATTATCACTTGTTATATGCTCTGGAATACCATAGATAGTAAAAATTTGTTCATGTAAAAACTGTTTAATTATAGAGGATGTAAATTTTTTCATTGGACATAACCAATGGAATTTGGTAAGATGATCCAATACTATTAGTATACCTATATTGCCTCTCTTACTTCTCGGGTAAGGACCTAATATGTCTATATACAGACGTTGAAATGGACGAGTAGAGGTAACTGGTTTTCCCATTTCAGGTTTGGTAATAAAATTGGGCGATTTCGTGGTTTTACAAACCTCACATTGACGAATATAACTCCGTACATCAAGTACAATACCTGGCCAATAGAAATGACGTCGAATAACTTCAAGAGTTTTACCCATACCACTGTGAGAAGATATTGCAGAGTCATGTGATCTCGATATAACGGACTTTCGTAATTGTTTTGGAACCCATAGCTTCCAGGCATTTTCTTGTTGTATTTCATCTCCCGTATAATGATCCGTTCTAATATACACATATTTTTCTATCACTTTCAAATCCGGATATTTTGTGGCATTTCCGTTGATTTTAGCAATAAGATCTACATAATCTTGATCTAGAAAATGTTCAGAATCGAGGTCGATTTCGGGATCAGCAAGTTCAACTCCAGAGACTTCATTACAGTGTATCCGAGAGAGGGCATCTGGTACAATATGGTCTTTACCTTTTCTGTGGCTAATTGTAAATTTGTAGCCTTGTAGCTTAAGCATCCAGCGTGCAAGTCTTCCACTCAGATCACTTTGTCTCATTAGCCATACGAGACTAGAGTGGTCTGTAATGATCTCAAATTCTTGCATCTCTATGTAGCATCTGAATCTTTTTATTGCCTCTATTGCTGCCAGACATTCTCTTTCGCTTACACTGTAATTGCGTTGTGCTGTGTTCAGCTTTTTTGACATAAACGCGATTGGTTTTTCGTGTCCTTCGTTGTCTAGCTGAACCAAAACAGCACCAATACCGAAATCACTAGCATCGCAATGTATGTAGAACTTTTTGCTACAATCGGGATTTGAAAGGATTGGAGCAGAAATCAGAAGAGATTTTATGTGTTGAAATGCTTTTTGTGCCTCATCAGTCCAAGAGAACTTCTTTTTAGTGGATAATACTTCCGTAATAGGAAAAACTATTGACGAAAAATTTGGAACAAACCGTCTATACCAGCCAGCTATGCCCAGGAATCCTCGCACCTGCTTTATATTCTTGGGGACAGGCCAAGCATTAATTGCCTCAACTTTGTCTGGGTCTGTTTTAATACCTCCATTTCCAATGACATAACCCAAGTATTTAGTTTCAGTGACGCAAAAACGAGATTTTGAAATATTTAATGTTAAGTTAGCCTTTCTAAATTCTTGAGCGATTCTTACTAGAACGGACAGGTGTGTGGAAAAATCTTCTGAGACAATCACAAGATCGTCCAGATAGCCAAAGACACACTGTTTAAGATCCGGTGGTATAAGTTCGTCCATCAGACGACACATTGTTTGCGGCGCGTTACAGAGCCCGAAAGGCATTACCTTAAACTGGTAAAGAGGCCTACCAGGAACTGTAAACGCCGTAAGAGGTTTTGCACGATCGGCTAGGCCGATCTGCCAATATGCATCTTTTAAATCTAATTTTGAAATTAGGTTTGCCTTTGGAAGTCGCAAAAAAATTCCCTCGATACTCGGAAGAGGATATGCATCCTTTTCGGTCACTAGATTGACCTTCCTGGCATCTAGGCACAGGCGGACTTTATTTGGCTTGACAACCAAGCGCATGGGTGAACTCCAAGGTGATGACGATTGCTCAATCACACCTAAAGCCAACATTCTATCGATTTCTTTATACATCAGTTTCTCCACAGCAGGAGAAACTGGATAGAACCTTTGTTTTATAGGTGTGGCATTGCCAACGTCTATATCATGCTTAATTAAGCAGGTTCTGCCCAAACCCTGTAATTCAAAATTGGGGAAGAGAGCTATAATAGCCTCTAATTGGGAATTTTGGCTAGGAGTTAATGGGTATTTATGTTCGTCAGAACTAAAGTCGGACTTAATTGTATTAACGGACAACATATCGGACGATGTATTAAATTCGGACAAATCAGACGGACAGCTAATTATCGCGGATTCAAATAAATCCGGAGCTAAATCGAATAACTTCCAAAAATCTAAACCTAAGATCAAATTTTGGGACAGTGATGGGACAATCCATATCTTCATTGGCCTAATCTTATTTTTGAAGCAAACATCAACTTGAAAAAATCCTAATACTTTCTGTAGTTTGCCATCTGCGGTTTTAACATAGGATTTAATTTTATTAAATTGTGTCAGATCAGAAAAATCTTTTTGCGCAAAATCACCACCAATACAGGTAATATTGGCACCAGTATCTAAAAGGCCTAATTGGGAATAATTTAAAAAGGAAACTCTCGCATAAAATCGCTTATCGTCACAACTATTTACTATAGTAGAAATTGTGTAATGAGAAGTAAGTCTACGCATTTTGTAATATAGTCTAAGGCGAATTGTGGAACGTTTGCTTTTCATATTATTATGAGATGTTATAGAAGAGACGTTAAATATTTCATTTCTTTTTAAAATATATTGTCTCCATCGTTCATGATATGGGCGTATTGGGTATAAAACTTGTTCTGGGGATAATTCAGGTAAATTAGAGTTTTTAAAAATTTCTACATTTTCTTTAATATCATTGTCATTTAAGGTAGAATCAGAGGTTTTATTTGGGTGTTGAGATAAGTTTATGGTTTGTTTGAGGGTGGAATTGGGCGTTGAAAGTTTTTTGTATTTTTTAAATTGCAATTTTGGCACTGAGGTTTATACGTATTTTTGGCTCCACAGCCGTAGCAAAAAATAGATCTATCACTCAGGCAATTTTGCCAATGATGACCTAGGCCATCACAATTCCAACACTTATTATTAGTGGTTTGCTGTATCGAATCAACAAGTAGTTCAGAATCAGTGGATTCAAAGTTTTTATTAGTTTCGGTCAGATCCAATTCAGCAACATTACGTTGAGGATAAGGTTGTTTAAATGTTTTTTGTAGACTGGATTTTCGAAAATATTCGTCAGTCATTAAGTTTTCCCTCATTTGCACTAACTTTCTTAAGTGGGCAATAGAGTAAATGGGAACATAGAGTAACTCATGACGTATATCTGGTCGTAGATTTTTAGTCAAAATTTCTATTAATTCACTTTCAGGAATGGGTCGATCGAGGCGATCAATAATGACAGAAATGGCTTCAAAAAAAGTATCAAAAGATTCGCCAGATTTCATTTTTCTGTTTCTCAATTCTTCACGTAAATCGAAATTTGATTTGAAATCCTTGTATTGGTATTTTATGGCCGCACAAAACTCATCCCATTGGATATTTTCTACCTGTTTGTGGTAGCGCCAATACCAATCTCGAGCTTTTCCTGATAATAGGATGTGTAGGTTTTTGCAAATAAAGGAAAAATCATTATTGAAATTATCAGCTGCTAATGAACGAATTCTATATAGAAACTCATCAACAGGTAATCCATTTGTCGATCCATCAAATTTCAAATTCCAGTTCTGTATAATCGACGTTACTTTGTCGGCTCGAACATTAAAATCATCTCTATTATGAGAAAAAGAAGATGGAATTCGATTTATGTTATTTTGGACATTAGGAGGTGGTTGCAAAGTTGGCGTTGGTTCATTATTACGTCTTTGAGAATTAGAATTTTGAACAATGTGTGGAGTAATATTTAAATTTTGTAAAATTTTGACAACACTTGTCTCAATAAGTTGTGCAAGTTGAGAAGGGTCTATATTGAAATTATTTTGTTCAAGATTTCTATCAGGATATATTGGCTGAACGTTTGGAAAAGGGTTTTGTATGTTTTGAGGAACGTGATTGGGTGTAAAAAGACCAGACAAAGTTTCTTCTTCTTGTGAAGGAATGCTACTAGAATCTAATTGTGCATTTTCTTGAAATAAATTTTTGGTAACATTTCTTGTATTGTATCTTTTGCTCACAGCACCACGACCTTTGCCTCTAACATTATAATTTCCTTTCGAATTAGGGTTTGGTTTATATACATTATGTATTGAAATTTTCTTTAAATCAGCCAAATCGCAAGGTTGATGGCATTCCGGACATTCTGAAGTCTGGGAAAGAGCATTTTCTATACACATTCTGTGAAAAACGTGACTACAGTTAGTCAAAATTACACATTCTTGTGTTGCTGACATAAATTCTTTACAAACTATACAATTTGTTGTTGGGTTAGTAGTCCCATGAGAAATATTAGGAACATTTTCCAGTGGGTTTAGAGCTTGAACAGTGGGTGGAGGAGTATGTTCTAACGACATTTTCGGTAATAAATAAGATTTGACAAAACTGATAATAAAATACTAAATAATTGAATATTCACTCAATTTGTGTACTAACATTGAATATTTAAAAAAAATTAATAATTTACAAACAAAATTTGTAACTTTTTGTTTCTTTTTTTTAAATTTTATTTTATGCAACAACTAATTTTATGATTTACGATTTCTTACGATCTTGATGTGAATGGAAACGGAATATTATATAGTATCGCTTTGTTACTAAGTTCAAAGGTATAAAAAATAACTATTGAGTTTACTATAACTATTAGCTTTTGTTATTAAAATCAAACCGTTATACATTTGTTGTCTTAACTTTTTCAATTAAACTAATAAGTGGGATATAAAAATGCAAGCAGCAAAATTTATATGTTTCCACACTCATTAGGATACCGATATCTAAGAATAATACTAGCAAAACCAAACAGCTGTAGTAAACTTTCCAGCAATGCAAAACTTTAATAGATTAATATACATTATTAATAAAAAGGAACTTCAAGGGAAATTTTCGGTCGTCATATTCGATTAATAAACTCAAATAGGCGAAGATCCAGAAAATTTTTAAAATTTATTTTATTATTAATATCAATAAATCTATTATATTTAAGCAATCACGTGAAAAATAATGTAAATAGAAAATAAGCTAGTAAATTGGAACCTATAAATTATGTAATCCTATCGGCCTCACGTTGTTGCCAGATTATATAATCCTATGGGCCCCACGTTGGGCGCCAAATTATGTAATGTACAAAACACGTCGCTGAAAGGGTTATTCATATGGCCCCTGACAGAGACCGTGTTCTGTACATTACATCGTGGACACATAGCTTTACAAAAAAAAACAAATACAATATTGTGTACTCTTTTTTGCTTTTTCATATCCATTTCAACAGATATGTATATGGTATATTTGTTTTGCAAATACTTTTGGGTCTACTGTTGCACGTCTTTAGTTGGAATGTACACACGTAAGTATGGGAAATAAGTTGGCGTAATTTAACTAAATACGTTTATATTATAGACTCGCCACGGCTCGTTTTATGAGGAAGATGTGAATATTATGCCAGAAGAAACGTTCATAGAAAATTTTCGAATGAGCCGGCAAACATTTCAATTGTTGTGTTCGAAGTTGACGTCAATGACAAAAACAGACAAAACAAAGAAATGTTTATTTATTTATTTGGTATACGGTGTAGTTTGCCGCAAATTTATTTTATATCCCGCTCTTTTTATTATTTTTTTAGTTTATTTTTGTGGAACTGTCAAATTTTTCTTGTTCAGTGCTGTATTTTTTAGTACTTTAGTATGAAATTCAGAGTTGTATTGCAAGATTTTGCCAAAATCTCGTGACGAACTAGATTTTGTTTTGTATGGGATATCTACTAGAAATGAACAAGATTTCGCTCAAAATCCCTTAAGTACTAGATTTTGCGTAGGTCTAAATGTAGTATTAGAAATCTGATTTTGGCTTTTTGAAACGTCAAAATTGTCACTTCAGTATATTTTGTGGTTGAGGTCAGAATAAGTCCCCTTTCACACTTTTCAATTCTGACTCGTCAAGGGGAATATTTTTGGATGAGAAGGGAAAAGAGAATAAAACAAACTTGACTACTACTCAATTTTCTTATTTCCTTTTGTTTTTTTCTTTCATCCATGTTGATTTGCATGAAAAAATACGAAAATTGAATTGACGTGTGTGAATGAAATGGCAAGTTCAAAAGAAAATTAAGCAAAAACTGGTCAGTTAAAACTGATGAGTGTAAAACAAGATTAATTCTCATTGATTATATCTGAGTAAACTGGAGTTGGATATTAGCGATAATACTGTTTATATTACGCTTTTCATTTTTCTTGCCAAACGCACTTCTTTTCAAAAAGGATAAAGTGCAAGGGGGTGTACACTAAGGTTCAACACGTACTTTGAAGGACTTTGGTCGTCTCTTTTGTACCACATTCTTATTATATTAATATGTAATAATTTTTTTAGCGGAGAAAAAAATAAATTAAATAAAAGCCAACAAATTGGTAAACCATGATTTGTCTTGTTTTATCATTAAACATAACTAATGTAGACTAATGTAACACATTAAACATGGCAATTGAATTTTGCAAAAGTTGTGTTATTAAATGTCCTTTTTGTAATGATATACATATAAATACTTTTGTGAGCTCAAAATTGTGTAGTTAGTAAAAGTAAACCAATAACAACTTTGGCAAACTAAATGTTTTTATTGTTTTTTTTTATTGCTATTGTCGTCTGAGAGTTCATATTATTACAGTAAGGAAAGAAAAATCTTATATGTCAAATAATTTTGATGTTATTCATTAATATACGATAAATTTTTGCTAAAAAGATGAAAGCAAAATATTTTTGTGAGTCACTGTATGTATACTGAATTATATTTCTATAAAAATATAAGGCAATAAAGCACAGAAAATAGACTAGCCATTAAACAACTTAACAACAGAAAATAGTCAGGAATTAACACTTGTAAAATCTTGAAAAACATAGCTTCATAATAATTAACAATTTTTTGCAGAATATAAAATTTAAAAGCGAACAATTTTAAAATAAAGTTTAAATTCGACTGCGCCCGCCAAATATGGACATATTACCAGTAGTGCAATCTATGCATACTTGAAACAAATCTTTATTACATTTTGTACCGATAACGAGTTATTTCACATATTTTTCGGATCTCTTATATGGGAGCTATTACATGTTATGGGACGATAGTCATAAATTTCTTCCCAATAACGATATATTTTAGTTTTTTTTTTGGGTATTCCACTTATTCTTAAAAATTTACCTTACATGGGAGCAATGCCCAATTATGCAATGACCTTACAAAATACATGCACATTTGATGATTTTCGAAAGTGGACTTTATTTGGGGTCTATAGTAAAATTTCGGTACTCCGATTTATAAACATATAAATATGTGGATTACTTGATTTAAAAAATAAATTCGAATAATCGGATATATTCACCCCTATTCTGACTTTCGATTCGAATCGAAATTTTCTCCGTTTGGCAAATTTGGTATTCAGAATTTCGATTCCGCTACGTTTCTTTCGATTGTATGTATTCTGTATTACGATCGTAGTTACGTTTTTCTACGATTACTCTTTTTATAAACTTAAAAAGTGTTTAATTTAATTAAAATTTCAGGTAGTTTTTTATTACTATGTAATATATTTTTATTTTGGCCGAGAAGGCTTAATATTACAAATAAATGGATAAATAAATAAAAATGTAAATATTAAATGTTAAAAAAGTGATTTATATAAGTTTTTGTTGTACGGCCAATCAAGAGGTGATATCCAGCAACAAAGAACATGGTTAAACAAATGTGTAATGGTAGAACGAAGGCTATTTATTTATTTCTCCAGGTCAAAAACAACGACATTAGAGCAATACGAAAAGCTGGCAAGTTTAATGTCAACAAAACAGGACATTGCTTGCGGCTACCATAAACGATCCAAGGAGGAAGTTCAGGTATTTTCTTTTCAAGCCTTACCTCTGTGTTCTGAGTCACGTTGTTCTCCTCTTCCACCAATAAAGCCACAGGTATGGATTCCATTTCTCCTTCAAATACAAAAATTAAAAATACCACCTCCGGCTTGACAGGATTCTTAGCACTTACATATTTTGCAAACAAAAATGATTATCTAAGAGAAAAGTTTTTATTCAGGCTACTAGTTCAAATAATTAAGAATACTATTGTAAAGTACTGGAACAATTGGCAAATTGGAATGCATTTTCTACCCGGCCAACGGCGTCTTCAGCAATCTTCATTGTCCACTATCACTATGTAAATATCATCTATTTAACTCACCGTTTTTTGAGAAATAGCGTACAAGAATTATGATATTTTCTTTTTTAACGTGTTGTGAGTTAGAACGAAATTTACGTACGTTTACAATGTGTGTGTATTCTTTATTATTGTTTATGAAACTTGTATTACTACAAATTTGTTTTTGCTTTTCTTGCTGCGTCTACCTTTTTTGTAGATCAATAACAGCAATTGTATGTATGTTTTTGTTGTCATATCTCCTTTTATTTCTCCTTTTTTGGTTGATTGAGTTATTTTTTGTAACAACGAAAACCGGAGATGGGATGATGACTACATACTTTGATACACCGCGCCATGGTGTTTATTATGTTATTAATTAGAGATGGAAAATGAACTACTATTTCTTAATTTTTTAAGAGAAAAGTTTTTATTCAGGCTACTAGTTCAAATAATTAAGAATACTATTGTAAAGTACTGGAACAATTGGCAAATTGGAATGCCAATACAATACAATTGCTGTTATTGATCTACAAAAAAGGTAGACGCAGCAAGAAAAGCAAAAACAACTTTGTAGTAATACAAGTTTCATAAACAATAATAAAGAATACACACACATTGTAAACGTACGTAAATTTCGTTCTAACTCACAACACGTTAAAAAAGAAAATATCATAATTCTTGTACGCTATTTCTCAAAAAACGGTGAGTTAAATAGATGATATTTACATAATGATAGTGGACAATGAAGATTGCTGAAGACGCCCTTGGCCGGGTAGAAAATGCATTCCAATTTGCCAATTGTTCCAGTACTTTACAATAGTATTCTTAATTATTTGAACTAGTAGCCTGAATAAAAACTTTTCTCTTAAAAAATTAAGAAATAGTAGTTCATTTTCCATCTCTAATTAAAAATGATTATCTTTTTATTATTATTAATTCATTTTATTTTTATTACTTCTCCTTATTAATTGCACAAATTTATTTATTTTCCTATTTTTATTGTTTGTTGTGACTTTTGTTTATTAAAATAGTAAAAACTTGCTCATTTCTTTGTTTCTATTCCACATTTCATAGTAACAAATTGGTTTTGTAAGCATTGTAGTCTTCTTCTTGTTCTTTCGATTCAGTTTTTGTTTGGAATACCAATTTTCGATCGTAGCGTAACTGAATGCGGAGACGTAATCGAAAGTCAGAATAGGACGCCCGTGAACAAATCAAACTCAACTATTTTATAACAAACCGTAACAGCTGATTTATCAAAACAAACATTTTTTTCTTGAGTGGTGAAAATAGTTTGCTGTTGTTTATGTATAATTGTGTAGATTTGTTAGTGTAAATGCGGTTTGTTAAAAAGTCCATTCCATTCGTTTCTAATTTGTAAACTAACAAACCCAAACATAACCTAAAATACATTGAACAAACTTATGTGTTTTATAAACAACAATTGCTAATGTCGATGGAAATTTTTTTTATAAATCAATAAATCAATAATAACTAAAACACATTTAATCAAAATAAAATTAATTTGTGAATTTTGTGGATTATTAGAATTTTGTGGATTATTTATTAGAATTTGTGTGCATTATAAGCAATAATTGTTTTATAAATTTCCCTACAAAATCTAAACGGGAGCTTGTGCATTGTTTTAGATAAAATGTAAAAAAACAGCACATTATAAATTTCTCTATAAAATCCAAACGGGAGCTTGTGCATCATATCGGCAAACAGGAATTAATAGCTAATAAGTGTAGAAATCAAATAACGTATAGATTTTTCCACAAAAAAATGGAACATAGGGGGTATGCCCTATCAAACTTTCATGTTTTAGATAAAATGTAAAAAAACAGCACATTATAAATTTCTCTATAAATTCCAAACGGGAGCTTGTGCATCACATCGGAAAACAGCAGTTAATAGCTATTAAATGTAGAAATCAAATAACGTATAGATTTTTCCACAAAAAAATGGAACATAGGGGGTATGTCCTATCAAACTTTCATGTTTTATATAAAATGTAAAAAAACAGCACATTATAAATTTCTCTATAAATTCCAAACGGGAGCTTGTGCATCATATCGGAAAACAGCAATTAATAGCTATTAAATGTAGAAATCAAATTCCGTATAGATTTTTCGACAAAAAAATGGAACATAGGGGGTATGCCCTAAAAAACTTTGTTGTTTTAAGTAAAATATAAAAAAACAGCACATTATGAATTTCTCTATAAATTCCAAACGGGAGCTTGTGCATCATATCGGAAAACAGCAATTAATAGCTATTATATGTAGAAATCAAATTCCGTATAGATTTTTCCACAAAAAAATGGAACATAGGGGGTATGCCCTATCAAACTTTCATGTTTTATATAAAATGTTAAAAAAAACAGCACATTATTAATTTCTCTATAAATTCCAAACGGGAGCTTGTGCATCATATCGGAAAACAGCAATTAATAGCTATTAAATGTAGAAATCAAATAACGTATAGATTTTTCCACAAAAAAAAGTGGAACATAGGGGGTATGCCCTAAAAAACTTTGTTGTTTTAAGTAAAATATAAAAAAACAGCACATTATAAATTTCTCTATAAATTCCAAACGGGAACTTGTGCATCATATCGGAAAACAGCAATTATTAGCTATTAAATGTAGAAATCAAATTCCGTATAGATTTTTCCACAAAAAAATGGAACATAGGGGGTATGCCCTATCAAACTTTCATGTTTTATATAAAATGTTAAAAAAAACAGCACATTATTAATTTCTCTATAAATTCCAAACGGGAGCTTGTGCATCATATCGGAAAACAGCAATTAATAGCTATTAAATGTAGAAATCAAATTCCGTATAGATTTTTCCACAAAAAAAATGGAACATAGGGGGTATGCCCTAAAAAACTTTGTTGTTTTAAGTAAAATATAAAAAAACAGCACATTATAAATTTCTCTATAAATTCCAAACGGGAGCTTGTGCATCATATCGGAAAACAGCAATTAATAGCTATTAAATGTAGAAATCAAATTCCGTATAGATTTTTCCACAAAAAAAATGGAACATAGGGGGTATGCCCTAAAAAACTTTGTTGTTTTAAGTAAAATATAAAAAAACAGCACATTATAAATTTCTCTATAAATTCCAAACGGGAGCTTGTGCATCATATCGGAAAAACAGCAATTAATAGCTATTAAATGTAGAAATCAAATTCCGTATAGATTTTTCCACAAAAAAATGGAACATAGGGGGTATGCCCTATCAAACTTTCATGTTTTATATAAAATGTAAAAAAAAAACAGCACATTATAAATTTCTCTATAAATTCCAAACGGGAGCTTGTGCATCATATCGGAAAACAGCAGTTAATAGCTATTAAAAGTAGAAATCAAATAACGTATAGATTATTCCACAAAAAAATGGAACATAGGGGGTATGCCTTAAAAAACTTTGTTGTTTTAAGTAAAATATAAAAAAACAGCACATTATAAATTTCTCTATAAATTCCAAACGGGAGCTTGTGCATCATATCGGCAAACAGGAATTAATAGCTAATAAGTGTAGAAATCAAATAACGTATAGATTTTTCCACCAAAAAATGGAACATAGGGGGTATGCCCTATCAAACTTTCATGTTTTATATAAAATGTTAAAAAAAAACAGCACATTATAAATTTCTCTATAAATTCCAAACGGGAGCTTGTGCATCATATCGGAAAACAGCAATTAATAGCTATTAAATGTAGAAATCAAATTCCGTATAGATTTTTCCACAAAAAAAATGGAACATAGGGGGTATGCCCTAAAAAACTTTGTTGTTTTAAGTAAAATATAAAAAAACAGCACATTATAAATTTCTCTATAAATTCCAAACGGGAGCTTGTGCATCATATCGGAAAACAGCAATTAATAGCTATTAAATGTAGAAATCAAATTCCGTATAGAGTTTTCCACAAAAAAAATGGAACATAGGGGGTATGCCCTAAAAAACTTTGTTGTTTTAAGTAAAATATAAAAAAACAGCACATTATAAATTTCTCTATAAATTCCAAACGGGAGCTTGTGCATCATATCGGAAAACAGCAATTAATAGCTATTAAATGTAGAAATCAAATAACGTATAGATTTTTCCACAAAAAAATGGAACATAGGGGGTATGTCCTATCAAACTTTCATGTTTTATATAAAATGTAAAAAAAACAGCACATTATAAATTTCTCTATAAATTCCAAACGGGAGCTTGTGCATCATATCGGAAAACAGTAATTAATAGCTATTAAATGTAGAAATCAAATTCCGTATAGATTTTTCGACAAAAAAATGGAACATAGGGGGTATGCCCTAAAAAACTTTGTTGTTTTAAGTAAAACATAAAAAAACAGCACATTATAAATTTCTCTATAAATTCCAAACGGGAGCTTGTGCATCATATCGGAAAACAGCAGTTAATAGCTATTAAAAGTAGAAATCAAATAACGTACAGATTTTTCCACAAAAAAATGGAACATAGGGGGTATGCCCTAAAAAACTTTGTTGTTTTAAGTAAAATATAAAAAAACAGCACATTATAAATTTCTCTATAAATTCCAAACGGGAGCTTGTGCATCATATCGGAAAACAGCAGTTAATAGCTATTAAAAATAGAAATCAAATTCCGTATAGATTTTTCCACAAAAAAATGGAACATAGGGGGTATGCCCTAAAAAACTTTGTTGTTTTAAGTAAAATATAAAAAAACAGCACATTATAAATTTCTCTATAAATTCCAAACGGGAGCTTGTGCATCATATCGGAAAACAGCAATTAATAGCTATTAAATGTAGAAATCAAATTCCGTATAGATTTTTCCACAAAAAAAATGGAACATAGGGGGTATGCCCTAAAAAACTTTGTTGTTTTATATAAAATGTTAAAAAAAGAGCACATTATAAATTTCTCTATAAATTCCAAACGGAAGCTTGTGCATCATATCGGAAAACAGCAATTAATAGCCATTAAATGTAGAAATCAAATTCCGCATAGATTTTTCCACAAAAAAAAATGGAACATAGGGGGTATGCCCTATCAAACTTTCATGTTTTATATAAAATGTTAAAAAAAACAGCACATTATTAATTTCTCTATAAATTCCAAACGGGAGCTTGTGCATCTTATCGGAAAACAGCAATTAATAGCTATTAAATGTAGAAATCAAATTCCGTATAGATTTTTCCACAAAAAAAATGGAACATAGGGGGTATGCCCTAAAAAACTTTGTTGTTTTAAGTAAAATATAAAAAAACAGCACATTATAAATTTCTCTATAAATTCCAAACGGGAGCTTGTGCATCATATCGGAAAACAGCAGTTAATAGCTATTAAAAATAGAAATCAAATTCCGTATAGATTTTTTCACAAAAAAATGGAACATAGGGGGTATGCCCTAAAAAACTTTGTTGTTTTAAGTAAAATATAAAAAAACAGCACATTATAAATTTCTCTATAAATTCCAAACGGGAGCTTGTGCATCATATCGGAAAACAGCAATTAATAGCTATTAAATGTAGAAATCAAATTCCGTATAGATTTTTCCACAAAAAAATGGAACATAGGGGGTATGCCCTATCAAACTTTCATGTTTTATATAAAATGTTAAAAAAAACAGCACATTATTAATTTCTCTATAAATTCCAAACGGGAGCTTGTGCATCATATCGGAAAACAGGAGTTAATAGCTATTAAATGTAGAAATCAAATAACGTATAGATTTTTCCACAAAAAAAATGGAACATAGGGGGTATGCCCTAAAAAACTTTGTTGTTTTAAGTAAAATATAAAAAAACAGCACATTATAAATTTCTCTATAAATTCCAAACGGGAGCTTGTGCATCATATCGGAAAACAGCAATTAATAGCTATTAAATGTAGAAATCAAATTCCGTATAGATTTTTCCACAAAAAAATGGAACATAGGGGGTATGCCCTATCAAACTTTCATGTTTTATATAAAATGTAAAAAAAAACAGCACATTATTAATTTCTCTATAAATTCCAAACGGGAGCTTGTGCATCATATCGGAAAACAGCAATTAATAGCTATTAAATGTAGAAATCAAATTCCGTATAGATTTTTCCACAAAAAAAATGGAACATAGGGGGTATGCCCTATCAAACTTTCATGTTTTAGATAAAATGTAAAAAAACAGCACATTATAAATTTCTCTATAAATTCCAAACGGGAGCTTGTGCATCATATCGGAAAACAGCAGTTACAACAACAAACTATTTTCACCACTCAAGAAAAAAATGTTTGTTTTGATAAATCAGCTGTTACGGTTTGTTATAAAAGAGTTGAGTTTGATTTGTTCACGGGCATCAGAATAGGGGTGATTAATTAATCGCCGTGAACAAATCAAACTCAACGAAACTTTTTAACAAACCGTAACAGCTGATTTATCAAAACAAACATTTTTTTCTTTAGTGGTGAAAATTGTTTGTTGTTGTTTATGCATCATTGTGTAGATTTGTTAGTGTAAATGCGGTTTGTTAAAAAGTCCATTCCATTCGTTTCTAATTTGTAAACTAACAAACCCAAACATAACCTAAAATACATTGAACAAACTTATGTGTTTTATAAACAACAATTGCTAATGTCGATGCAAATTTTTTTTAGAAATCAATAAATCAATAATAACTAAAACACATTTAATCAAAATAAAATTAATTTGTGAATTTTGTGGATTATTAGAATTTTGTGGATTATTAGAATTTTGTGGATTATTTATTAGAATTTGTGTGCATTATAAGCAATAATTGTTTTATAAATTTCCCTACAAAATCCAAACGGGAGCTTGTGCATTGTTTTAGATAAAATGTAAAAAAACAGCACATTATAAATTTCTCTATAAAATCCAAACGGGAGCTTGTGCATCATATCGGCAAACAGGAATTAATAGCTAATAAGTGTAGAAATCAAATAACGTATAGATTTTTCCACAAAAAAATGGAACATAGGGGGTATGCCCTATCAAACTTTCATGTTTTATATAAAATGTAAAAAAACAGCACATTAGAAATTTCTCTATAAATTCCAAACGGGAGCTTGTGCATCATATCGGAAAACAGGAATTAATAGCTAATAAGTGTAGAAATCAAATACCGTATAGATTTTTCCACAAAAAAATGGAACATAGGGGGTATGCCCTATCAAACTTTCATGTTTTATATAAAATGTAAAAAAAACAGCACATTATAAATTTCTCTATAAATTCCAAACGGAAGCTTGTGCATCATATCGGAAAACAGCAATTAATAGCTATTAAATGTAGAAATCAAATACCGTATAGAGTTTTCTACAAAAAAATGGAACATAGGGGGTATGCCCTATCAAATTTTCATGTTTCATATAAAATGTAAAAAAACAGCACATTAGAAATTTCTCTATAAATTCCAAACGGGAGCTTGTGCATCATATCGGAAAACAGCACAAGCACAAGCTCCCGTTTGGAATTCATAGAGAAATTTATAATGTGCTGTTTTTTTTTACATTTTATCTAAAACATGAAAGTTTTTTAGGTCATACCCCCATGTTCCATTTTTTTGTGGAAAAATCTATACGGAATTTGATTTCTACATTTATTAGCTATTAATTCCTGTTGTCCGATATGATGCACAAGCTCCCGTTTGGAATTTATAGAGAAATTTCTAATGAGCTGTTTTTTTACACTTTTTTTAAAACAACTAAGTTTGATAGGTCATACCCCCTATGTTCCATTTTTTTGTGGAAAAATCTATACGGAATTTGATTTCTACATTTAATAGCTATTAATTGCTGTTTTCCGATATGATGCACAAGCTCCCGTTTGGAATTTATAGAGAAATTTATAATGTGCTGTTTTTTTACATTTTATCTAAAACATGAAAGTTTTTTAGGGCATACCCCCTATGTTCCATTTTTTTGTGGAAAAATCTATACGGAATTTGATTTCTACATTTAATAGCTATTAATTGCTGTTTTCCGATATGATGCACAAGCTCCCGTTTGGAATTTATAGAGAAATTTCTAATGTGCTGTTTTTTTACATTTTATTTAAAACATGAAAGTTTGATAGGGCATACCCCCTATGTTCCATTTTTTTGTGCAAAAATCTATACGTAATTTGATTTCTACATTTAATAGCTATTAATTGCTGTTTTCCGATATGATGCACAAGCTCCCGTTTGGAATTTATAGAGAAATTTCTAATGTGCTGTTTTTTTATATTTTACTTAAAACAACAAAGTTTTTTAGGGCATACCCCCTATGTTCCATTTTTTTGTGGAAAAATCTATACGGAATTTGATTTCTACATTAAGTAGCTATTAACTGCTGTTTTCCGATATGATGCACAAGCTCCCGTTTGGAATTTATAGAGAAATTTATAATGTGCTGTTTTTTTACCATTTTATCTAAAACATGAAAGTTTTTAGGGCATACCCCCTATGTTCCATTTTTTTGTTGAAAAATCTATACGGTATTTGATTTCTACACTTATTAGCTATTAATTCCTGTTTTCCGATATGATGCACAAGCTCCCGTTTGGAATTTATAGAGAAATTTATAATGTGCTGTTTTTTTAACATTTTATCTAAAACATGAAAGTTTGATAGGTCATACCCCCTATGTTCCATTTTTTTGTGGAAAAATCTATACGGAATTTGATTTCTACATTTAATAGCTATTAATTGCTGTTTTCCGATATGATGCACAAGCTCCCGTTTGGAATTTATAGAGAAATTTCTAATGTGCTGTTTTTTAACATTTTATCTAAAACATGAAAGTTTGATAGGTCATACCCCCTATGTTCCATTTTTTTGTGGAAAAATCTATACGGTATTTGATTTCTACATTTAATAGCTATTAACTGCTGTTTTCCGATATGATGCACAAGTTCCCGTTTGGAATTTATAGAGAAATTTATAATGTGCTGTTTTTTTATATTTTACTTAAAACAACAAAGTTTTTTAGGGCATACCCCCTATGTTCCATTTTTTTGTGGAAAAATCTATACGGAATTTGATTTCTACACTTATTAGCTACTAACTCCTGTTTTCCGATATGATGCACAAGCTCCCGTTTGGAATTTATAGGAATATTTCTAATGTGCTGTTTTTTAACATTTTATCTAAAACATGAAAGTTTTTTAGGGCATACCCCCTATGTTCCATTTTTTTGTGTAAAAATCTATACGTTATTTGATTTCTACACTTATTAGCTATTAATTCCTGTTTGCCGATATGATGCACAAGCTCCCGTTTGGAATTTATAGAGAAATTTATAATGTGCTGTTTTTTAACATTTTATCTAAAACATGAAAGTTGTTTAGGGCATACATCCTATGTTCCATTTTTTTGTGAAAAAATCTATACGGAATTTGATTTCTACATTTATTAGCTATTAACTCCTGTTTTCCGATATGATGCACAAGCTCCCGTTTGGAATTTATAGAGAAATTTATAATGTGCTGTTTTTTTACATTTCACCTAAAACATGAAAGTTTGATAGGGCATACCCCCTATGTTCCATTTTTTTGTAGAAAACTCTATACGGAATTTGATTTCTACACTTATTAGCTATTAATTCCTGTTTTCCGATATGCTGCACAAGCTCCCGTTTGGAATTTATAGAGAAATTTCTAATGAGCTGTTTTTTACATTTTATTTAAAACAACTAAGTTTTTTAGGGCATACCCCCTATGTTCCACTTTTTTGTGGAAAAATCTATACGTTATTTGATTTCTACACTTATTAGCTATTAATTCCTGTTTTCCGATATGATGCACAAGCTCCCGTTTGGAATTTATAGAGAAATTTATAATGTGCTGTTTTTTTACATTTTATTTAAAACATGAAAGTTTGATAGGGCATACCCCCTATGTTCCATTTTTTTTTGATAAAATCTATACGTAATTGGATTTCTACACTTAATAGCTATTAATTGCTGTTTTCCGATATGATGCACAAGCTGCCGTTTGGAATTTATAGAGAAATTTCTAATGTGCTGTTTTTTTACATTTTATTTAAAACATGAAAGTTTGATAGGGCATACCCCCTATGTTCCATTTTTTTGTGATAAAATCTATACGTAATTTGATTTCTACACTTATTAGCTACTAACTCCTGTTTTCCGATATGATGCACAAGCTCCCGTTTGGAATTTATAGAGAAATTTCTAATGTGCTGTTTTTTTACATTTTATTTAAAACATGAAAGTTTGATAGGGGATACCCCCTATGTTCCATTTTTTTGTGATAAAATCTATACGTAATTTGATTTCTACATTTAATGGCTATTAATTGCTGTTTTCCGATATGATGCACAAGCTCCCGTTTGGAATTTATAGAGAAATTTCTAATGTGCTGTTTTTTTACATTTTATTTAAAACATGAAAGTTTTTTAGGGCATACCCCCTATGTTCCATTTTTTTGTGATAAAATCTATACGTAATTTGATTTCTACACTTAATAGCTATTAATTGCTGTTTTCCGATATGATGCACAAGCTCCCGTTTGGAATTTATAGAGAAATTTATAATATGCTGTTTTTTTACATTTTATTTAAAACATGAAAAATTTTTAGGGCATACCCCCTATGTTCCATTTTTTTGTGGAAAAATCTATACGTAATTGGATTTCTACACTTAATAGCTATTAATTGCTGTTTTCCGATATGATGCGCAAGCTCCCGTTTGGAATTTATAGAGAAATTTCTAATGTGCTGTTTTTTTACATTTTATTTAAAACATGAAAGTTTGATAGGGCATACCCCCTATGTTCCATTTTTTTGTGGAAAAATCTATACGTAATTGGATTTCTACACTTAATAGCTATTAATTGCTGTTTTCCGATATGATGCACAAGCTCCCGTTTGGAATTTATAGAGAAATTTATAATGTGCTGTTTTTTTACATTTTATTTAAAACATGAAAGTTTTTTAGGGCATACCCCCTATGTTCCATTTTTTTGTGATAAAATCTATACGTAATTGGATTTCTACACTTAATAGCTATTAATTGCTGTTTTCCGATATGATGCACAAGCTCCCGTTTGGAATTTATAGAGAAATTTATAATGTGCTGTTTTTTTACATTTTATTTAAAACATGAAAGTTTTTTAGGGCATACCCCCTATGTTCCATTTTTTTGTGGTAAAATCTATACGTAATTGGATTTCTACACTTAATAGCTATTAATTGCTGTTTTCCGATATGATGCACAAGCTCCCGTTTGGAATTTATAGAGAAATTTCTAATGTGCTGTTTTTTTACATTTTATTTAAAACATGAAAGTTTGATAGGGCATACCCCCTATGTTCCATTTTTTTGTGATAAAATCTATACGTAATTTGATTTCTACATTTAATAGCTATTAATTGCTGTTTTCCGATATGATGCACAAGCTCCCGTTTGGAATTTATAGAGAAATTTCTAATGTGCTGTTTTTTTACATTTTATTTAAAACATGAAAGTTTGATAGGGCATACCCCCTATGTTCCATTTTTTTGTGATAAAATCTATACGTAATTTGATTTCTACATTTAATAGCTATTAATTGCTGTTTTCCGATATGATGCACAAGCTCCCGTTTGGAATTTATAGAGAAATTTCTAATGTGCTGTTTTTTTACATTTTATTTAAAACATGAAAGTTTGATAGGGCATACCCCCTATGTTCCATTTTTTTGTGATAAAATCTATACGTAATTGGATTTCTACACTTAATAGCTATTAATTCCTGTTTTCCGATATGATGCACAAGCTCCCGTTTGGAATTTATAGAGAAATTTCTAATGTGCTGTTTTTTTACATTTTATTTAAAACATGAAAGTTTGATAGGGCATACCCCCTATGTTCCATTTTTTTGTGATAAAATCTATACGTAATTTGATTTCTACACTTATTAGCTACTAACTCCTGTTTTCCGATATGATGCACAAGCTCCCGTTTGGAATTTATAGAGAAATTTATAATGTGCTGTTTTTTTACATTTTATTTAAAACATGAAAGTTTGATAGGGCATACCCCCTATGTTCCATTTTTTTGTGATAAAATCTATACGTAATTTGATTTCTACATTTAATGGCTATTAATTGCTGTTTTCCGATATGATGCACAAGCTCCCGTTTGGAATTTATAGAGAAATTTCTAATGTGCTGTTTTTTTACATTTTATTTAAAACATGAAAGTTTGATAGGGCATACCCCCTATGTTCCATTTTTTTGTGATAAAATCTATACGTAATTTGATTTCTACATTTAATGGCTATTAATTGCTGTTTTCCGATATGATGCACAAGCTCCCGTTTGGAATTTATGAAGAAATTTATAATGTGCTGTTTTTTTACATTTTATCTAAAACAATGCACAAGCTCCCGTTTAGATTTTGTAGGGAAATTTATAAAACAATTATTGCTTATAATGCACACAAATTCTAATAAATAATCCACAAAATTCTAATAATCCACAAAATTCACAAATTAATTTTATTTTGATTAAATGTGTTTTAGTTATTATTGATTTATTGATTTCTAAAAAAATTTCATTTACTTATTTGCATCGACATTAGCAATTGTTGTTTATAAACACATAAGTTTGTTCAATGTATTTTAGGTTATGTTTGGGTTTGTTAGTTTTCAAATTAGAAACGAATGGAATGGACTTTTTAACAAACCGCATTTACACTAACAAATCTACACAATGATGCATAAACAACAACAAACAATTTTCACCACTAAAGAAAAAAATGTTTGTTTTGATAAATCAGCTGTTACGGTTTGTTAAAAAGTTTCGTTGAGTTTGATTTGTTCACGCGCGTGATTAATTAATTAATATATTTGTAGACTCAAAGGCGTATGTGAAGAAATAAACAGTGTAAAATCAACCGCAACAACAACATTTTTTTCATATGCCACGTGCATGTATATATGTTGTTGTTGGAATCATATAAAAAATACACGTGCATGTAAAACCACAACAAAAAATGTAAACAAGACAAAGACAAAAATATAGCAAAGTTTCGCTTATTACCAACAAGTCAATTTTTAACGAATTTTAAAATTTTAAAGAACTACGGACAGAGAATCCACTCAGGACCCTAATTTTGTGGTGCCCACGTTATAAATTTTAGTATTTAAAAAAAAAATAAGGTTTCAAATCAAACCTTAAATATCAAGTTCAATTTGAATTTTTTCAGTTATTTTAGCGGTTTTTGAATTTTGAAAACGTATTTCAGTAGCATGTGACTAGGGCTATTGTAATTCATAACTGTCACTTTCGAAAAATTAGGCGTTTTTAGGGCATTCCATTTTAAAGTAAAAAAAAAAAATTAAAAAAGGTTGTTGCTCTGTAAATATTTCAAATTAGGCGGTTCACGCATTTTGAAAGCGGATTTAAGTAGCCCATATCTAGGGCTATTAAAATCCATGAATGTCACTTTCGAAAAATTAGCCGATTATGGGGCATTCCATATCAAAGTAAAAAAAATTCAAAAAGGTTGTTGTTGAATAACTCTTTCAAATTGAGCGGTTTATGCATTTTGAAAGCGGTTTTCAAAAGCCCCAATTATGGCTATCAAAATCCAGGAATGTCACTTTCGAGAAATTAGCCGATTATGGGGCATTCTATATCAAAATATTTTTTTTTTTAAATTTTGCAAAAAGGTTGTTGCTCTGTGGAACTTTCAAATTGAGCGGTTTGCGCATTTTGAAAGCGGATTTCAATAGCGCCCATCTAGGACTAATAAAATCCAGTAATGTCACTTTCGAGAAATTATCCGATTATGGGGCATTCCATATCAAAATAAAAAATTTCAAAAAGGTTGTTGCTGAATAACTCTTTCAAATTAAGCGGTTTACGCATATTTAAAGCAGATTTCAGTAGCCCACATCTAGGGCTATTAAAATCCATGACTGTCACTTTCGAGAAATTAGCCGATTATGGGGCATTCTACATCAAAATTAAATTTTTTTTAAATTTTGGAAAAAGGTTGTTGCTATGTAAAACTTTCAAATTGAGCGGTTTACGTATTTTGAAAGCGGATTTCAATAGCCCCAATCTAGGGCTATTAAAATCCCGGAATGTCACTTTCGTGAAATTAGCCGATTATGGGGCATTCCATATCAAAGTAAAAAAAAATTTAAATATTTGAGCATATTTATTTTTAAAAATATGTTGGTTCTACCTGTTTGTTATTTAAATTGTCTTCTAGAGTTATTGAATTTTGCAAAATGTTCAGTTCCATATATTTTTTAAATCATGCCTCTTCTTTATAATGATTTTCGAACTGGCTCATGAATATTTTTGGTTTTAAATAGTGTGTGCAATAACTTTATTAAAATGTATATGCTAAAACAATATTTCTACACAAAACTCTACTGACTTTACAACTTTTTTTAATAATTTAAAACTATGTACATATATGTAAAATAAGAAAAAAAAAGAAAATGTAATTTAATTGAATAACAATTAAACTTTTAATAATGATAAAAAATTCTTTTCGATTTTCACTTGTGCTTTTATGATTTGATTTCAAACACTTTGAACTATTTAGTTTTTCTGTTTTATCTGACAAAGGCTAGCTAATACTATGTTTCCACGGAACAGCTTCGCTCTCTATTCATGCTTCACACCCCAATCATGAGCGAAACAACTTGCTTCACCATACAAAATTTTAAGAGCGAATCAATTAGATTCATATTGAATCTACTTGCGAAGAACGAAAAATTGCACTCTTCTCTAATTTTTATCGCAAGTTTATCTGCACTAGCTGTAAAAATTTAATATTATTGTAAACAAAGCAAATTATTTTCTTGTTGCTGGAAGAAAAGAAAGTAAATACGTACGAATGTATGTTTTTTTTCAAATAAGCTAACTAATTTCCACTCACTTTTGTTTGTCCATTCAAAAAATTATTTTCCACAAATTGTAAATTCTGTTTTTTTATTCTGTTTGTTTATTAAAGACAACTGTCAAATTGAATCAAGTTCATTAGTCATGTAAACAGCACGATTCATAAACATGATTCAGAAGGCGAAGCAGGTGATTCAAGTCGTCGTGGAAACATAGTATAAAACATAACGAATTACCATATTGAAATTTTTTAAAAACATTTAAACTAACGGAAAGCATGAAAATACAAAATGGATATGATATATATATAGTATATGTAACGTGACCAGACGGTTTTTTTTTATCAAAATAAATATTATTAAAAAGCGGGATTTTGAAATTATGATATAAAAAAGCGGGTCTTTTAAATCAATCACATTTTATGTTATTGTAAAATCATTAATTCTTGAACTAGCTAAATCAGAATCACAGCAGAATATTTAATTAATAGCAGCTTTTTAACAAAAATGTGCCGCAAAAACTTAAACAAACTAAGCAAAGGAATCAGAGATAAAGTGTTCAAGTGATTGAAATTGTACACTACATCTACTGCATTTTAATAAAATTTAAACGAATACTTGGTTTCAGATTAAACAATAATTGGATTTCGACTGGTATTCTTTTAAAAATAAAAAACTTTATTAGATTAACCAATACAGTTTTAAAGCATTCGGATACATGATGGAATTAGATAAATAATTTTTCAGATTAAAAGTTTAAGCTGTATATTTATGTTTTATCGGCTAAAAATTAATCAAAGTTACCAATTGCTTGCAACATTGATTTTGAGAAAAATCTTAAACTTTTAAATAAAATCTTTTTCACAACATTCGAAGTTTTTGATCAGAAGCATTTTCATAAAGTTATTGCACACACTATTTAAAAACAAAAACATTCATGAGCCAGTTCGAAAATCATTATAAAGAAGATGCATGATTTAGAAAATATGTGGAACTGAACATTTTGCAAAATTCAATAACTCTAGAAGACAATTTAAATAACAAACAGGTAGAACCAACATATTTTTAAAAATATATATGCTAAAATATTTAAATTTTTTTTATTTTGATATGGAATGCCCCATAATCGGCTAATTTATCGAAAGTGACATTCCCGGATTTAAATAGCCCTAGATTGGGGCTATTGAAATTCGCTTTCAAAATACGTAAACCGCTCAATTTGAAAGTTTTACAGAGCAACAACCTTTTTGCAAAATTTTTAAAAATTTAATTTTAATGTGGAATGCCCCAAATCGGCTAACTTTTCGAAAGTGAAATTCCAGGATTTTAATAGCTCTAGTTGGGGGCTATTGAAAACCGCTTACAAAATGCGTAAACCGCTCAATTTGAAAATTTTACAGAGCAACAACCTTTTTGCAAAATTTTAAAAAAATTTTATTTTGATATTGAATGCCCCATAATCGGCTAATTTCTCGAAAGTGACATTCCTCAATTTTAATAGCCCTAGACGGGGGCTATTGAAATCCGCTTTCAAAATGCGTAAACCGCTCAAGTTGAAAGAGTTATTCAACAACAACTTTTTTGAAATCTTTTATTTTGATATGGAATGCCCCATAATCGGCGAATTTATCGAAAGAGGCATTCCTGAATTTTAATAGCCCTAGTTGGGGGCTATTGAAATCTGCTTTCAAAATGCGCAAAGCGCTCAATTTGAAATATTTACAGAGCAACAACCTTTTTTAATTTTTTTTTACTCTAAAATGGAATGCCCTATAAACGCCTAATTTTTCGAAAGTGACAGTTGTGAATTACAATAGCCCTAGTCACATGCTACTGAAATACGTTTTCAAAATTCAAAAACCGCTAAAATAACTGAAAAAATTCAAATGAAACTTGATATTTTAGGTTTGATTTGAAACAATATTTTTTTAAAACATACTAAAATTTATAACGTGGCACCACAAAATTAGATTCCTGAGTGGATTCTCTGGCCGTAGTTCTTTAAAATTTTAAAATTCGTTAAAAATTGACTTGTTGGTAATAAGCGAAACTTTGCTATATGTTTGTCTTTTTTGTTTACATTTTTTGTTGTGGTTTAAATGCAAGTGTATTTTTTATATGATTCCAACAACAACATATATACATCACGTGGCATATGAAAAAAATGTTGTTGTTGCGGTTGATTTTATACTGTTTATTTCGTCACATACGCACTAATTAATACTCCGAAAGTTGTGAGTAGTTGCTATTGGGTGCTGACTACTTAATAGTCAGTATTAAGTACTTAATACTTTTTCATCACCACATAGGTCGATGTAATCGCAAACTTTACGTTTTTATCGATTACTTATAGTACGTACAAAATTAAATAAAAATTGGATGGGTTATAACAAATATATTTCTTTCGTTTAATGTGTTAAAATTTACATCGCATCTGAAATACATTTTTGATTAATTTTTAAAGAAGAAATGGCTGATTTCTTGGACTCTGAAGCGGAAGAATCCGAGGTAATAACAATTGTGTATAGTTTAAACAGCATTAAAATACATGTAATGTATTAAAAAATATATTAAAAGGTTTCCCAATGAAAAATGTTAACTTTGTGTTTTATTGCTTTATGTTAAATATAAATTCATGTGTTATAAAGCAATATTCATAGATCCTGAACAAAAACTTACATTTTGTGAAATTTTATATAGTTTAGTAACTTTATTATTTACATATACTATGTATGGATGTTTGTACATATGTACTTACATACATATGAATGCACTATATATTGCATATTTTAAATTTAAAAATCAAAATATTACATATTCGTGAATATAATAATTTACATTGTCAACAATACGGCCAATATTTTTTGTCACGTGTAAATTTTTTTCCGAAATTCATTCTGTGACGAGTTTTTTTTTAATTATTAAAAAGATACTATGTGTAGTAGGTATGTACAATCTAACTACAACTTTGAATATTAACATTTGATGGATTCAAACCAATTTACAAGTGCTTAAGATGTTTGAGGGTGGCAGGTACATGATTTTAATACAAATACAAATATGTAACATCAAACTTCAAAAAGGTTTGAAATATATTCTTACTAAATATTGCATTCATTTGTCTGACAACAAAAATCTCATGTAATATATATACATATGTATGTATGTATGTATAGGTATACATACATATATGTATGTATACATATATGTACCCTGTAGGAAGTCAAACACATTTTTAAGTAACTTCAAACTGGTTTTTTAATAAACACAACTAGTTGCTTAAGTGACTTTTTTTCTTGTCGTCGACTCATTATTTTAACATAGGCATGTCATAGGCTGTAGTCAATTGGTCACCTCTGCATGACTTTTAAATTGACTACTAATTACTTATTTCCCAACCAATTTATAGTTAATTAAAAAATTGGTTATTAATAATCGCTTTATACTAAATTATTTAAAAACCACTTTCTTTTAAATTAAATTTTAAACAATTTAATTTTAATTCTTTTTTGTCAAAATATATACATACATATATATATACGTATATACAATATATATTTATAAATAGAAATAATTATTAAACTAAAAAAAAATAAAAAAATAAATGACTTAAAATAAAAGTTGTAATGAAAACAAGTAAAATGCAAAGTTTGTACTGCTCATAGAAAGGCTGTTTTCATAAACGCAGTATGCAATGCAACATTTCATTGCATAGAGTTCATAATAGCATTTAGAAATATAATTTAAAAACTTTTATCACATAAAATATAAAGATATTAAAATTGAGCACCGTTTACCTCAAAGACCTTGTTTGCTTTGATTGACATGTGACATTTGACTTCAGCTTCTTTTGTTTTCTGTTTTTACATTTTGCTTTTATTTATTTCTTACATGTTGTGCTTCCCCCCTTTCAAACTCACTTTTCAAAGAAAACAACAGCGCAAGAGACTTGCGCAATATGTTTGGTTGATATCTGCATGAGATTTAAACCAATTTGTAGTCATTTGCAAAATAATTAGTTTATAATTAATGTTTTTTATCAACTGACTATTTTATTTACTACAGGGTATATACAAACCACCAAAGTAGCTCCCAGCTAGCATTTTTAATCGTAGAGGACACTTCCGCGGAAGTTTAGTTCAACGGGAGAAACTGTGTCGTGACGGCGACTCTTCCTTATGAGTCGTCTACGATGCGCTGAAATATAATACTCTCTTTTTGTGTAATACTCTTTTATTCCTACCTCAAAAGAGCCTTCAAACAATCGCCTTAACAAGTCTTCTACGATGCGCCAAAGAAGAGTCTTGAAACGATCGCCAAGAAGCTTTTCAATTGATCCTAAAATATGCTACAGAATAAAAATTATTGTTCTGTGTTTTATATTTATTATATTTAATATTTTTTCATTTGTAATATTAGTAGTATTAGTTAAAAAATAAATTATTTATCAGCCAAATCCTTCGTCTTGGTTCCGTCACCTTTCTTGGTTCGATTACCCTTCCTGAGTCGGTCACCAGCATGAACAAAGTGTTGGTGCAAAGTTTTATTGATTCCTGTGTCATCAGCTTTAGGAAATTTTGAATAACAGACATCTTTAAAGAGAAAAAAATAGGATGCTGTAAAAGAATGTCATTAAAAATACTTAATTTTCGTTATATTAAATTCCTGAATGCTTGGCTTATTATTCGTTCCACGCCAGCTCAAATTTACAGCCACATCATCACTCAGGATTTTTTAAATTGCAATTTACCAATAATGTATTTCTGTAAAAAGATAGTTATAAATAAAAAGATATACATAGATATAGGTACATACCAATTAGACAACAATATCCTTGTTCTCTTGTATTTGTTTATGTTATTCATTTAACTGTTTTACAGCTTTTAGAGGTAAAGGCGGCACTAAATTGGTTTTCACATCTTCAGAGTAAGTCAATTTTAACTGGCGCACCTCATTTCTAAGAGTTATCACTCCCTCTGTAAGTCTGCAGATTGGCATCCTATTTCATTATAAGCAGATTCCATCATTTTTTTTTTTTGCTTCTCGTTTGCTTTTTAATCTTATTGCTTCAGTCGATAACATTATAAATATGTATATTATTTAATATTTTTACTTTAAGTATAATTCTTAATCTAAGAATACTAAAAAACATTTTTTATTCTTACCAGTCCACAGTGGACTGGATCGCAAAATTTTTGGCATAAAGTCTAAAAATAGAGTTACAGAATTGAAACTTGGTACATTTGATAGTTATAGTATGCGTAGCATCTGTGCAAAATTTTGGACCAATCCGACCACGCCTTCCTCGAATATGGGGCAAAAAAGTGCGTTACAACTATTTAATATACCCAAATTTTGCTTAAAATATTGTTTTGTACAAAATGTAAGGGCTTATTGAGATCAGGAATATATACCTATTTAACACCAGGCCCAAGCTGGTCAAACTCGGGCCATTTTTGGACCTGTAGTTTCCAAATTACGAAAAATTTCAGTTAAAATTTCGAATGCCAATGTGTTTTTATTTGAGAAAGTAATATTATGAAATTGCAAAAGTTTTATTAAAGTGACATATAGTATAGTTATCATGGTAATGGACTTAAAAATCCCTGAATCCTTAAATATATATAGCTTACTTTAATATATTCGTTAAAATAAAAAAATTAGTCATCTTCTACGTCTAATTCTAATGAATAATTGATTATACTTTCGCATTCGGAATCAGTTTCAGAATCAGAGTCGCACTCTTTATTCTCAGGTTCATTTTTATTTTCAATTTCAAAATTTGGTGCTTCTAAAAGTTCAGTAACATCTTTGGGTAATACCTTTTTTTTAAGTTGAGCTGACCTTTTCTTGAGCGAAATGCTCGAAAGAATAGGATCTGAAGAGTCAATTGATCTGTGAAACACATCGAGCATATTATTAATCCGCGAATTCTGACGAGCATGCGATCTCCTGTCTTGTTTATAAAATTTGTTACGGGCTTCTGATGCGTTTTCGCCAAGGCAACCTATTGGCATTACTGATGATGATATTATTTGAGATCAATGAATCAAGATTTTATGTAAAGTAGGCGACATCGGATACCACGGGTATTTGAGCATTTGCTTAATGAGTTATCAAGCAAAAATTCCAAAGCTTCGTTTTGTGTTAGAGGTATAGGTTCCGGCAAAAACAGTTTTTTTTAATACCACTAGATCCGCTCGGAGTGACCATCAATTCTTCAACACAAATGCTGTATCCTTTTCATTTGATTTCCTAGCTGAAACTGTTGCTGCATGCATAAGAAGGCTTGTGTCGTTTTCTTGGGTATCTGCCAGTTCGGTTGCTAACTTTCTTTTAAGGCGTGGTTCCGCTGACTCATATGTTAGAGATGGACGTCCCATTTTATTATGCCCGGGTGCCACATCCTTTTTGCTGTCCAAAATAATCGTCATGTTCAATGAAAGCCAATTAGAGTGTTTTACCTTGAAGTTGGAGACAGTTCTATTGCATTTAGGTAAGTTTTTCTGGATGAAGCGAGTAAAATTGCTGACTGTTTTCTTTACAGAACCTTTTGTGTCTATGCTCATAGTTTTAGAGTTAAGCTGTTCAAAAATCCAGTTTGAAATTGCATCTTCATTTCGATTGTTGTCTAGCCACACATTGAACAGGGTAGCATGACTGAACTCAAATGTACCTAAAAATCCACAAATTTATGGAAAACGGGCAAAATTGGGCAAAAACTGTTAATAACACGTTATAATGTACACTTTCAAGTATATTTTAGCATAATTACATTTTGGCCAAAATTGGGCGAAAGTTAGTTTTTACTCCACTATACACTGGTGTTTTGGTTAATTTTTTCTATTTCTTAGGACTTCACAAAAAACAATTCAGAAAAACATTTAACAAATAAAAAGCAATTTCTATTAGTTGTTAATAATATACATACATTTATCTTTATTTTCCATATTTATAATTTTTTTTTTTTTTGTTTACCGGCAGTCGCTTTCGGTTATTATAAAGCTGAGCTAACTTTTTCTGCTTCTTTGTGAAAAAAAAAACAGCTGACGTATAGATTGGACTTTGTACCCCTTGTAAAAGTTCAGGGTTACCATCAAATAACTATTATTTATTGTCCCTAGGGTATGCACTTTAAGAAAATATAGTTAAAATCAACAAATATTTCCATGAAAATTTCGACTTTATGCCAAAAATTTTGCGATCCAGCCCAGCGTGCAGTCTCAACACTTCTGCACTGATAAAAAACTGAATAGAAAATAACAAAAATAAATTGTTCTTGCTAAACTTTTGTAAACATAACGGTTAAATTCGCCTAACTATCGCCAGAATACGTAAACGGCAATTTCCGTATAACATAAAATATTCTGATTTGATTCTCTCATCTAAGAATCGTCAAAAAGACTCGCATAATCATCATTTATAAGAGTAATACGACTGTGATGAAATAACAATCTTTCAATGATCGCCAGAATCCTTAAACGACGATTCACTCGTCCAACAAACGTCGAAATGACTCGCAAAAGTAGCGTTTGTAAGCGAAAAATATAAATCTACTCTAACAATCGTCTGATCGATCAAAAAAAGAGTCGCGAAATGATCGCGCTCGTCAAACAATCATCCAAATGCTAGCTGGGCTCTTGTCAATTCAGTTTCCTTTTATTCAGATTAGCAATTTTTTAAAGTCTATCCATAAAACTCGAGTCTAAATCAGAGGTCGGCAAAGCGTAAAATGAGGTTGTGTATGTGAGAAAACTACCCAACAAACATAATTATATAAATTATACAAAACAACTTAGATAGGAAACATACACTCACAATGTATTTTCCGTAACATATAAGAAATTAACAACGAGATTGATATACAAACGGAACTTCTAACACTTCAAAAGCTGATTACATGCATGTTACCAAATGCATTATCAATTATAAAATATTTTTCGTAATTCATTATTAATTTTAAATGTTTGTTGGGAAGTATTTCTGAAAAAAATATAAAAGCATCCGCCGCATGTGCACACATTGCTGTCTCAACGACGACTGAATGAAAGAGATTAAAGGCCCAACTATAATATGCATATGCTAGCTTAAGCAAACGTGCGAACACATATAAATTGTATGTGGCAAACTATAATGTACTTAACGAAACTTTTCGTTAAGTTTTTCAACTGTCATTTGCTTAAGCAAAAAGCGAAACTGATCGCACATTCTGTACGGAATCAGCTGTTTGTTGTTGTTTGTTTGTGTTTTGAACAAAATGGAAAAAATATATTTATTTTAAATTTAATAGAAAATGCGGAAACAAATAAGTGCCTTTACAATAAAAGAGGCCCTTTTTATTTTAACAAAAATGTCTTTCTGTCGTGGTTTATTTTTCTGACAGAACAAGAGCGTCTTCATCTTTTACAGTGTAGTTCACTTATTTATTTTAATGTGCACAGGCCTTCAACCGCTAACTTTAATATTTTATATTATTTAAATTTTTAAGTTTTTTCTCCATTTTTGCAAACACAATAAGAAAATTAACAAAACATATGTAAACGTTTATTATTATTTACAATGTAGTGCTGCCACAGCTGTACATTTTAGTACTTTTGCCGATAAATTAAAAAAAAGGAAAAATTATGCGTTTCTGGTACGAAGTTTTCTTTTAATTATAAAATAATATAATAATATTTATAAAATATAGTCATTTAATGGGTTTTTGTTAAAATAAAAACATTTTTTTAAACATAAATGAGCAACTGTGGACAAAAAGTTTCAAAGTCATTGTAGCCACCTAAAAGTTAACTCTGAACTGGTTATGCATTTGACAGCCTTTTCGTTAACTTTTGCAATTTGCTTAAGCTTGCTTATGCATATTATAGTTGGGCCTTAAGCGTATGTGTGAAGTGCTCTCTGCACTATTGTGCTATAGGATGCCGACCTATGGTCTAAATTTATGTATGTATGTATGCTTTATTAGTATTCAAAATACTAAGGTGCCTATTATGAGCAAAATTCGATTTTCGAATGTGGTCGAAAATGCTTATCGAACGAATTTTCCTTTGGTATTATGGTGCACATTCGATGAAAAAACGCTATTGTGAAAATCACTCTTTGGGTTATTCACAATAGTGCATTTCTATCAGCTGGTACCATATTTGTTTACAAATTCTTAAAGTAAAATAAATTAAATTAAAAATGACCACCACGGAGAACTAAGTGCAATAATTAGATATGATGAAAATTTAGATGTTAGTCAAAATGTGTTGATTTTTGATAAATGCATGGAGAAAACAATAAAAAAACTTACTTACTGCGTCTTATAAAATAAGAAAAAATAATTAAATACTAAACTGCAAAATTTGGAAACAATATTGAAGCATGGAATAATTACAAATCAATAAGAAATTTATACAAAGTAAAAATAGAAAACGAGAAATATAAATACATAAACAACAAAATAAATAATTCAAAAGATCAAAAACAAATGTGGAGGGAAATTAAAGACCTAATTATAAGGAGAAATCAAAATGTGATAAAATCGGTGATATTTAATAAAGTAGAATACGAAGAAAATACCCAAATCGCTAGTCATTTTAATAAGTATTTTATAAATAGTGTTAAGATAATACGAGATTCAATAGAAAATGTGCAATACACAAATCAAATACATATGGTTAACTCAAGATTTAAATTTAGTGCAATAACAATTTTAGAACTGTAGAAAATAGTAAAAGAAATAAAAAACAAACCAGACTACTGCAAAATATCAACGAAAATTATACTTGATAACTGGCATATAATTGGGGAAAATATTCTGAAAATAGTAAACAAATCACTGGAATCTGGAGAATTTCCAGAAAATTGGAAAGAGACAATGGTTACACCAATTGAAAAAGTGGCAAAAACAAGAAAATGTGAAGAGTTTCGTCCCATAAATTCCTTAAAAACATTTTTTATTTATTTATTAGTAGTATTTTAAATACTTTTATAATGCTTTTTACATTTTTTAACAAACTACATCTTTTAATTTTGGTTTAAATTGTTATTTTTTACAAATGATACAATTTTTCTTCTAAATATGTTTGAATTTAATTCATTTTTAATATTATTTGGCATTGTATTAAAGAGAGCCAGTCCTTTATAAAATAGTGATCGTTGCATGGTGTTGTTATCCGCTCGTTGAATTCTAAAGTCTGAGGTGTTTCTTAAGCTATATGGTTGTACTTCACCCACGTATCTTAATTGTTCAACCAAATATTCAGGTGCATTTCCTACTTTCATCTTTTGAATAAAGTTGATTGTGTTTAATTCCAGTCGTTGTTTTATGTTTAACCATTTAAGCGTAGCTAACATATGTTGTATTGATGTATATCGATTACATTTAAGTATTGAACGCATAGCTTTATTTTGTAATTTCTGTAGTCTTGATAATTGCTGATCTGTACAGCATGTGTATAGCACAGTTGAACCATATTCAAAATGTGGCTTTATCATTGTATTATATATATTTACTGCTGTTATAATAGATATTTTGTTTCTTAAACGTTTGAAAAATCCAATTTTTTTTTACATATATATTCAATATGATCTTTTAATTTTATGTCTTTATCTATAAGAAAACCCAGATATTTTATATTGTTCACTTTTTCTATTATTACATTATTAATTTTAAATGTTATATTAGTGTTCATATTTATTTCCATTATTTTTGTCTTGTTTTCGTTTAACTTTAGTTTATTAATTTTTAGCCATATATTAATGTTGTCCATATCATTTGTTAAATCGCTGTAACATATCTCCTCGGTGGGTGTTTCTGTGAAGATTAGAGTATCATCTGCGTATAAGACAATTTCACACTTATCTAAAACTTTCTCCATATCATTAATATATAATATAAATAAAAGTGCTCCTAATATTGATCCTTGTGGTACTCCAAAATCATTTTCAATATCATTTGATAATATATTGTTAATCTTTGTGATCTGTCGACGATTATTTAGATATGATTCAAACCATTTAAGTTCCGTATCTTGAATTCCGTAATTATATAATTTTTTTAATAGTATATTCCTATCTATTGTTTCAAATGCTCTTTTAAAGTCCAAAAAAATTGCCATTATTTTATTATTTTTCTTCATAAATTTCCATCTGTTTATTACGTAGTTAACACATGAATGTAAACCTGATTGATATTTTGATAAAAGCTTATTTTCTAAATAATTTTCTAATTGATTTTTTACAATTTTTTCAATAATTTTTTCAAATGTCTTAAGTGTGTTTATTGGTCGAAACTCTTCGCATTTTTTAGTGTTTTTAATTTTTTGTATAGGTGTTATCATTGATTCTTTCCAGTTGTTAGGGAAAATTCCCGTTTCTAAAGATTTGTTTATAATATTTAGCATAATGTTGCCGATAATACCTCAGTTATCTAATATTAAATTGTTGGTTATTTTTTTGTAGTCAAGTTTTTTTTATTGATGTTCTTACATACTATTTTAAGTTCTTGTAAAGAAATTGTACGAAATTTAAATTTTAGATCTATCACAGATATTTTATTGTCATATTGCACATACAGTATCGGACAAAACCTAAGCACCCCCTCAGAACATTTTTTTTAAATGATAATTTTTTTAAGAAAACAAAGTTTTTAACAATTTTTTTTATTTTTTTTTTATCTATCTATATATATAAAAATAAGTGTACATTTTGATTGTCACTCCATAACTCGAGAACGGCTCGACCGATTGCCATAAAATTTTTAGGGAAGATACAGGGAGGAGTGATGATGGTTAGTTGATTTTGAAATCCAAAATCGGTCTAGCCATTCTCCAGTTATGATTTTTTTCCTGAAAAAATTCAACATTTGAAAAAAAAGTCCCCTAAAGTATGCTGTACAAATTTGCAAATAAATAAGAGCAGGCAGGTTGTGAATACATCTTATTCTATGAAATACAAATCAATAGTAAATACCGAGCGAAGCCGGGGCGGTCAGCTAGTTTATTTATATCTTTGTTATTGAAAAACACTAACTTAAGGAATTCAGAATTTAAGAAAAAAAAGTTAAAATGCAAAAAGCAATTTATGTCGGAAATATAAGTGGACAAAACTAAAGCACCCCCCCCCCCCCCCAATTTAAGATACAAAAGAAACTATTGAAATCAATATTTCGTTGCGAATCCTTTATTCTGGATGACACACGCACATCTTTTAGGCATAGAGGATATTAAATTATTAATTATATCAGGTGATATTGCTTCCCAGGCTATTTTTGCGGCTTCAAATAAATTTTCTTTGGTTTTGCAATTTTCTCGGTTGATTTTTAAGATAACGATCTCCCACAAGTTCTCGTTTGGGTTAAGATCGGGGGATTGGGCAGGCCAACGAAGAACTTCTATCAAATTGGTCTGGAACCACTCTTTAACCACTTTTGACGTATGTTTTGGGTCGTTATCTTGCTGAAATGCCCATTTAAGTGGCATCTCTTCTTCAGCATAAGGCAACATCACGTCTTTTAATATGTCACGATACATGAAACGATCCATAAGTCCATCAATCTTATGAATTGGCCCAATCCCTTGCCCAGAGAAACAACCCCAGACCATTATGTTACCGCCTCCATGCTTTATAGTGCCCTTTATAGTTGTCCATTTGCTCTGCGTACATGCCTTATGCCATCTGAATCCTTTAAACTAAGCTTAGATTCGTCAGAAAACAGCACAGACCTCCATTTTTGGACACTCCAGTTGAGATGGGTCTTGGCGAATTCGAGTCTGGCTCTTTTATTTTTTGACGATATGAAAGGTTTTTTGCTGGTCGTCGACTGAATAATCCGGCCTCTACCGCCCTTTTGCGAATCGTTCTTTCGCTAATTTTTAAATCTAAAGCATGGTATTCTGTTCGTCATTTCGTGCGAAATACTATCAAAAGTCCATATAAAAAAAATTGATGCGAAATAAATGCGAACTAATGCTGCTGAAGTTGTACTCTGTTCTTGTTGTGAAAAATTGGGAAATGTTTCTGGCATCATGTTTTTTCCACCAAAAATGTATATGGCAACATTTTTTTTCAACTGCGAAATAATGTAAGCGGCACTTATTTCGCACGAAATTGAAAACAACAGCTGTTTAGATTTTGTTTGTTATTGTGTTTTCAATTTAATAATTTCGCACAAATATTATTCAAATGGAAAATAATACTAATAAAACAAAAAATAATAAAGACAAAAATAAATTTAGTGAAACTGAGAAGCGTCTAATCATATCGGCAGTATGAAAAAGAAAAAATATAAGGAATAAAACCAATAAATTACATTGTAACCACAACGCCATAAAAGCATCATGGATAATATGTAATATAATTTTTGTATCCATTTCTTTAACACATAAAATAAAAACATATGGTTGTTGTTTATATAAAAGAAACAATGTTGCATACCTAAGGGCAATAAAAACGACAATTTTCTTCTAAATCGCGATATTGTCACCACTTGCTAATTGTCAAAATTTTCAAACGAAATAATTGATGTTGCTCAACAAATTTCGCAACTTTGAACAGAGTACCATGCTTAAGCGATTTCGTATGTGACTAGAAGATGCTGTAGCATCATTTTGGATTATCCTTTTAATTAAGGAGTCTTCATGTCGCTAAGTTTCGCGTGGTCTTCCTCCAGAGTAAGTAGAAGATGTGCGACCAGTCTCCAAAAACTTTTTAATTAGCCTAGAAATAATTGATCTGTTGATCGAATTTTTTGCACTCAATTGATGTCTTGATAAGCCGGCTCTAAATTCATCACGAATTCTAATTTTAAATTCACTTGAGTACTTATTGCGCGCCATTACTCTTTATCTCAACGAAAACTTTAAAACAATGAGAATTTTCGCATAAATTCGAACAAGTTCTTCTTCTTAACACTGTAGCTTAATAGCTGTTGCATTTTTGAAATTTACCGTTAACTAATGCAGCAATGTAGCAGTAGCGTAGTAAAATTTTCAAACACAATATTAGGGGGTGCTTTAGTTTTGTCCACTTATATTTCCGATTTAAATTGCTTTTTGAATTTTAACTTTTTTTCTTAAATTCTAAATTCCTTAAGTTAGTGCTTTTCAATAATAAAGATATAAATAATTAAAAAAAATAAAAAAAATTGTTAAAAACTTTGTTTTCTTAAAAAAATTATCATTTAAAAAAAATGTTCTGAGGGGGTGCTTAGGTTTTGTCCGATACTGTATTCAATGGAACTTCTAATTTCCTTGATGCTTTCAACAAAATAATTATTTTATATTATAATTTTCACCTCGTTTTCTAGAACGCCGTGAAATTGTCCATGTGAATTGAAAACGATTTAGTTTCACTTCGTAGTGGAATATCTATATACCCTGCAAATAACGCGACTAGTCCATACATGCATGTAAAGACTAGTCCAAAGAGGAGTAGGAGTACTCCAAAACTACTCCAAATATATGAAAAAAGGTGGTCCATTTAACATTGCGATGTCCTAGGACTGGACCATATAACCCATCGGAGTAGTCCCAAAACTACTTCATGGAGTACTCACGAGGGTTAGTTTTAAACAACAACAACAACTCAATATGCAATCGTGTTAACACGAAACCATGTCGTTTAACTACAAACTCTTGTTTGTAACGTATGGACTCCAGAACGGCTGGTCCGATTTTGATGAAATTTTCAGGGAATCTTCAGAATTCAGGCGGGGGACACTGTGAACTCTGATTTTTGATTTTCGGTCGGCGGGCGGAGGGGCGTGGAAAAATCCAATTTTCATATTGTACCACCAATGGCATATACATATTTATTTTTTTTGCTTTCATTTAATTTTTTTTTGTAAGCCGTTGCCATGTTTTTCAAAACAAGATATCAAACTCTTAAATCGGTTATGTAGTTCCGATGATATTTACAAAAATCTTATGTTATTAACGATCCAATATCAAAATTTTAAAACTTTCGAAATGTTGTATGCAAATATCCGAGTTTTCGGTTTATTTACAAAATATTTACATCATTCGATAACACAAGATATTCCGCGCTTACTAAGGTCCAACATTGTACAATTAGTTAAAAATAATATATATCGATGATAAACAACTTTTTGTACTCTTGCATTTAAGATATATACATTTTGTGCACATTTTTGAGTTTTTTTTCAAACGCTGATAAAAAATAACGGTACATTCAAACAAATTGTTCGAAGCGCTTGACCGGACTCTTCGTGATTACAATTAATCGCGCCATGAACGAGATTTCGGTCCCGCCTTACTTCTGTCAAATGCAAATAAATATGCAAGCCGTTGTCGACAAGGTATTCCCAAGTCTAACAATCTTCTACAAAATTTCGGATTGGCTCTGGGAACGTGCAATTTTTGTACTCTTGCATTTAAGATATCTACATTTTGTGCACATTTTTGAGTTTTTTTCAAACTCTGATAAAAAATAACGGTACATTCAAACAAATTGTTCGAAGCGCTTGACCGGACTCTTCGTGATTACAATTAATCGCGCCACGAACGAGATTTCAGTCCCGCCTTGCTTCTGTCAAATGCAAATAAATATGCAAGCCGTTGTCGACAAGGTATTCCCAAGTCTAACAATCTTCTACAAAATTTCGGATTGGCTCTGGGAACGTGCAATTTTGGCACCAACAAATTATTATGCCAACAAGCTCAATGAGCAAATTCAATTGAAACTGCCCGGCAAATTAATCAAATAAAAATCGATCGATACAGTAATGGATGAAGAACAAGCCGTCAATTATCCCACTGAATTTTTAAATTCATTGGAACCACCCGGAATGCCACCGCATGTGCTAACATTAAACGTTGGATCACCGGTAATTCTTATTCGCAACTTACACGCAACAAAGTTATGCAACGGAACCACATTGACCATCAAAAACTGCTTACCAAATTTAATCGAGACAACAATCATCGGTGGCAGATTCAAAGGTGGAGACGTACTTATTCCACGAATTCCGATGATTTCCAACGATTTACCATTCCAATTCAAGCGGCTCCAATTCCCTTTGCGTCTTACCTTTACTATTGCCATCAATAAAGCACAAGCCCAATCATTGACTATTGCTGGCTTAATTTTGGAAAATTTATGTTTTCCACACGGCCAGTTGTATGTGGCGTGCTCCCGAGTAGGCACGCCAAAAAACAAAAAACATTGTCTATCCGCTGGCCCCAAGATGAAGTAATAAATAAATATAATTTCCAATTTGACTTAAATAGATGCGTTTCTTTTTTGATTGAGCCCATATCTACACCATATGTAAGTTATTCTGTAACAAAACTTTATGATAGGTATTCCATGGATTTTTATTTAAAGGCCTTAAATTTCTTTAAATTCTCAATTTAAATCGTGTGGTAATACAACACTAATGTTTGCTTAAGGCCAGCAACGCGGACCGGGTCAGCTAGTAAACAAATACAAGAAAACAAGGATATTGTTGTCTAATTGGTATGTACCTATATCTATATATCTATGTATATCTTTTTATTTATAACTATCTTTTTACAGAAATACATTATTGGTAAAGTGGGTGGCGACTGCTCCAACTCGTTTATCGGAATGCAATTTAAAAAATCCTGAGTAATGATGTGGCTGCAAATTTGAGCTGGCGTGGAACGAATAATAAGCCAAGTATTCAGGAATTTAATATATTTTTATTAAATAATTTTTAAGCTTGAGGTCACTTTTTTGTTTTTTATAAAAGATTTTTATTTCTTATATATAATTTACTCAATATTTCGATTTCCTTTGGAAATCTTCTTCAGGAGTTAATTTAATATTATAAAAATTTTCTATGTGTAAAAATTTTTTTGATATAAGTTTGAAAGGGGTTGACAAAATTGAAAACATGTTTTACAGAAAAATAATTTTAAATTTTCGATAATAACATTAAACAGTAAAAAATTATAACAGAAATATACATAGTAACATTTTAAATAATAACAATTTGGAATTATAACATTATTTAAATACATAAATTGTGTTAATTTCTCCTATTGTTAATATTTATATTTTTGTTCAATAGGTATCTGTAATTTTGAGCTAAGTTTTCTGTGTCTTTCTTAAAATTTATCCTTCTTTCTGATGGTACATTATTTATATGTAACATTTCTAACATGTATCTTCGTTTTGTATGATTTTCTGTGTTCAATATAGATGTGTTATCAAAATCTGGGTAGTGGTTAAAATCTCTACAATGGGTTGATAAAGCTGTTTTTTGTGTTGAATTATAATTTCTATATTTCTGGTCATGTCTATGTCCTGCTAATCTAGTTTTAAGTTTTGTCCCTGTTGTTCCTATATATATTTTGTTACATTGTCCGTTACTATTACCACCACAAGGAATTTCATATACTAAATTTGACATATCTGTCTTTTCTAATCTATCTTTAGTTTTTGTGAATAATCTTCCTACATTATTATTTACCTTATGTGCCATTTTGTATGTTGTTTTGTTGTATATGTTTAAATGTTCTATTCTTTCTGAAAATCCAGGTATATATGATATTGACTTATAAATTTTTGGTTCTGAAATTCCATTATTAATATAGGATTTCTTTGTATTAAATTGTTTTATTAATCTGCAAATGAGTTCATTAGGAAAACTATTATCTATTAATATATTTCTAATTATTTCTTTATTTTTCTTATGAAATCTAATGTCACTAATTGTTAATATTCTATCTATAAGATTTTTAGCAGTGTTTATAATAATTCTTTTTGGGTGTTTTGAGAAATTAGATTTCATAAGAAAAATAAAGAAATAATTAGAAATATATTAATAGATAATAGTTTTCCTAATGAACTCATTTGCAGATTAATAAAACAATTTAATACAAAGAAATCCTATATTAATAATGGAATTTCAGAACCAAAAATTTATAAGTCAATATCATATATACCTGGATTTTCAGAAAGAATAGAACATTTAAACATATACAACAAAACAACATACAAAATGGCACATAAGGTAAATAATAATGTAGGAAGATTATTCACAAAAACTAAAGATAGATTAGAAAAGACAGATATGTCAAATTTAGTATATGAAATTCCTTGTGGTGGTAATAGTAACGGACAATGTAACAAAATATATATAGGAACAACAGGGACAAAACTTAAAACTAGATTAGCAGGACATAGACATGCCCAGAAATATAGAAATTATAATTCAACACAAAAAACAGCTTTATCAACCCATTGTAGAGATTTTAACCACTACCCAGATTTTGATAACACATCTATATTGAACACAGAAAATCATACAAAACGAAGATACATGTTAGAAATGTTACATATAAATAATGTACCATCAGAAAGAAGGATAAATTTTAAGAAAGACACAGAAAACTTAGCTCAAAATTACAGATACCTATTGAACAAAAATATAAATATTAACAATAGGAGAAATTAACACAATTTATGTATTTAAAAAATGTTATAATTCCAAAATGTTATTATTTAAAATGTTACTATGTATATTTCTGTTATAATTTTTTACTGTTTAATGTTATTATCGAAAATTTAAAATTATTTTTCTGTAAAACATGTTTTCAATTTTGTCAACCCCTTTCAAACTTATATCAAAAAAATTTTTACACATAGAAAATTTTTATAATATTAAATTAACTCCTGAAGAAGATTTCCAAAGGAAATCGAAATATTGAGTAAATTATATATAAGAAATAAAAATCTTTTATAAAAAACAAAAAAGTGACCTCAAGCTTAAAAATTATTTAATAAAAATCATTAAAAAGGTCGAAGAATATAGAATAAAGGAATTTAATATAACGAAAATTAAGTATTTTTAATGACATTCTTTTACAGCATCCTATTTTTTTCTCTTTAAAGATGTCTGTTATTCAAAATTTCCTAAAGCTGATGACACAGGAATCAATAAAACTTTGCAACAACACTTTGTTCATGCTGGTGACCGACTCAGGAAGGGTAATCGAACCAAGAAAGGTGACGGAACCAAGACGAAGGATTTGGCTGATAAATAATTTATTTTTTAACTAATACTACTAATATTACAAATGAAAAAATATTAAATATAATAAATATAAAACACAGAACAATCATTTTTATTTTGTAGCATATTTTAAGATCAATTGAAAAGCTTCTTGGCGATCGTTTCTTTGGCGCATCGTAGAAGACTTGTTAAGGCGATTGTTTGAAGGCTCTTTTGAGTATTACACAAAAAGAGAGTATTATATTTTAGCGCATCGTAGACGACTCATAAGGAAGAGTCGCCGTCACGACACAGTTTCTCCCGTTGCACTAAACTTCCTTCTACTTCGATTAAAAATGCTAGCTGGGAGCTACTTTGGTGGTTTGTATATACATACATACACTAAGCTTCATAAATGTGCGTACAAACATATAAATAACTTTTAATATCAAATTTTTGTGTTAAATAGTAACTTTAATGATCTCAAAATGTTTTTAGCTTACACAAATTTTTTTAAAAATTATGCTAGATCTTTTGTTTTTTCATTTGCAAATTATCTTCCTAATTGGCAGCTTAAATACAATGGTATGTCAACTTTAGGCATATGCAAAAGTCTGCGTACATAAAAATTAACTATACTTTAAATCAGTTTCATTTCGTTTAGAATTATTAATTGAATGCATTTTTAATTTGAACTCATTGTGAACACAATTAAAGTGATTTTGAACTTTTTTTTGTATTGAATTGTAAGAAATGGCTAAAAGAAAACATATTAATGCTGCTGAACGCAAAGTTATTGTTCATTTGTAGAAACAAGGTAAAACTTTGCGTGAAATCGGCCAGATAGTTGAACGAGCGCACTCCTCTATCCAGAAAGTGATAAATAAATTTAAAACTACTGGAGTTTTGGTATTCAAGCAGAGCTGTAGCTGTGTATTTTTTGATTTATTTTCGCGGTGTGTTGTCCGTTTACCTAAAACAGCTGATACGTTTATACGGAAAAACTAACTACAAAAATTTAACAACAGAACAACACGGAACAGAACAGCAACAGAAAGTAAAGACTAATGAAGCCATAAATCTTGTAATTAAAAATTTTTATACCCCTGACACCATAATACAAATACTATGGTTTTTGATACTAAATTGCCTTGACAGACATGTAGTACATATACTAGTATTTTTGTTTTTACTTTCCCAATAAACATATTGGCAAGCGTTTTGTTAATTAAGATTGCAGCAAGCTTGCATAAATAAGAGTTTTACGAATGTCGTTGACAATTTGCTTGCAAATGCAAGTGTTTCATAAATTTAAGCAAAACGTGTTATTCTCGCTGTTAAAAATTGTGCTTATAAGTTGTGTTAATAAATAGTGTTAAATTGTTGTTAAAGTTGTTAAATTAAGTGTGTTTGATACTTTTAATTATCATTTGCTATTAAAAAAGGTAATTATCTACTTATTTAATGTCTAGCAAAAAGGCAGAAAAGTGTTATGCGCAGAAGCACCGAAATTTTTAGCATATATGAAACGGTGCGGCTGCAAGTTCTGTACTGGAAAATATAGATAAATTTTCCTTGCTTACATTTGAAAGCTTATTTTTATATCTAAATGTTGGCTGGGTTTTGATAAAAAAAAATTAAAAGAAATTAAATAAAATATAACTGTCATTAAAAGAACTGACAATCGAATTTGTGAGATGGTTTCCCCAATGTTTATTGAACACAGCTACAGACAACATACTACATTTATACCACGATTATTTTCGTAGTATTGATACCAGATATAAACCAGCTTGTTTTATGGTTTAATTGTAGTACAAGTTAACACACATGTAGTATAGTATACTAATATTGTATGCAAATCCTATGTCTGTCTAGGGTATTAGCATGTGACTAATATACAGCTTCGAAGAACCTGACATATTGTGCAATAAAAATACTTTGATTTGTATTTTTTGATTTATTTTCGCGGTGTGTTGTCTGTTTACCTAAAACAGCTGATACGTTTATACGGAAAAACTAACTACAAAAATTTAACAACAGAACGACACGGAACAGAACAGCAACAGAAAGTAAAGACTAATGAAGCCATAAATCTTGTAATTAAAAATCTTTAGCATGTGACTAATACACAGCTTCGAAGAACCGTAACGCGAAACAGTTAGACAACGCCAAGCATTAACTAATGGAATAGCGAGACGCAACTCTCTCGAAGGCAGGTAAAAAAGGACGGCCTGATTGCCCTTGAGCGATAATGACAATGACGCGTAATTCAAAGAAATTGAAAATTTTTGTAATTAACCTCTTGGTGGATTAAGAAAATTACGCGTCATTGTCATTATCGCTCAAGGGCAATCAGGCCGTCCTGTTTTACCTGCCTTCGAAAGTAATGACATATTGTACAATAAAACAAAACTTTGATTTGTATTTTTTGATTTATTTTCGCGGTGTGTTGTCCATTTACCTAAAACAGCTGATACGTTTATACGGAAAAACTAACTACAAAAATTTAACAATAGAACAACACGGAACAGAACAGCAACAGAAAGTAAAGACTAATGAAGCCATAAATATTGTAATTAAAAATCTTTAGCATGTGACTAATACACAGCTTCGAAGAACCTGACATATTGTGCAATAAAAATACTTTGATTTGTATTTTTTGATTTATTTTCGCGGTGTGTTGTCTGTTTACCTAAAATAGCTGATACGTTTATACGGAAAAACTAACTACAACAATTTAACAACAGAACGACACGGAACAGAACAGCAACAGAAAGTAAAGACTAATGAAGCCATAAATCTTGTAATTAAAAATCTTTAGCATGGGACTAATACACAGTTTCGAAGAACCGTAACTCGGTACAGGTAGACAACGCCAAGCATTAACTAATGGAATAGTGAGACGCAACTCTCTTGAAGGCAGGTAAAAAAGGACGGCCTGATTGCCCTTGAGCGATAATGACAATGATGCGTAATTTCTTAATCCCCCAAGAGCTTAATTGTTTGCGCATCAGCTGCTTCACTGTTGCATATTAGAAAACAATACATTTGCAGTTAAAATTGGCGTTTTCGATTTGAAAACATACAGGTATGTGATGAAAATCGATTTCGATCCAAAAACGGTGTAAAATCGAAAGAAGTTGTGATGGCATCACTTATTTCTGTTTTATATTGTTCTTCTTCTTGTTTGTTTGTCAAATCGAATACGATTTCATTTTCCATTTTGTCCTATGAAAATTTCAAAAAAAAAAGAGTGTGATGGAAAACGAAAATTTACTGTTTTAACCGTTTTTAAATCGAACACTTTTTTGTACACGATTAATTAATTTTAATACATAAAATTTATATTTTTAAAATATTTAAGCGAAAATGTAAGTATTTGTGTAGATACATATGTACACAAAGCTTGTAGTTCGAAATTAATAAATATTGAAATGGAATTTTTAGAGGAAAACACACAAATAGTGCCCAACATAGATAGAACAACATCAAGAAAAAATGCTTAGAAATTAAAATGAAACAGTTGGAAAAATATATTTAAATAAAATGTTCGAAAAATTGTTATAAAAAACCAAATATGTACATGTATTTAAATAAATTTGATTTGATCATTTGACCGTGTCATGCACGGTGACATTATAATCAAAAGGAAAAGAACGTAGCCGCTTTCATTTGTACAATTTTCTAAACTTTTTTGATTACATTGATTCTCATTTCATATGACGAATGTATTGTGTATTGGATTAACTTGTAATTTAAAAGCGTCTTTGAAATACATTAACCTTGTTTATTTATTAAAACAGGATTTTATTTGATTTTAAAAATAAAATTAATATGTACATAGTAGGTACTACATACATACATACATATGTATTTATGTTTTGTTTACTATAGGAAAGCATTTAGAAATAAACTTTCCGCAATTGCATCCCGGTTTCTGCTTGCATCAATATTTGTTACGTTACTGGAATATATTTCGACGTCACTAGGCTCAGTTTCTTCAAGAGGAGTACTCGTAATATTAAAATTATAGTCTATTTTGTAAAAGTTACACATATTGTGTAGTGCGCAGCATATATTTATTATTTTTACAATTTTTTGTGGTTTGTACCATAAAGCGCTAGACAAACATCGAAATATGCTTTTAAGAACTCCGATTGTTCTTTCAATTATGTTTCTAGCTGATGCGTGAGCTTTATTAAATTTGTGTTGAGCTGATTCTGCATTAGGAACTCTATATGGAACTAGTACAAAAGACTCTAACGCATATCCAGAATCGGCTAAAAGCCATGAACCACGATCTCCATTTTCAAAATTACTTAGGTAAAAGTCTCGTGCGAAAGTTAAATTCCATATGAAAGAATCGTGACTGGATCCGGGTCGAGTTGCGTCAATCGCCATAATATTCATTTTGTAATCACATATCTAAAAAAATTAAATAAAAATAAATGCATTCTTTCTAAATTTGTTAACTTACTATCATGGCATTAATACTATAATAACCTTTTCTATTATAGTATAAATAGTCCTGGTTCCCTGGTTTTATTATTCTAATGTGGGTACCGTCAATACACCCAACAACGCCAGGAATTTTGAATTTTTCACAAAAATTTTGTTTAGACTTTTCAACATCTTGTGCATCAGCTGAAATTTTTATCCAATATTCGCATAACACTTTTTCTAAAACAACTACCAACTTGGAAAATGATTTAGAAAATGTAGTTCTGTGCATTGCTACAACAGAGTCGTTCCCAACCGACCTTTGAAAGCTGCCTTCAGCTAGGAATCTTAATGTGGCTGCTAACTATATTACCAGTGGAAATGATTTAGATTCCACATGTGGTTAAAATTTTTTTAATATCCAAGCAAAACCTTCCTTATTTAAACGAAAATACTCTTTAAAGCTAAAAATATTTGTAAAAAAACAGGTCAAATTATTCAAGCTGTTATGCTGTATTCCTACCTCTTTTCCGGCATATTTAATGGATTTGATGCATCCCTCAACATTTTTCGTTGAATATTTTGAACTTTGTTTGAATTATTAGTTATTAAAATTGCTGCTGATAAAACAAATGCCATTTTTAGTGGTATTAAGATTCAAATAAATGTTTATTTTTTAAACCAAACTTGCAGTTTGACATGAAACGATCTAAAATGAAACAAAAAATGGGAAGTAAAACCGTTCGTTTTTCATCACATCTTAAAGCAAAGCGTTCGTTTTCAGCATTCGATTTCATTTGAAAACGAATCGATTTTCATCACATACCTGATAGCTTCGAAAAATGGCAAAACGCTAGCAAATCGTAGCGATTTCAGAACAAGTCAAAATGCGTTTTGCGTTTTTAAAACTGTATGCGATTTGAAAACGCTGCGTTTTTCAGAACATGGGCGTATGCCAACTCTTGCTTTTCCGAACGTACTTCGCATCATATGCAAATAAAAACAATGCATAAATTTGACAAATGTTGCGCATTGAAAAGCATTGACATGCAATAATGAACTTGCGGCATCACCAATACTAATGCTTGGTTTTCACTATGTCAATTTTGTTGTCAAATTGTCTAAATTGTTATGAAATTACCAACAATTTGGACAATTTGACAACAAAACTGACATAGTGAAAACCAAGCATAAGTACCAATTTATACGACATTCCCACGACAGCCGGTTCTACGCACCGGAATGACCCGATATCACTCGGCCAATGGCTGTCAACTCAGCAATTACTGCTGTTACAACAACAACAACCAATTTATACGAAGCAATTTTTTAAGCTTAGCTGATTACCTTTTAGACATTCGGGCGAGGGGAAGATAAGACGAGAACACACTTAACTATACTAGCAATTCTTGTTACTATTGCCCCTATTGCCGTTCTCAACTCAACTAAGTTTGGTCGTCTGTCAGTCAACCCGACTTTAACTCTACTACATTTAAGTTGTGAATGGCAATACCGATTTATGAAAGACGACCAAATTATTAAAAAAGTTGTGAACCGCAATAGGGGCATATATTATTTGCTATATTTATTTGTGTATACTCTCAAATAAAGTTACGAGCGATTTAAGCAATTATATTGTGTTGTGTGAATACCGAAGAAGTTTCAAGGAAGAAATTGTATCAATATTTTCAATAATAATAGCTTCGTGTAAATTCGGACTATGTCTACTGTATTTATGAATATTGCGCATTGCAATGCAACACTGCAATTATGAAGTTAGCCATAAACCTTGAACTTACGCAGCGATGCCAACTTAGCCCTTTTCGGGCTAGATTTAGCTCGATTTTAGTCAAAACGCGAAAAAAAGAAAATTGGATGTGGCTTTATATGGATTTTTTTCCATTTAGCCCTTTTTTCAAAAATGTTTACGCGTTTTGAGTCTGAAAAGTTGGCACCACTGCCAAGTTACTTACGTACATATTTTTAGCGTTTTTATTGCCATATTAAATGCGCTCTGTATGGCAACTCTGTTAAATGAGAGTATCTTTTTCAGTGTTGTTGATAGATTTTTGAGTTTTCTTTTTGTCATCAGCACAAAGTGGTCATCAGTTTGTTGAGTAAAGTCAAAGAAACTAGAACTATTTTGTTAAACGGAAAAAACAAGAAAGGAAATTTGTATAAATATTAAATTTATATTCTTAATAAAGAAATTAAAAAATACTGATTATATATTGTTAAAAAAACTAAAGCATTAATAATATGCAGTGTGAAATTTTTTAAAAAATTACCCAAAAAAGAAGAAAATCTTGAGTGAAAAAAGAAATTGAAAACAAAGAAAACCCAATTTAGTAAGTACAATTAGTTTCATAATTTCATTCACTAAAAGGAATTGTGTAAATTTTTTTTTACGCAAACTACTTGATATTCCTTAGAGGGAAAACAAATATTGTTAAAGCATGCAAAATGTGGTGTGTTCTTTTCTATAAATGTCACACTATAAATTTAAAAAATGGTGCACCTTTCATTTCACACTCTGTATTTTTAGAGGGGGTGAATCACACGATAAAACAGCTGACATTTGTTTTGTTTATGAATGTGTATTTGTGTTAAGAAACAAAAAAAAAATATACAAAATTGAAAATGTGCTGAACAAATTTTGGATGTTGTTAGATTCATCTTCATCATCTGATGATGATAAAATATTTTATATGATTATGGAAAGAAATCCACAACCGCAACTGAAAGGCTTTGTAGAGAACGTAATTAATGAATACTCTGAAGTTGATGTACATATGTATGTATGTCAAATTTCATAGGACAATATCTCCTACTTCTTATATATGTAATGTATGTTTATAGGTATATATAATTTTTATAGTTTAAGAAGAATTTGCGTCGGGAAGGTGCCTGTTAGAGTTAGATTAAAAACACTTTATTATTTTCAACCCCTCTACAAAAAACGTTTTTACTGAAAAGACATCAACATTACTTTAATTTTCAATAATTCGGTTGAAATAATTTTTGAATTTTTAATTTTGCCAATTCGTGTTTTGTCTATACGCGTTTTATTTGTAAAAATTCAAGAAAATGTCAAGATACAATTTAAGAAGCAGTGCAGCCGCACAAGATCCCCCTATTACTCGAGCAGCTAGTGTTACGGACTTCGTTAATGATAATAATCAAGATTCAAATACAACCATTATTGAGCCAATGCATACAACGCCAATATCTGCCGATAATAATCAATTATGTGTTATAATGGCTGGTATTAACGATTTAGCCAGAGGTGTTTCTGAAAGCCGACGAGACATCAATTTACTAAGAAGTCATATACAACAACATCCGCCAAGATTTGGTGGCCAATCTGGATTAGATTTTCCACATCAAGAGCCATTCCGATTTGAAGGCCAATCGGAACAAAATATACAACGCCCATCTATAACTGATCCTAGACAAAATATGCCAATGGAAACTTCTCCAATTTTGCGTCCATATTATAATACATGCAAAATATACGATTTGCCTGTTTTCTCTGGAAAACCTGAAGAATGACCGTTATTTTATACAAACTTTAAAGATAGTACCAATGAATTTAATTATAGTTATCGCCATAATTTAATGCGCCTGCAAAAATGCCTTGTTGGTGACGCAAAAGAAGCCGTTGCATCATTGCTAATTTATCCGAATGATGTACCAAAGGTAATAGAAGAATTAGAGTTCCGTTTCGGTAGATCTGATCTTCTTGTACGTTCCCAATTTTATTTATTTATTTATTCACAGTAATATAAAAAGCCTTCCTAGGCCAATTAACATATATTACAAGAATTATTCCTGAATAAAGATATCTAAAATTAAAAAGAAACAATTTATTTCAATTCATACTCAATACTTCTAGTTAATGGCTCCCCAGCCAAAAAAAGAGGAGAAAAAAAATGGCCATAGTTGTAAATTCCCAAAAGTAGTAGCAAACATCATGAAGCTAAAATTAGCATAAAACGACTTAAATAGTTTATGAGGATTATAACAATCTAAAGAGTAATTAAATACCGCAAAAGTTTTAGGCGAAATACATTATTCGACTGAGAAAATACACGAAGCGCAAGAGGCAAAGTGTTCCAGCAACGTGCAACTCTAACAATAAACGATCGCTAAAAAACAGAGTTTATAATCCTAGGAATAATAATTTGCGGGTTCCTACTTGAACGCGAAAAGTTAAACTCAGATCGAAGTCGAGTTGGTCGTACTGTTTTAATAATCTTGTAGAACATAAACAAAATACGGTTAGAAACATAGTTCACGAATGAACAACCCAAAAAGCTCTTGACATACTCCGAGATATGCATACGACGAGGAACATTATATACATAACGAACAATCATATTAGTGATACCATTAAGTTTAGCTAAATTATAAGATAGAGTACCAGATATAACTTCCAGTCCATACATCACATGAGTCATTAAAACTGCATGTGCAATAGCATACTTAATACGACAAGGCAGATAAACACCAACTGAATGAAGCCTTCGTATTATACCAATAACTTTGTAGCTCAATTGATAAATATGATAATCAAAACATAAGCGCCTCCCCCCTTTTTGGAAAGTATCTAAACTTTTAAGGAAGAAATCTACTAATATACCAATTTTAAAATCCAACAATAATGTTTACTACACCCAGTTAGAAAAAGCTGAAATAATGGCTGAAACTTTTAATTTGAACCATTGCTCTTCAGCACATCTAAGCGACAACATAACTGTTTCTGAGGTTAATGATGCCGCAACCCAAGTCAGAAATACAGACGTCACTCCACCCAATTCACACTTAACTTCTCGTGGAAAAGTGGCTACCATCATAAAAAAATTAAAAAACAATAAATCACCAGGTGCAGATGGTATAAATAACAAATGTTTAAAAAAATTACCAAGTAAACGTCTAAATTATCTTACAACAATCATAAATGCTTGCCTAAATCTATGTTATTTTCCTACTGCTTGGAAAATCTCTAAAACTATTCCAATTCTCAAACCAAACAAGTCTCCTGACTCCCCTCTTTCATATAGACCTATAAGCTTACTCTCATCGTTAAGCAAAATTTTGGAAAAAATTTTAAAGGAAAAGATTATTCTATACATCGATGCAAATAATATTCTACCCCCTCAACAATTTGGATTCAGAAGTGAACATAATACTTCACAACCATTACTAAAAATCAGGAAAATTATCAAAAATAATTTCAATATTGGTAAATCAACTGGTATGGATTTACTAGATATCTCTTCTTTATTTGCCTATTCGTTTTTCGAATGTTAGCGACCAATACAATTACATTTTATATTATTTTCTAATAATGTCATAAAAGTTTCACTATTTCGGAAAATGTTTCCCGATTTCTCGCCTCACTCAACAGATTGCCTGCATCACGGATACCAGTCCACGCTTGTATGTTATTAAGCCACGTTAATTCTTTTCTTCCTCTACTAAGCTTTCCTTCAATGTTTGTTCGTGTAATTACTTGTAACAGTTTGTATTTTGGATTTCTCATAAAGTGGCCTAAGTACGCTGTTTTACGTTAATGGTTAGTCAAAGCTCTCTATTTCGCTTTACTCTTCTCAGTACTTCGTCGTTTGATACAAAGTGGGTCCATGGTATTTTGAGGATTCGTCGATAGATCCACATTTCAAAGGCTTCGATCTTCTTTACATCAGCTGCTTTTATGGTCCATACTTCCGTTGCATAAAGAAGAACAGACCATACATATGCCTTGACAAATCGTATTTTTGTGTCAATATTAATGTCATGACTGGTTAGAACTTTTTTATATTTAAAAAATGCGTCTCTTGCCATTTCAATACGGCATCTTATTTCTTTTGAGCTATCCCACTGTTCAGTGATTGTAACCCCAAGGTATTTAAAACTATGAACTCTGTCCACGTAAGAGTTTTGTATTTTTAATGTTGTGTAGTGGGTATTTTCCTTACTAACAATCATATATTTTGTTTTTCGTATATTAATCTTGAGGCCGTATGTTTCACTATATGCAGTCAGTTTGTCCAGCAGATGTTGGAGTCCAGAGATACTTTCAGTCAGTATGGTAGTGTCATCAGCATATCTTATATTGTTAATAAATATTCCGTTTACATTTATCCCTTTACGAACGTTACTGATGGACTCTTGGAAAATTCTTTCAGAGTATATGTTAAATAGAAGTGGGGACAGTATACAACCTTGTCTGACTCCTTTAGATATTGCTATACTGTCTGTCATCTCGCCGTTAACATTTACTTGTGCTGTTTGATGCCAATACAGGTTTCTAATACATTGGATTTCCTTTTCGTCTATACCAATGGACATTAGAATTTCCATCAGTTTATCATGTTGTGCAGTGTCGAACGCTTTTTCGTAATCAATGAAACATAAGAAAACATCCTTCTTTACATTTCTGCATTTCTGAACTAATATCTGTAAAGAAAAGAGTGCTTCGCGGGTGCCCATGCCTTCTTTAAACCCAAACTGGGACTCACCCATTTGTTTTTCGCATTTTGCATAGATTCTGGAGTGAATTATTCGAAGGAATATTTTGAGGGCGTGACTCATTAGGCTTATTAATCTATAATCATTGCAATGTTTTGCATGGCTTTTTTTGGGAATGGTGACAAAAATTGATTTAAGCCAATCTTGTGGGAATTGACCAGTGTCGTAAATAAAGTTAAACAACTTTGTAAGGAGATGTATATTATTTTCGTCTATTAACTTCAGTATTTCAGAAGGAATCTCATCAGGGCCACATGCCTTTTTGTCTTTTAGGGATGATATTGCTACCTCAACCTCAGCTTTAGTGATCGCAACTCCTGTTTGTGGTTGTGCTGTCTGTGTATCAAAACTTGATCGGTTGTTATCAGTAAATAAATGTCTAATATAGTCACTCCAGATTATCTTTTTTTCCTTTAACTCTAAAACAGCTTCATTGTTGTTATTGTATAGCAATTTTGGTATTGATTTGCGGTATATACCGGCGGCTTCCTTTAGTTTTTTATGGAGATTAAAATCGTCATGTAATGCTTGTAGTCTTTCGATCTCCTGACATTGACCGTTAAGATGCAAGCTCTTTGCATTCCGTATAGCTGTTTGTACTTCTCTGTTTAATTCATAGTATAGCTCATAATTTGAATTTTTATATTTGCGACGTTCTTCCATTAGTTTTAATATTTCGTTTGTCATCCATTCTTTACTTTTTGGACTTTTGCTGTGTCCAAGGGTAATGTCTGCTATTGATTTTAGAGTATCTTTAACAGAATTCCATATGTTTTCTACATCTTCTCTGTTAACGTTATTAAGTTCTCGATTTATACTTTCTTTTACATTTGTTCGAGTAGTTGGTTCGTCGAGTTTCGCAGTATCTAGTTTCCTATATGTTTTCCTTTTTGTAGTTATGTAAAGTTTTGTGTGTAAATTTGTCATTAGGAGATTGTGGTCTGAAGGTACATCTGCCCCTGGGTATGTTGAGGTTTTTGTTATAAATGAGCCAAAGCGTTTGTTTATCAAAATAAAATCAATTTGATTCCTCACGATATTCCCTATTCTATCCTGGGGGGATTTCCAAGTATAGAGTCTTCTTGCAGGAAGGCAAAACAACGTGTTTGTTATTTTCATTTTGTATTCTTGGCAAAATTGGATTAATCTGTCGCCTCTTTCATTTCTTTCCCCTAATCCGTAATTTCCTGTTATACCAGGTACTTTGTCTGCTCCTACTTTCGCATTAAAATCACTTTGAATTATGGTTAATTCATGGGGTTTCGTCGCTTTTAGCACTTCCTTTATTTCTTCATAAAAAACATCTATTTCCTCATCACTTTTGTCAGCTGTAGGTGCATATATTTGAATGACATTGATATGAATTGGTTTGGTTTCTAACTTTATAAGCATGACCCTGTCCGATTTTGGGATAAATCCCGTAATACATTTCGCTATATCATTTTTTACGATAATTCCCACTCCGTTTCTATGGTTTTTGTTAAGGTTACCGGAATAGTACATTTTCACATTGTGAGAAATAAATTCTCCGCTGTCTGGCCACCACGTTTCACTTATGCCAAGTATATCAATCTTAAGATTTTTCATTTCGTAATGGTATTAGCAAGTTTTCCAGCTTCATAAAGACTTCTTACATTCCATGTAGCAATATTAAGATGTTGTTTTGTTTTACCTCCGGGGATTCTTAGCACCCTCGTATTACCGGAGATTGAGGGCCATTGGTTATTGTTTGTATTCATAATTGTTTGGTTTTCAAGGGAAAATACTTCAGTGGTTTCCCGTTGCCTTCTGAAGGGTTTAAAGTTTTCCTTCTGTGTTGCTCACATTAGCTAGTATTTTAAACAGGTGTTATAATACCATTGCCCGGTGTCCACCTGCCCTTAAGGGGTCGGAGGTCGTGAGTCTTCTTAGTTGGTTACAAGATCAAGGATTGGTTCTGGACTTTACCAAGTTAAAGACGATCAGTTCCGTTACCTTGCATGTCCAACTCTGAACACCTTACTAGATATAAAAGCTGCTTTTGATTCAGTCTGGCACAATGGCTTAATCTTCAAATTGAAAAAATTTAACTTTTCTATAGAAACTATAAAAATTTTACAAAATTTCCTTGACAACAGATCCTTTAATGTTTTCTTGGGTAAAACTTCGTCACATAGGATCAATATTAACGCTGGCTGTCCTCAAGGGTCATGTCTGTCACCAATTCTTTACAACATTTTTACAGCTGATGTTCCTGAACTATCAAATTGCACAATGTCAATATTTGCTGACGATACATCAATTCTCTGCTCCGACATTCATTCAGTGGATATAATTCATAATTTACAGGTTGCTCTCAATAGCTTGAAGAATTATTTCAAAAAATGGAAAATTATGATAAATCCCGGAAAAACAAAAGCTATTTATTTTACGAGAAAACGGAAAACATGGTTTATTCCCCAAAGTTCGTTGCGTTTTTTAAACTTTGACATACCATGGGACAGCAATGTCAAATATTTGGGTGTTATACTTGATACTAAAGTTAAGTTCAATAACCTATACCATGCATTGTTAATAAAATCAACAAATTGATAAGAGTATTGTACCCTCTAATAAATAGAAAATCTCAACTAAATATTGACAACAAGAAACTAATTATTAAATCCATATTTCACCCCGTTATGTTTTACTGTGCACCAGTCTGGTTCTCGTCCGCTAAATGTCATATAAGTAAGCTTCAAGTAGCACAAAACAAATTACTTAAGATGGTATGCAATCTACCATGGCATTATTCCACTCGTCGTCTACATGATCTTGCTGGCTTCGAACTTGTCCAAGATAGACTAGTCAAATTGACCACAAACTTCAATAGCAGATGCTCAACTTCTCAGCACCCACACATCAATGAACTTCATTCAATGTAATTTTAGCAGTAGTATAATTTTTTTTTTCTTTTTGTTAATTTTTTTCAAATAGGTTTTTGACCATTTTTCTCCTTCAATTTTAATAATAATTCATCTGTATATATGTATATATTAGAATTCATAGCTCATTATTAAGTAGAAAAGGAGCATTAGCCCTAAACTCTTTACCTTCTAAGACAAATGTATATAAATTGAATATTATCGAAATAAATAAATAAATAAAAAGAAGGAAGAATAGAAATAGGTCTTAAGTCATTAAGACCATGTATAATCCTAGACTTTGGAATTGGTACTACCCGAGCAATTTTCCAGGTGGAAGGAAATGTTGACGATGTTAAAATGAAATTAATATGATGCATAAGAATATGCGACACATGAGGATAAATTATCTTAAGAAACCGTATAAGTATTCCATCAGTGCCAATAGATTTCGACCTTATTCGATTCATAGCATCAAATATTTCCATTTCCGTCACACAAGAGAAAGAAAAGGATTCAGAAGCATCAATAAAAGTATTAAAGTCAACTATATCACTAAAACCTGAATTAGTAGCATTAACAAAATAATCATTAACATCATCAATATTAAAATCGGAGGTGTACCCAATATCACCACAAACACCATGACCTTTTAAAATTCTCCACATTCCAGAGGAGTTCAGACCAGAAAATAATTTTGAGTAATACCTCCTTCTAACCCTACGAATAACACTTTTTGCTTTATTCCTATATCTACAATATATAAGCCAAGAGGCAGAAGATCTAGTGGAACAAAATACTTTATATGCAAGATCCCTAAGAGATGTTGCCAATTGGATTTCTCTTGACTTCATCCAAGATGTGTCATTACTCCAAACCTTCTTCCTAACCTTTGGAACAAAGCAGTATAAAGAATCAACCAAGGAATTTATTAAAGAACTTTGAATCTCAATATTACCAGAGTTGTAAAAGTATGTCAAATCAAACATTTCAATACAAGAAAAAAGACCATTCCAATCAATTCTGTTAAAATTCCTATATTCTAAACATGTATATGGACATCCTACAGCAAAATTAAAAATAGCAAATATAAACGCATGGTGAGATATTGCAGGACACTGTGCCTGATTAGAATACGTCATATACGAAGAATTGCTCACTAACCAAATATCCAACAAGGAAGTTGTGCCATGATCCACATCAAGATAAGTAGGTCTATTATTATGAGAAATACATAAATTGCATCTAATACACATAGTCCTCAATCTACAAGCTTTAACAATTTCAAACATATTGCAGTTAAAATCACCAACAATAATAATATTTGTATATCTCGATAACAGTTCATAATGGGAAGATTCAAACAAATCTAAGTCACCATAGGGTAGATAAACAACACCAAACAAGACCCTGATGTCACCTAGACTAAGTACAATAAATATTGATTCACAGCCAGGACGGGAGACTTTAGAAACAACCGAAAACCGTATTCTATCAGATACATAAATAGCTACACCTCCACCTCTAGCATGTAAACGATCATTCCTAATGAGCCTATATCCTCGAATGTTAAGAGATGCACATGATACATGTGGAGTAAGCCACGTTTCCGAAATACCCACTAAGACAAAATTTCTATCAATAATATTTTTTAATTCATCAAATTTGCAGTTAGTTAAAGAAGGTCGAATACTTTGACAGTTAATATGAGATATTTTAAGCTGATCGCCAAAGTTCCTCAGACTGGATCTAAGAAAATCGTTACCACTTAAAATGGGACCAATATTATTACTACTCAATATTCCATATAAAATCTCAATTAATTATTGCGCAATAAGTACGAAATTGTTATAATATTGAGTAAGATTTCGAATGCAACACTGTTCACAACTGTGGTTAGTGAACAAAATTATATAAAATGGCAAATTGTCAACAAAAAAAATCATTAAAAAATCAATGTGAAGGTAAGTTTGTTTACATAGAAACACAACAACCATTTAGAGTATTTTTTGTATTGTTTTCCAACTGTCAAATGATTATTGAGTAAGCTGAAAATTGTGTATGCTTGAACACTTAAAATAATATTGTCAATTAACCTAATATTGACTCAATTAAGTTTCATATCTGAACACGCTATTTGTATATAATTTTTAAATAGACAATCCCTTGAAAAAGTCGGCAATCAATCGACGAAACGTCGGGAAAAAAATATTGTAATTAAAAATTTATTTTTATTAACATTGAATAAATCTAGGCCATAATAACTTAACAAAAATAACAATCATTAATTCATTACTCTGGCCAAAGAAACAACTGCAACAACAAAAGCAAGATAAGTTATGTTAAGAAAAATAAAATTATAATAATTTGCAAAAAGTGAGGATGAATACTAATTTAAATATGTATCATAAATGCCATGTTTATGAAATGATTGTTGGATTTTTGGTAACTGACATGGATCCGAGAAATTAAAAATTTTGCCAATGGACCAGCCATTCTGGGCATTCCATTACCTTACAAGGCACTCAGTAGGTTCGTTCCAGTTATACAAATGTTGGCTCTATTCAAGCCTTACCAAGTATTATGCACTGTATCCTGGTGAAGTTTTGAACATTTTTTGGTCGTGTATAAGTAATATTGTGCTGCCTATTGTTTCGTAACAATGTTTTCTAAAGCGTATTTATGGGTGTTATAACCTTGAATATTCCACTGCAGAACCGAAATATTTAAACCAATATCCAGGGTGCTTGTTACAATTTAAGTACTCTCTCGTATCATCATGCATTAGAGGCATTGTTTTCTTAAGAGTGTTTGGAGTTATTAAAATGTTTAAATTTGGAAGTTTATTATTTTTTAAATGACTGATGCAGCAATTGAATTGTTTCTCTGGCTGTATGACATGTGGCGCCGTCTTGTTGAAACCACATGCCCTCCACATTAATTTCTTCAATTCTAGGCAATAAAAAACTGGTTATCATTTCACGATACCGAACACCATTGACTGTTTGCGCTTGACCTGCCTCATTTTCATAAAAGGTCCAATGATTCCTCCAGCCAAAAATCCACACCACACAGTGACACGTTGATGATGCATTTGCTTCTCGTGAATCACTCGATGATTTTCCTCACCCCAAATGCGACAATTCTGCCTACTGACGAATCCATCAAGATGGAAATGGGCCTCGTCACTGAAGATGATTTTATCGGCAAAATCAGCATTTTCATGTTGTCTCTCCAATACCCAATTAACGAACTCCCTTCGCTGTCCATGGTCAGCTGGCTTCAGTTCCTGAGTCAATTGAATTTTGTATGCATGAAGATGCAAATCTTTCGTCAAAATTCGCTGCATAGTGGATTTGGAGACACCAATTTGCTGAGCTCGGTGTCGAATTGAGGTGGATTGAGTTAAAGCGACATCATCACGTACAGCTGTGACATTTTCGGTCGATCGACCGGTCGAAGGCGCGTTGTTGTCTTTACATCACTAACAGACCCAGTTTCGGCAAATTTATCCATTAATCTCTTTACAGTTGACTCTTTTGGAGCATTATTGTGACCCCAAATTGATCGCAATTTGCGAACTGTAGCCGCAAAACTTTCAACATTTTGGTAAAACAATTTCACAATAAGAATGCGTTGTTCATTCGTGTAGCGCTCCATTTTTACTAACCTCGTACCTTCTACTAGCAAACAATACCAATGGTTCAAATGTTAAACAATGGCACTTCGAATGGCAACAAATTTAAAAATTGCGTTCTAGTTTGGATACCCTTTACAAACTACTAAGGAGTTAAATCAGAATTCTTTATAGATTTACATACTTGGTGGTGTATTTAGTAATCCCAGCATACCAATCCTAGAAAGGAGTCAGAAAAGAGTCCAACAAAAGAGCATTTTCGGAGCGCTCCGAAAAAGGAGTAAGAAAAGAGTCCAACAAAAGAGCATTTTCGGAGCCAAAGAAAAATTTGCTTGTTACTGTCCTGAGTCGCACGCAGTATGACTCAGAAATTCCACTTAATTATGTGTGTACCAAAGCATTGTTGTCCTGTTATTTGTGCTTTGAACAAAAAAAAAAAAACATAGCTGTACCACACAAGAATGATAAAAACAAGATTACACACTGTTATTACTGAGAGCTGCCGGATTAAGGTCATTGACCGGAACACAGCCTGGAAAATGAGTATCAAGTAATACATCAAGAGTTTCTTTACTATTCAGGGTCCAGTTACCACACGGTGCCCATGCGTTTCGCCTCATTAAACAATTTACGACATGTACCTCTTGCATGTGCTATCTCAGGATTCCACCAAGGAGGCTTATTTTTCCTCTGGATAAAGTAGGCCTACAGGCCAGATTCGTAGCAAAGCTAAATGACTCAGTCAGCACGTTCACGGCGTTCTCAAATCATTAACGCTTTCAATGGTCGTAGGATTGAACAGCGATTGTGCAAGAACATTATGTTGTAATGCCCAATCAGTATTTCTACGATTCTGAATTATATTCCCGATTGGGATCTGTACATCAGTAATATTGAAATCAATGTATATATGATCCGATAAAGAACAGTCTTTAGAGACAGTCCAATTAGAGATCATGCTTCTATACGAAGCACTCACAAGTGTCAAGTCAAGAACTTCTCTTCTATTGGCTACAATAGAAGTTGGTTCTGAACCTATATTTACTACTTCTAAACTACTTTTGAGTATAAAGTTGAAAAGATTCTCACCTCTACAGTTGGTATCGCTACTACCCCATATTATGTGGTGCGAGTTAGCATCTGTGCAGATTATAACCAGTATCCTGGATTCATTCGCCTTCCGTACCGCACTTCTTAGCTTTCCATTTGGAGGATTATCCCCCTGGTCGTGAGCCATGTAACTAGAAATCAGCCAAATAGTGCCACCATCCCTAGTTTCCCAGGAGGCTGTAACTGTATCTTCATCACTGTAATCAGATAGAATGAAGATATTCATAGAGCTTTTGCCCAAAATACAGGATCTTATTTTACCTGAACATTTGGTGTGGAGAAGCTTGTAACCTCTCATATTTAGTCCGCAAACCCGATCCTTGTGGATCCATGGTTCTTGGACCATTATGAACTCCTCCCCTTTCTGAGCTATTCGAAGGAGTAGTGCAGCTTGGTGTGGAGAAGCTTGTAACCTCTCATATTTAGTCCGCAAACCCGATCCTTGTGGATCCATGGTTCTTGGACCATTATGAACTCCTCCCCTTTCTGAGCTATTCGAAGGAGTAGTGCAGCAGAAGCTGCTTTAGAGTGGTGAAGATTGATTTGAGTCAACTTCACCATCTTCCATTTTGATAACAGTGACGTTGACGTCCTCCTGATCAGAGCTCTTCCTAAGCGCTGCCAAAGAGTCCTTGTTCAGGACAACTATTGCCTTTCTCGAAGATCCTTCAGCCTCCGTAACCTTCACTACTTTCCAATCACTGGTAGGCAGTTGAGGGTTACAGCACTGAATGATCTCTAAGATCTCCTCAGGTTTGGATGGCTCAGCTGGAATCGTAGCTATAGATCTAGGCCTTCGGGGTATCTCACTAATGGATACCACCTCCAGCCTAGATCCCGGCCATACCTCCCCTAGCAATGCAATGGCAGTCTCGAGTAGCGACGCTGAGCGTTCATCTGCGCAAAACATAAGTTTAATGTGACCCTGGTGCCAACCAGCATCATCACATTGAGGAGGAGTGCCTGGGTTTTCTTTGAAAACCTTCCAGAACACTCCCACCAGTTTTTGCTTAGCCATAGCCCAATTGGATTGGGATATGGATCCATCATTATTGCTTTTGTCAATGACAGCCCGCATGACATTGTCTTTAACAATCTCACTGAAGGACTTAGTCAGAGACTTCGGCATGTGTTTGGAGCGTTTAGCTTCAGGTTGCTGGCTTTTGACTGCCGCTTCCTCCTCTGAACGTTGCCGTTTAGGCACTGCTGCATTTTCAGCAGGAGGAGGTGCGTTTTGCAGACCAGCTATGTGGGCTTTGGCCCATCTGAGGGAAGCGATTTGCTCCGGAGTGAGGTCTTCAGGTTTTTTATGACCCAAAGATTCAATAAATCTCAAGGCGAAGAGCCTCGTGCTTGCAGCCCGTCGAGCAGGATTTTTATGCCGGGGGTTTTGAGGGTTGCCGGGGTTGGCAGAGGGTGGTGCAGCGTCAGGACAGGTGGGTTCCATCACTGTCCCCGTCTGCACAAGGGGAATCTGGGAAGCTATTGTTCGGGGCGACTTTGTCGCTTCCTTCACAGTAGTGCCCGAAGCAGGGGGTTTCACCGCTTTTGCGGCGCGGGCTTGAGCGACTTTAGAGGTGCTTGGAGAGAAATCCAGAGGCATCTCGTCGCTGACATGACAACCACGCGTCATAGTGGGTTTTTTGTTACATTCCACCGACCTGGGTATGCCAGATTGGCTTCCTGCGACACCAGTAGCTTGCAGACTAGCCTGACCCGGTGTAGTCACATGACTAGCCTGAGTAGCTGTAGCATTCGACTCACCACAGCCCGATACCATCGCTGTGGGAGTAGGGTCCCCGGAGATTATGAAGCCCCGGACCGGGTACGAGGGGCATGACTTTTTTTTCTTCCATTTTTCATCCATTTCGGATTTTATACCTGCCTGCCAGGTGTTGAGAACTGCCGCCCCACAGGGGAAACACAGACGCAGACCCCCAGCCGCCCAATATGGGAACAGACACTGGTGGATTTCGGACGGACTAAGTGACCTGAGTTCAGGGTCAATCGGACCTATATTCCATCACCCATCCCTCTATTGAGGGGAAATAAAGTTGATGGAACGACTGATAGCCGCCCCACAGGGAACAGACGCTACCAGCCAAATTGGGAGGGTAGTACTTAGTATCATGCTCCATGTGTGCCCTTCTGGAATGGGTGACCCTACCAGGAATAGCCAGCTCAAGTTAAACTGTTCCCTCCAGCATGGCCAACACATATCATGGCACTTAAGCCTCTGCATCACGACAAGATGACTACCATCGCAGAGGAATACAAGGGGAGACTAAGTGTACTTTTGGAAGTATCAGGATACAGACGACGACATTCCGTTACCACTTGTAGAATTTTTTTTTTTTTAATACATTTAATTTATTTATTGAATCTTCAGAAATGAAATGACAATAAGTTTTCGAATCTTAATACTAAAAGAAAATAATAAGTCCAGCCAGTGCTAGACAAAATATTATGATACTACAAAAAATTTACATCCACTGATCCAGTCATCTGTTTTGCGCTTAAGTTAAAGCAAGGGTATCCCTCCTTCTCAACCGAACATGGCCACTAAAGTTAAGGATGTCTCGTGCAAGTGGGTTTGGATGGTGTTCAAGTTTGCTGACAAATTTTGAGGCGTATTTTGTAAATTCGACTTTCACCAAAGGAATGCCTAGATTTTTGTGAATTCTAGAATTTTTAACGTACCATGGAGCTGCAGTAATTGTACGTAGAATTTTATTTTGACCCCTTTGAATTTTTTCAATGTTGGATGCTGAGGCAGTACCCCATAATTGAATTCCATAACACCAGATTGGTTTTAGAATTGCATTGTACAACAAAAGTTTGCAATCCAACTTTAATGTAGAATTTCTGCCGATTAGCAAATTAATTTGCACTGCTTTTAATCTCATCTGAGTAAGTTTCGCTTCAATATGAGACTTCCAAGTTAAACGGCGGTCGAGGTGAATGCCGAGGTATTTGACTTCATTATGTTGCGGGCTAAAATGATTATTTATTCTGATGAACGAGCAGATATCTTTTCGCAATGTGAAAGTTATATGAATACATTTCTGTTCGTTAACCCTGATTTTCCAAAGCTCAAGCCAATTCTCTAGTTTATAAACATATTTCTGCAAGTTCTGTGATGCTATTTGATGGTCCTTATGAACGCTAATAAAGGCTGTATCGTCTGCAAAAGTTGACGTATGGATTTTGGGGTCTGACTGCATGTTGGAGGCATAAATCAAATATAAAGTAGGACCCAGTATGCTACCCTGTGGCACACCTGATTCAATTGGCTAAGCGGTACTTAAAAAATCACCTTCTTTGATTTTAAATTTCCGACCGTATAAATAACTTTCCATGAGTTTATGGGTGTTAGCAGGCAGAGTTAATTTTATTTTGTGCATTAAACCATCATGCCAAACTTTGTCGAACGCTTGCGACACATCAATGAAAAGCGCGGAACAGTATTTTTTCTCTTCAAACGACCGTCTTATCACATTTACCAATCTGTGTGTTTGTTCGATGGTACTGTGTTTAGCTCTGAACCCGAATTGGTGATTTGAGATACATTGAGTGTCGTTCAGAATTGGAATCAACTTAGCCATTAACAATTTTTCAAACAGTTTTGAAATTGTCGGCAGTAGACTAATTGGCCTATATGACTCTACTTTAGTGGGGTCCTTCCCTGGCTTAGGAGTCATGGTAATCATAGATACCTTCCAATCTGCAGGATAGTATTCTAGGCGTAAAATAGCATTGAAAATAAAAAGGATAATTCTTCTAGCTACACGAGGTAACTCCACAAGCATTTTGTTGCTGATTTTATCCATACCTGGAGCTTTTTTAAGATTCAGAGTACCAATAGCGCTTTGAACATGATTAAAGCTAAGTCTTAGAGGTACAGGAGGTCTAATAACGAGTGGAGGCAAATCAGATGCATTCTTTGAGTTGTTTATAGTAAACACATTTCTCAAATAGTTAACAAATAAAGTCCCCTTCTCGGAATCATTTCTAGCCCAATCACCAGTCGGATTTCGCAGAGGAGGTCTTTTTAAACCTCGTGCCGCCTTGCATAACGAATAGTCAGATTGTGGGGTACTATCAAGACCCTCCAAGTAAGATTTAAGTGAAGCCATTCTTTGGGTTTCTAAGAAATTTCTTAGTATATCTCTGCATACCCGTAGCCTAGCTTTCAGTTCAGGAGACCTGTGAATTTGCCACTCTCTTCTAACTCTTCTTTTTTCTGATAGGAGATGATCGAGTTCAGCGAAATAAGTTCTATTTGTCCCACTTCTGCACTCAACGTCGTATGTGGAGGCGTGATGTACAGCTCTTCGTATGTCCTCAGTAAACTTGCCAATCGACCCATCAATATCCTCGGTAGTTCTCAACACTACATTTTCCGTGCAGTGGGAACTTAAATACTTTTTATACTTTATCCAACTTACTCTGGTTTTAGATATGTCCCGAAATGGAGAGCCATTCCCTTGAAGGAAACGCATTGAAATAATAGAACGAGAGTGATCTGAAGACAAGTCTAATGAAGGCTCCACTTGTATCGATTCTACAGGGATATTTTTCACTACTCCGAAGTCAATAACATCGGGAATCTTCCGTCGGTCCGTCGGCCAGTAGGTGGGATGCCCGCTTGAGAGTACATCTAATCCCATTTTGACAATGGTGTTGAAGAGTTCACGACCCTTCGGGGTCACCAGACGTGAACCCCAAAAAGTGTGTTTGCCGTTAAAGCCACCAGCAACTAAAAATCTAGCTCCAAGGGAATTGAAGAAGCTGTAGGATTGGTGTTTTTTTATTGAAAATCGAGGCGGCGAATAAATTGATGATAAAACAAAATTGTATTGACAGAATTCAATACAAATGTTTGTTGCTTGTAGGTAATCCTCACATATGTTGGTCATTAAATAATGTTTTATTCTGTTCTTTATAAGAATTGCCGATACTCCACATGCTCTTCCGCGGGGATCTTCAGTATCTTACAACACGTAGCCATTAATTTTGAAGTACGCTGTCGCCGTCAAGTGAGTTTCAGAAATCATCATGACATCAATCTGCTTATTCATCAGGAAGTGTTCCAGTTCGTTTTTATGTTGGCGGAGGCCGTTCGCGTTCCAAAAACAAATTTTTAAACAAATCATTTCTTTAAAATGGCTTGTAAGATAGTGGATTGCATTTTCAGCATTTCCTGCATCATGGATGTCATAGTGGTCGTAAGAGTGTTAATATTAGGCTCGAAATATTGTGATTTAGGTTCCTGCTCCAAACCTGGCATAGTAGATTTAACCACGTTTGCGTAAGAAACTTGTCTAGAACTAGGCGCATTTACATGACTAGTGGACCGTAACAATTGAGGGAAAGTGTTACTCGAAGCAAAATTAGGCTGTTGAGGATGATCAGGTAGTACTGACGTCTTGTTGGTTCTTATGCCTTTCAAATGAATGTAAATTGGACAACCTCTATAATTTGCGGTATGATTACCTCCGCAGTTACTGCATTTTTTTATTTTTGAATCAGTTTTCGACTTATCGCATTGAGCAGTTGCATGAAGCTCCCCACACGCAACACAAACTGACGGTAATTTACAATACGCCTTGGTGTGACCAAATTCTTGACAGTTAAGACACTGGACGGGCCCCTGACGCTTATGCGGTTCATCCACGGTAATTCTACGATGCAGAAGGTAAATCAAATTGTAGATGGGATGGGAACCCTTTGTCCATTAAACCGGTCTTTATCTCCGCAGGATCAACACATGGGTCTATACCCTTTAGAACGACTTGGAGTCCTTTTGCGCTTTTGAGCTAATAGGTATAGAAATCCCTAGCCTCCTTCTCCAACTGGTTGGACAATTTTCGAAAATCATCTTACTTTTTCACTTGAATTTTGGTTTCGCTGATATTTCCATGCTTAATTGATGTTACGCTAAACATATTTTCACCTATTACCGAAACAATTCTTTGTACCAATTGGAAGTGGGCTCTCTCAGATAAATTGGTGGGGGCTTAAACGTCTTCTTAGGAAGTTATGGCTCATCCACGGCTCTTGCAGTGAGAAGATTCTCCACAGATTTTTTAAGGATTCTTCCTCAGAGACCGATATAGTTTTTCTAGTCGAGCTAAGCTCTTTCTCAGAATTACATCTGAGAGGAACACTCATACAGTTTTTATGTGATGTTTAATGTTTTTTTTTTTTTTTTTTTTTTTATATTTTTACCTATTACGAGTTATATTTTCACTTTTTTGTTTAATTTCAACTTTTTATACTTTTTCACCTATTACGATTTTTCACCGAAAATTCAGCCGCACTAAAAAAAACACGTCCGAACAGTTCGATGAGACTGAATGAATTGTTTTTGCTCCTCATCTTTTGTAAGAGTGCTATTGAAGTTGTTAATTAGTTTAACCCCCCTTTCAGCCGTGTCGTTTACTACTTTTATACTTCTTACAAAACTTTGAAGTTTCAAAAAATCTTTATTTTCGGACAAGTTCCTTGGGTCCTTTGCCAAAAAATCAATTTCAACTTTAAAATATTCGAAAAAAGCCAGACTGATCCGAAACAAACTTCTCAAGAGAAGCATTTTTAAAAAGTCTTCTCGTCTTCTTCTAAATCCTTGTATGACAAAATCTTTTGAGCCATTTTTCTTTTAATTTCATTAGAAACATTATTGTCAAACAAGCTAAAACAGAGTTGTTCCGAGTTCAGATACCACAGGTGAAGTAAATATTTTTTCAATACCTTTTCTGAGATACCTTCATCAATATCTTTGTATTTTATGACGTTCTGAACAAATTCCATATCATTATTAGGAGCTGTAATAGCGTATTTTTTTTTTAACAAACAAACTACGAAGCTTTTTGGCTTGTCTGCAGAAAACACCCAGAGTCTATGGCGGGAATCGAACCCGCAACCCTCTGACTGATAGTCCGGCACACTATCGCCTAGTCTAGTCGGGGCTTGAAACCAAATTTTCACATATAAGTTAACAATAAATAAACTTATAGCTTTTTGTGAACTGATCTCCTCTATACTCATAGGAAACTGTTCCCTAAAAATAAACATTTTCAGAGAGTAAATGGCTTTTGCCATCCAACGGGCATGATGATAGGCACTAGGACTGCGAAACAAAACATCGTGAGAAGGAACTTTTTATAAAAATATTAGGCATAACTTAATGAATTCTAAATAATCATCTCTGGGCAGTGTTTCGGTTAACTGATTATGAAGAAATTCCGATACTTCTTTTTCAAAGTCTTTAACTGATTTCTTTACTGTATTGTCCTTTATTCCTTCTATGTATTTAGACTGATCTATGTTAGGCCAATACATTTGAAACCTTCAGGTTGAGGACCAGTCGTCAATCCCATTTTATGCTCAAATACTGATCTCAACACGACCTCTAAAATATGATGGCGACATGCCAAATACAATAAATTTTTACCTAGCTGTTTTTCTATGAAAGTGCACGCGACTTTCATTCGTCCAGTGTTGGAAGCCGTTGTATCAAAACACATACCTACAATTTTATTTCCAACGCCCTATTCTTCCAGACTATCGCTGGCAGCTTCTGCTTGACTGGACCCCCAGTAGTTGTTCATCATCTCCTTTGCTTACTACGATTGCCAACCGTTCAACACATTCTTTCTGTGGAATTTTTGGTAAATGTTTTCCATCCCAATGAACAACAGCCCCCCCCCCCCCCAAGTCCGATTTGTGAAACCTTTGTTTAATTTTTTGTGCCCTTTGATTTCGAAATAATATTCTGCGCTTTCTTACCGTACTTCTGCAAATAATTAATTCCTCGACATTAATGCCGAGGCTCAGCTGTTGCAGAAATTATTCACAGCATTTCTGTCAGGAATGTTGCACCTATCTAATAAAATTGATAGCTTTTCGGTTATAACTTCCTTATATCCGCGACTGTATTTCCTGTCTTTACTCTCAGTTTCGAATTTTCCGATTTTTCCATCGTCATTTCTTCCCATTCAGAAGAGAATGAGATATATTGTACATTTTCTGTTGCAGTGAGAAAAAGAACACATTTTATAAATTCCAATAGTAAATATTTAATTACATATTCAAGGTTAAGTTTTAAGGTTATAACTTTTTTTTTATAAAACTTGGGCAAATATGGTAGAAACTTACCAACGCTTTCTAGTGATATCTGTCGGAGTCGCCGCTCTTCTGCTTTCGATTTTCTTTCTTCAGCTAGAGCTGTCTTCAGATCGACACCTTCCATATGGCCCGGGCGCCCTTTCCTGGTGAGTCATTTTGGAAATAGCATCTTCTACTGCTACATTAAATAAATCAGGCAATTTAATTGTGAATGCACTGTTTTTTCCTCTTGACCTATTGTCTTCAATTTTGAATTTTTCTGAAGTGTTCTCCATTTGTTATACAATTTTTCAACTTTACGAACAGCATTTTTCTGTAACTGACAAGGTATTCTAGCTTTCTCCCAGAACACAAAAACTTCTTTCAGAGTGAGTTTTGCGGCTTCACAGAAAGGTGATCCAACGTTACGCATGTTATAAAACAATGACTTTAGTACTTGATGGTTTGATGGTAGCTTGCCGCCGGTTATTTGTTGAGATGAATGTCCAATTAAATAAATCGTGAGTTTTAGCACGGATACGAACATTGGACGAAGTACTAACCATTTTGACTTAAATATCTTTCTTGTACGAACTGTTCAACGAACTGACGCCATTTCGTGAAAAACAGGCATTTTCGAAAACTTTGGGGCTCTTTCGGCACGGGAAGGCATCGATTGAGCTAACATTTTCCCAATTTTATTTTAATACATTCTAGATGTGAGCACCTTTAAAAATCGAAAATCGACTTTGAAAAACCACCCTAATGTACATATATGTGTATATTTAAATTTTTATATTTATTTTCTTGTTGGCACAAATTCTACTGTTGTTAAATAAATCAATTAAATTTTATAATAAATAAGAATATAAAAATTTTCTTTACAGGAGGAGGAAGAGCTTGAAGTGCATGAAAAAAGGAAACTGAAAAAATTAAAAGCAATGGCTGACAGCAGTGAAGAGGAAGAAGAAGGTATTTACTTCAGTTTAATTGTAAAGATTAACATTTTGATTCTCAAGTTTAGTTAAGAATGAAATAAATAAATACGGCCCTGTTCTGTAAACCGAATCCGAGTAAATTTCTCATTTTAAAACGAATTTTTCTCGTTTTGAAACCGAGAAAACAAACCTAGTCGAAAGGAAATCGAATGTGTAATTATTTTAATAAATGACTACAAAAATAACTAAAAAAACAAGTGCAATATAAAATATGAAGTCTTATTTATTTATTCTAATTACATGCATTTTAATATATTTGAATTTTAAAAAAATATATTTTAAAAGCACCCTAAAACTTCTACATATTTTTGCTTTAAGAGTGACAAAAAAAGTTTAATGAACAAAACAGAAAAGACATTTGAATAAACAACAAACACTCTTGTAATAATAGTAAACATTATACATTAAATTTTTATGACAAACACTTTATAACTAAATTAAATTTTAATTCAAAAATCATATCATCAATACGAGTAATTTGCAGAACACCAAAAAGTGATTTATTCGGTTTTAGAAATTTCTCGTTTTTAAAACGATTCGATTTACAGAACAGGCCCGACTATTTCACTTTTCTCCATAATGTTTGGCATATCATTAATGTAAATTATAAATAACAGTGCACCTAATATTGATCCTTGAGGAACACCAAAGTCATTGTTGTTGTTGTTGTTGTTGTAACAGCTAGAACTAATTCATTCTTAATTCTTTAATCCGGGGGTTCTGCAGTAAGGTCCAGACCAAGAAACTGGGCAACTTCTACTGGATTGGTCCATAAATCCATTGGACAAAGTGAAGTGTGGTTGGCTGGGCAATTAAAGTCATTGTTAATTGCATTTGATTTAACACCATTCGCCTTTGTTACTTGTCTTCTGTTCGTTAAATACGATTCAAACCATTTAAGTTCCTTATCAAGAATGCCATATAAATATAATTTTTGTACCAGTCTATCGTTCTGTCTATCGTTTCAAATGCTCTTTTAAAGTCTAAAAAAATTACCAACATTTTGTTGTTTCTCTCAATTTTTTCCACCTGTTTATTATATAATTCACCGCCGTTTCGCACGAAAAGTTTTTTAGGAAACCTGATTGATATTTTGAGAAAAGTCCGTTTCTTTCCATATAATTTTTTAACTGCATTTTCACCACTTTTTCAATTATTTTTTCGCACGTGTAAAATCGACGATGTCGAAAATAAGTTGAACACCAAAGGTTTCCTTTGGAGTTCAGAATTTGTAAATTTAGCCTAGGTAGAAACACCTTATGCTAATATAAAATGTGTTGATTTGGGCCTGAGTAGAAACACTAAGACCATGTAGTAATAACAAAGGTTAATCTTTGTTTACCTTAATGCCTTTATTTTGGTGGTTCTTTTATACAATTTAATTGCTTACGTCTAACTTAAAATTAATAATTAAAATATTCAATTTCAGTAATTATAAAAAATGCCTTTAGTTGCATTATTGCAATATTGCATAAAATAAGGTAAATGACATTTAGTTTTTTATTGTAACATTAAACGATTGTAGAGGCAATGACTGCAATAAACAATTTCAAGGGCAAATGACTAAATATTGTCGTATATGCAATTTTGTAGTTTTAGTAAATATGTAAAATTATTTTGCTTTCTTTTGGTTTTATTATGGTTAACATTCTCCGCCACGTTGAGCGGATAGCGAAATATAAAAATATGTATATAACAAAAAAAAAGGAAAAACTAAATTAATAAAATAAGAATTAATAATATAAGAGTTAATCAAAAATATTGGTTGTTTTTAAACCTCGGAGTTTTGCTGGCGTGGTGTTGCTTGTGGGGCTGAATTTGGCATCATTGGGGACAAGTTGATTGAGGCTCCCTTGTAGCATTTAATTTTCCGGCCTATTAGGATGACTGTTATCAATAATGACAGAAGTAATGCCAACGAGCCGATATGCGGATGATGAAGTACCGGATACTTTACTTCTCTTGGAAGATCTTTGATATCTGATAGCTGTCTTTGGATGGTGGTGAGCTCATCTAATTTGGTATCTAAATCGATGTTTGGTGCTAGTAGCCTCTTGACCTCGGAGGGTTTGCCAATTGCCGTAATATTGCCAAACATGGCATATGAAGTATGAAGAGTAGTGATACTAGTTTCATGCCCATGGATAGCTAGTAACCTTCCCTTGATGATACAAGTTGGTTTCATGGACAGGAGACCAGATCGGTTGACGGTAAAATGTATGGTTTCAGAGTTGCACACTGCAGTTAGCTCTAATGGATTTGGTGTTGCATAAAGCCAACGATTGATAGTGTTTAGTGCGATAAAATAAACTTTTTTCTGTATGTTCCCGAAACTACATTGTGGGGATGTCTTGTTGTTAAACAGAGCAATTTCGCAGGAATAGCTGCTTGAGTCTTGAGTAACGCTGACTTGTAATGTAGTGCAAAGATATATGTCGCTCCTTGCCACAATACATTTATTGAATTGACGTGTATTTAGAGTCAGATATTCATCTCGGTGGCTGTTCACAGCGAGATATTCAATATTAGTTGTTATAGCAATAGCCGTGTTGTTGATCTAGGTGGGTATAGGGATGATCTTGAAGAGCTCAAAATGTTTCTGGTTCACTAACGGTAGTTCAATCATGAAGATGACACTCTCCTGTGTTACTGTGCCCTTGACGCTCATGATTTTGTATAATTCCAGCAAGTCAGTATCTTCAACTGGTAACGAGCGACCAATAGGAAGGTTGCCTTTTATCTTAGCTATCTCTGTTTTTAATTGTTTTGGTGTGAGGAGAAGTGGACTTATTTTACCGTGATTTGAGTGCGTAAAGGCAGCGACAAGCTCTGTCTCAATTCTTTGTAATTCTGCCGCAAGTGTATTTAATTGAATCGCCATGGACATTAGATTTTGGGTGTGTCGTAAATTTGAGTTCTCGTCTCTAACTGCATTCAAATCATTATAGATGCTTGTCTTGAGCTCTGAGAAATGCAAATGCATCTCATTCTCGCCTTGCTTGAGAATATTAATTGTCGAATTTATTACCGAAGTTTGGTTTTTGAGTAGCAGATGCAAATACTCGTCTTGCTTTACATTAGCTATAGTTTGAGCCATTTGTTCTGCATAATCCGAATCCAGGACTCCAAATAGAGCATGAGCCATATTCCCTACAATATCTAGTGCAGCTCTTCGGGTTCTTCTTGGAGTTAAAAGGTCTGATTCTTGAATGAGATTGTCCCACGTGTGCTGAAGTTCGAGGTAGAGCATTCTACATGATTCAGTAGTTATTGATTGTTCGCATAATTTTGAAAATGTTGTTATTCCGGCTTCCAGAACGTTGTTCCTTTCCCAAATTGGTGTGAGATCGTAATATATAATAAATTTCCAGGTAGCAGTTACCAATTTTGTCGACCCTATGCCTTCGAAATATAATCCTGGGTTGGAGGAAAATTCCGTAACATTGACTGGAGAGGCTAGTATTATCGGCAGTAGAAGGAGCGAAATAAAAAGTGTACTGAAGATTCCTTGCGAAGCATATGATACTACCTTCCGTTTTGGCTGTATAGTATCGCCTTCTGATGAGAGTTGTCTCTTTTGCGATGTTGGCTTGTCATATTCGGAGTGTTCTATGTGAAAATCGTTGAGCAGGGGCGCCAATCTATGAATTGGCCTCTTGAAGGTTCCCTTAGCTGTTTTGACGTCGCAGACCCTAATAAGTCCATCATCTCCCTTGTAAATTCGGCTGATTTTTCCCAGTGGCCATTGTAGTACAGGAGTATTATCTTCCTTGAGAATAACAAGCATGCCTTCAATGACGTTTGGTGAAGGAGACTTCCATTTTCCCCTTTGTTGTAGCTCATGTAAATATTTTTGTGTCCATTCCTTCCAGAATTTGTGTTTAATCTCTGAAGTTATTTTCCACCTTGCATCTAATAGTAATTTTGGAGATTGGGCATTTACATCTACGGCTGATGTTAATGGCTCACCTACTAGAAAATGGCCTGGTGTAAGAGCTTGAAGATCTTCGGAATTTGAAGAGAGAGGAATTAAAGGTCGCGAGTTTAGGATGGCTTCTATTTCAACCACTACTGTTTCCAATTCCTCATATGTAAGTGATGCAGCGGCCACACTTCTCAGCAGCAGATGTTTGGCTGATTTAACTGCCGCTTCCCAAAGGCCACCGAAATGAGGGGCTCTTGGTGGAATAAATTTAAAAGTAATTGATTGATTGCTGCATACTCGTGTAATTTTTTCTTGGGCTGATTGAGAATATATTGATTCTTCTAATTCAACTAATTTGTTGTTTGCTCCCACGAAGTTAGTAGCATTGTCGCAATATAGTGTCTGACAATGGCCCCTTCTGCTGATAAATCGTCGCAATGCTCCTATAAAGGCTTCTGTGGACAGATTGGACACAACTTCCATGTGAATGGCCTTAGTTGCAAAACAGCAAAATACTGCGATATAAGCCTTGTCTGGTCTTTTGCCCCTAATTTTGTGATGTATCCAAATCGGTCCAAAATAATCAACTCCTGAGGTAATGAATGGACGTCCTGGCGTCACTGTCAGCTGGTAGGTTTCCCATTAATTGTTTAAACAGCATTGGCTTAGCCTTGGTGCATCGTATGCATTTGTGGACGGTACTGCGCGCGACTGATTTCCCGTTGGTAATCCAGAACTGCGCCCTGGATGCAGCTAACAATGCTTGTGGGCCGCAATGACGATTTTCTTCATGTAGCATTTGCATCAATAACCCCACCATAAAATGATTGTGTGGTAAAATTGCTGGATGCTTTGCCTTGAATGGTAATGTTGATTGCTCCAGACGACCGCCTACACGCATTACCTGGTATTCATCCAAGAATGGATTTAATGAGGCCAAAGAACTGGATTTATGCACAGGTGTTTTGTGTAATAATCTTTCCAGTTCTTCCCCAAATTCCGAAGCTTGCATGATTTTGATGATAACATTCAGAGCTTCTTCCATTTCATGTGCATCGAGCGCCTTATGGGGTGGGCGACAAATTTTCGTAGTTTTGGAATTTGTGATGAATCTCAAAACATAACCGATCGTGCGCTGAAGAGTCTTGAATGAGTTTCGATGGTTTATTCGATTTATGCAGTCTTCGTATCCTTGCTGCGAAGTAGATATTGTCAAAACATGTTTTGTTATTTTTCGTTCTTCGTTGCAAGGTATATCAGAAACTTCTGGAGGTGAGTTCGTCCACTCACTTTTTTGTCCCGATAGAAATAGCGGACCATAGAACCAAATCGAATGTTGTGATAGGTTTTCTGGTGCTAGTCCTCTGGATATTGCGTCAGCTGGATTTTGTTTAGAATTGACATGTCGCCATTGATCTGAGTCGCTTAATTCATGTATTTTGGCTATCCTGTTTGCCACAAAAGTGTGAAAGGATGCTGCAGTCGAATTTATCCAAGCAATGACAATCTTTGAATCTGTCCAGAAATAGTTTGCAGTATTTTGTAGGCGAAGATCTTTCTTTACTCTATTTGTCAGCTCCACCCCTAGTACTGCTGCACATAGTTCCAGCCGAGGCAGCGTCTGTTTTTTAATGGGTGCTACACGGGACTTGGAACATATTAGTCTTGTTGATACAGTTTTGTCTTTGTATGTTGAACGAATATAGATTGCGGTTCCATAAGCTCGTTCCGATGCATCAACAAACGTGTGAAGCTGCGTTGTTACTGGTCTTTCGGTTTTTAGTACGAACCGATCGATCTTAATTTTGTTTAATGCTTCTATGCTTGTTCGAAAGTTATTCCATACGTTTTGACGATCCTGGGGTAATTCATCATCCCATGAAATTGGTAATTGCCACAGCTCCTGCAAAAATATTTTGGCTCGTACGACCACTGGCCCAAAAATTCCTAGTGGGTCAAATATCTTGGCAAGTTCTGAGCTTACTATTCGTTTTGTTACACCCTTTGCATAATTTTCCGATGGAACTTGTGCTCGTCCGCATAATTGATCAGACTTTGGCAGCCATATTAATCCAAGTGTTTTAATCGAGCAGTTTGAGTTTTCGTCCAAGTCCAAGTTGATCTCCTGGTCCTCAGGTGCAATACCATTTAGCAACTGGGAATGATTTGAACACCATTTCCGAAGTTTAAAACCAGCCCTTTTTAGAATTAAATTAAGTTGTTGTTGTGATTCCAATGCAGTACTGATAGAGTCGGCCCCGCTTAGGCAATCGTCCACATAAAAATCATCACGTAGTATTGATGCACCTAGTGGATATTTCGTGGCATTTTGAGTCGCTAGGTGTTGAAGGCATTTGGTAGCTAGGTATGGAGCTGAGGAGGTGCCGTAGGTGACAGTTTTGAGACGATAATATTTGATATCTTGATGTTTATTATATCTCCAAATGATGAGCTGGAACATCTGGTCTGAATCATTGACTTGAATTTGTCGGAGAAAAAGTACACAAGCAGCGCAGATTATTATTATGTAATCTATCCGAAGCATACCATCAGTTCAATGAGAAATACCCAGCAGAAAAAGTGGGATTTTCTAAGTTTGCCATCCTACGACCAAAAGAATGCGTGCTGGCATTAGACAGGCACGGAACGCATTCAGTCTGCGTTTGCATGTTTCATCAAAACATCAAATTAATTTTCTTTCTATGCAAGAAATTGAAAGTATTTCACGGTGAAATTGAAACATATAGGGACCTCCTGTCGAAGTCGTTGTGCGCATACCCCACGGAAAATTGTCATCTGTCCAAATGCGACAATTGTCCGAAGATTGACGAGCTAGAGCAATATTTGGCGGAAAAGTTTGAACAGCTGTTAACTCAGGAGGTGCATTTCAACCAGTGGATAATTAGCAGCGGCAGATGTTCCCTTGAGACCGTGGTAAAGCAGATTCCGGAATTCATCGAGGAATTCGGATTCAAGTTGAATGAACTGAAGGCGCACCATTTCATATCCGAGATGCAATCGAAATTTCTAAAGGAAAGTAAGGAGAAATTAGCCCAAAATGAATTCATTGTGATAAGCGACTTTGCCGAGAATTACACTTTTCTCGTTCAGGATGAAATTCAGGCTTATCACTGGGCAAACGACCAGTGCATGGTGCATCCTTTTTGCATTTATTTTAAAAACTAACAACGCGGAGAGTTTAGCTCATAATTATGTGTCCGTTTATTTATTTCAAATGAAACTGTTTGAATTCTTAAGATCAAAATTCGATGCAATCGACAAAGTAACGTTTTTCTCAGACGGCGCGGCTTCTCAGTACAAGAATAAAAAAAATTTTACAATCTTTGCATAATTGAAGAAGAACAAAACTACAAGGTCGAGTGGCACTTTTTCGCGACGTCCCACGGTAAGGGCCCATGCGATGCGTTAGGGGGAACCCTAAAACGCATTACGACTAAGGCAAGTTTGCAAAGGCCATATACTGACCAGATCTTAAATGTACAACATTTGTTTTCGGGAATTCAAAGCAAGGAAATTGCCATTAACACAGTTTTATGCACTCAAAAAGAACACGATGCCATGGAGCGACGAATTCAAAACAGATATAATAATGTCAAAACTATAACTGAAACGCAAAAGTTTCATTGCTTCATACCAAATATTTCTGATATGTCAATTAATGTAAAGCGGTACTCTTTGTCGACGTGCTAAATTTAAAGTTACTTTAATTTTATAATGATGCCAAGACAATTGAAATTTTTAATAAATATTGTAATTAAGTATAAGCAGCAAAATAAGAAAGATTTTTTCTTCATAAATGTATTTTTAACTGTAAAATAATTTTTAAAACGTATTTTTAACAAAGTGGTCTCTTAAATGCTCTTCTCCTGTCCAAACAAGGCGTCGGGGCCGATTTTTTTATTGCTGATTCTTAAAGCAAAAATTATAAGGAATCCAAAAAAAAAAAAAAAAAAAAATTAGCCGGAAAATTTAGGAGCTTCTGTGGAAAATCGGAAAATTTAATTTTCATGGGAAAATTTAAAGGTAAATTTCTAAGAAAAATTAGGAAAATTTTATTTTTCAATTAAAGCCTGATTCAATACCTTTCCAACGAGCTATCACTCGTTGCGATCGCTTTAGTAGTTTTTTTTTTTAAACAACTTTCAATGAGGTCCCTTATGAAGAATTCTTCAATTTTGTCACAGACAGTGGTGTACACCACCACTAAACCAGTCACTATAAAAAAAAAAAAATATGTAGGTACATTATTTTTTGTTGGGCAATCGATTGAGACTATTTATTTTAAAATCGGAGAGGGGTCGTCCAAAAATTTGCCAATTTTGATCGTTTTCATATGGAATTGCTCTATATATTATTGTAACGTTTATTTTTGTTAAATAAATTTTTCTATCTAACGCCTATTAAAATACGGCGTTAAATTTTTTCGAGACAAAGTAACCAAAACTGGGGATTCTAAGTGCAATTTTTCTGGCAACACTGCTCATGAGTACTGTTCTCAAAACTTCTCTCTATTTTTCTTAAGATTCTCTTTAAGTTTACAGCAGCCCTTTACTCTTGGTCTACAGTATGAAATAGACTTATTCCTGCAAATAATGTTGGCAAATTTTATATATGAAATTAATAGTTTCTTTTATAATTGAGTGAATTGTAAGAATCAATGTTTTTTATACTGTATTGTTTTATTCGTAACCGAAAGAATGTTGCACACAACTTAAAATACAACATATATAAAACGCTAATTTAAGAACGTTTTTAAATTTTCATACGAAAATATACTAAACTGGATACTAAATTAGCTGTTTTATTTTATATTTAAGGTTTACAACATTGCTATGTTAAAAACGTGAAAACCAAACAAAAAATTTAATAGAATCAAATATAAAAATTATAAAAAGTAAAAATAAATTCAATAATCAATTTGTCTAAATATTTTTTGGCCATAATTTTTTCTGTGTAAAAGTATACTAGCTGGCCCGGTCCGCGTTGCTGGCCCTAAGCAAACATTAGTGTTGTATTACCACACGATTTAAATTAAGCTTTTAAAGAAATGTACGGCCTTTAAATAAATTTATGGAATATCTATCATAAAGATTTGTTACAGAATAACTTACATATGGTCTAGGTATGGGATCAATCAAAAAAGAAACGCATTTATTTAAGGCAAATTGGAAATTATATTTATTTATTACTTCATCTTGGGGCCAGCGGATATACAATGTTTTTTGTTTTTTGGCGTGCCGTGTGGAAAACATAAATTTTCCAAAATTAAGCCAGCAATAGTTAATGATGTGACTTGCTTTATTGATGGCAATAGTACAGGTAAGACGCAAAGGGAATTGGAGCCGCTTGAATCTGCCACCGATGATTGTTGCCTCGATTAAATTTGATGAGCAGTTTTTTAAGTTAAAGTGGTTCCGTTGTTGTTGTTGTTGTTGTTGTAACAGCAGTAATTGCTGAGTTGACAGCCCTTGGCCGAGTGATATCGGGTCATTCCGGTGCGTAGAACCGGCTGTCGTGGGAATGAGTGGTTCCGTTGCATAACTTCGGTGCGTTTAAGTTTCGAATAAGAATTACCGGTGATCCAACGTTTAATGTTAGCACATGACGGCTTGTTCTTCATCCATTACTGTATCGATCGATTTGTATTTGATTAATTTGCCGGGCAGTTTCAATTGAATTTGCTCATTGAGCTTGTTGGCATAATAATTTGTTGGTGCCAAAATTCCACGTTCCAACAGCCAATCCGATTTTTTGTAGAAGATTGTTAGACTTGGGAAAACCTTGTCGACAACGGCTTGAATATTTATTTGCATTCGACAGAAGTTAGGCGGGAACGAAATCTCGTTCGTGGCGCGATTAATTGGAATTTTTCCATTTCCGATGTCAAAAAGTTGTTCTGAGAATGTTTGGACAGATAGCGTGATTTTCTCGACTCGGTTCCAAAGATATGAAGCTTTCAAGCATGCGTTCAGCTCATCTGCGGTCATTGATAACGGGCAAAGTTTGACGAAAATCACCAACAAAAATAATAAGAGCGCCTCCCATCGGTTTGTAGTATCCTCGCAAATCAAGCGCTTCGAGCAATTTGTTTGAATGTACCGTTATTTTTTATCAGCGTGTGAAAAAAACTCACAAATGTGCACAAAATATTATTTTTACCTTTTTGTATAATGTTGCACCTTAGTAAGCGCGAAATATCTTCTGTTATCGAATGATGTAAATATTTTGTAAATAAACCGAAAGCTCGGATTTTTGAATGCAACATTTCGAAAGTTTTAAAATTTTGATATTGGATCGTTAATAACATAAGTCTTTTACAAATATCTTCGGAACTACATAACCGATTTAAGAGTTTGATATCTCGTTTTGAAAAACATGACAACGGCTTTGAAAAAAATGAAATAAAATAAAAATAAAAAAAGCAAAAATGTATGTATGCTCGTATGTCATTGGTGATGCAATATGAAAATTGGGTTTTGCCACGCCCCTGCGCCCGCAGACTGAAAAACCATACAAACATTAATTTTTTTTATTTTTACCTCGCCTTCAGTAAGATATGGATACAATCTGTATAAAGTAAATCTGTAAAAACCCATGCAGAAGCAATTAATCAATTAAAAAAAGTGGGCGTTAGAGTAGGTGTGGTCGTACCAATGGTGAAGGCAATGGTGGTAATTTGACCTTACCACTGAGATAGCACAACCCAGGCGATTCTCCGGTGAACTTTAATGCACCGCAATGGTTACACACAATCTCCATTGGGCCAATTTGAACGGAAGGATGCGAGCTGTAGTCAAAAGTGCAATCGTAATGAAACGCTACTCGATTCAAATCAACACTTGAAGCTCTTCTTCTTACGCGTTGATTTAGATGTTTACGTTGTTGAATTACTTGATTTAATCCATGATTTCTCATTGCTAATCGACCCGTTTCATTTGTCGTCTGTCTTCTTGTGTTTGCGTTACGCGAAGTCGGGCCATACTAACACGGCGCTGATCTCGTGCGATTTCTTGTTCATCCGTATTCAATCGATTGGTAATATTCCGATTTGTAATTGCATTACGGGTTCGGTGCGACAGATCAGATCTTCTGGGTCGCGGCATTATGAATAACACTGAGAAATTAATGTCACAAAAACAATGTCACAAAATCATTTATGGAACTTACCTTTTGAAATCACTTTTTAAAAAGGTTGAAAATTTTTAAATACTACAAAAATAAATCAGGTGTCAAAAGTTTATGCACACAACGCCATCTACTGGCAATATCAGAACCAGAATTTGTTTTTGTAAAAAAAAAAAAAAAAATGAACAAAAAAGTTTTCAATCAAATTAGGTGGAAAAACAATTGTCGTAAAAATTGTGATATACAAAAGAACGACATTTGATTTTTGGATTTTAGAAGATAATAATTAAAAGTAATGGTTGATACAATTAGAAGTAAGTCTTTTAAAACCCTTGTAGAATCGATTACACAATTTTAAAGCAGGCGTGGTCGAATTCGGCTGTACACTGCGGGCGTTGCTACGGCATCAATTTAAAAAAAAGTAGGCGGTCAAAAAAGATCGCTAGAGATGGGACGTGAAAGGAGGCGTGGAGATAAATCTTAATTTTTGATCTCGCCTAGAGTAAAGTGAATATGTTAAAATCAGAGTAGAATCAATTACACAATTTAAAAAAGAAGGCGTTAAAGTAGGCGTGGTCGCAAAAAAGAAGTATTCTATAAATACTTAGTGGTGTGATGTGAAAATTTCAGGCAGATCGCTCCAGCGGTCTGGCTTACCTGGCAATCGTCTTGCATGTGATGGGGCGTGAAAGTGGGCGTGCCACATACAATTTTTATTTCTACCTCGCCTACAGTAAGATGTATATACAATTTGAAGTAAATCTGTAAAAACCCATTTAGAATTAAATAAAAAAAGTAGGCGTTAGAGTGGGCATGGTCGTACCAACTTACAAACCTTCCCGGGCTCATGCACAACAACTTAGCCGAAGATCATCACATGATCATTTACGATTCTATAAAGTACATACACGCACTCACAAATAAAAACATTAATTTAAAAAAAAAGTAGGCGTGACCAATTTCTGAATTTTTTCCGGGTATTCTTCTTTCCTGGCCGGAGACCAGCCTGAATTCGTGCGAATCGTTGCAATCGGTCCTGGCGTTCTTTAGTTATAAAGTTATATAAGTAGCTAACGTCACTCTCTCTTTTATATATACAGTGACTCACAAAAATATTTTGCTTTCATCTTTTTAGCAAAAAATTTATCGTATATTAATGAATAACATCAAAATTATTTGACATATAAAATTTTTCTTTCCTTACTGTAATAATATGAACTCTCAGACGACAATAGCAATAAAAAAACAATAAAAACATTTAGTTTGCCAAAGTTGTTATTGGTTTACTTTTATTAACTACACAATTTTGAGCTCACAAAAGTATTTTGCTTTTTCATTTGTTTTTAGTTTTGGTAAGTCTACAAAAATAAAATAATTGATTTTAATATTTTGTGTGGTAGCCATTGTTAGCAATAACCGCTTCCAGGCGTCTGGGCATTGAATCCACTAATCTTGCAAACGTTTCAACAGGTATTTTGTACCATTCTTCCTCTAATACACGTTTCAAAGTTGATTTCGATGTAATATTGTGCTTCCGGACTCTTTCATCCAAATAAGCCCAAAGATTTTCAATGGGGTTAAGGTTTTGACTCTGGGGTGGTGTTGGAATATGTTTCGTGTTGTACAAAAGCCATAGTTTGACATCGTGGGCTGTATGTTTGGGGTCATTATCATGTTGAAAATAATACCCTTCTCTGGAAAGACCCATTTTTTCAACACTTGCATTTAAATTTTCTTTCAATATGGACAAATATACATGGCTATCCATTACACCTTCAATAAATACCAACTTCCCTACTCCTAGTGCTGACATACAGCCCCACACCATTATGGATCCACCACCATGTCTTACCGTTGGTTTTACGTTATTTATGTTTAACGCTTCATTTGGCTTGCGCCGCACCATACGGCGTCCATCCGACCCAAAAAGGTTAAACTTGCTTTTGTCGCTGAATATTATTGTGTTTCAAAATTCAAAAGCTTTTCTATGCAGCTCCGCAAACGATAACTGCTTTTGTCTGTTGACGTCAGATATGAAAGGTTTTTTCCTAGCCACTCGGTCATGAATGTCATTGGCTCTTAGAACCCTACGTATTGTTTCGTCACTTACACTTGTTCTTTGCGTCGCCTTAAGTTTTGCATTAATTTTTGGAGCCGATAAATGTGGATTTCCCCGAATTTCTTTAAGAATTTGCCTCTCATTTCGATATGTTAACAATTTCAGACATCCTTTTCTTTTAATATTTTAAATACTACCACGTTCTTTTAATTGTTTAATTATGTTTTCTATTGTCTGCCGACATCTATCAAACATCTCACAAATATATTTCGTTGATTTACCTTGATTATGAAGGTATAATATAATTTTATTTTCAGAAACATTTAACTCCTTTCCTTTAGCCATATTACTATTTAACTTTAATATTAAATTTGACGTCTTCACTTTACAATAACTAGATTCAAATTATTACATGTACTAGAAATACATTACAACTGTTTTTACATGTCAAAAGAAAAAAAAACAACAAGAAAAAACAGCACCAACATTTGAAAAATAATGGTGATCGTTAAGAAGCAAAATACTTTTGTGAGCTCAAAATTGTGTAGTTAATAAAAGTAAACCAATAACAACTTTGGCAAACTAAATGTTTTTATTGTTTTTTTATTGCTATTGTCGTCTAAGAGTTCATATTATTACAGTAAGGAAAGAAAAATTTTATATGTCAAATAATTTTGATGTTATTCATTAATATACGATAAATTTTTGTTAAAAAGATGAAAGCAAAATATTTTTGTGAGTCACTGTATATATAGAAACATTAAAAAAGCAAGATATGGATAAGAAGTACAAACAAGCATTTTGGAAAGAGTGGCTTATTAATCCAAAAGTTAAAGATTGTCAGGGGTGTTCTGAAAATTACTTTTTGTCAAAGTGATTTCAAATCACGCAAAAGGTGTTCTGCGCACAAAAAATATTGAAATCACGTGATTTAAAACCGGTCAGCTAAATGGCTGACGATTTGAAATCACTTGCCTATTTTGTCTATGTTATTTGTAGAGAATTCACTTTAACTGTTATTTTGTATTAAGTACGATATGTTTTTTTTTTATTGATTTTTGTAATAAAATTAGGGTTTATATACACAAAAACATAAATATTTACAAACTTTTAAAGACACTGCTTGTTTTGTAAGAAATTGTTTTGCTTTGTTTACCAATGTTTGTGATTTACTTTTTCTCATTAGGAGTCAGCTGGTTTGTTTTTTCAAAAATACTTTTAAGGTTGCCAAATTAACACAATCGTAAAATGTCATACAAGATTTATTGAATTAATACCATCCTGTTCCTTACTTAGGACAAAATTTAATTACTCTTGATAAAAAATTTAAAAATATTTAATAATTTAGTAGTTTTTGTGCATTTTTAGAAATAAGTAAGTGCAAAATGTAAGCAAGTTTCATCGATAAAAACAGTGGCAACTTTGTTATTTTTATATTATTTTAAATAGTGCTTACTTACTAGGTTTCACTTGTATCCATAGGATTTGATGAGTCCCGTAAATGACGTTTTTTAACACGTTCATTTTTAAGTGCTGTTTTCTTAAATTAATTACTGCCAATAAAGTAGCTCCCGGCATTTTATTTACTAAATGCCCACTTTTTATTTTCATTAATAATAACCAATATAAACAAACAAAGCACAGATTTAAAAAGTCAGCTGTTTTCTCGTGTTTTCGAAAAATTAAAATAACGCCGAAAACCGTAAAATCACGTGATTTGCAGAACAGCATCAAATCGTCGGCGATTTAAAAACGGTGCATGATTTCACATCACGCGGTTTTCAGAACACCCCTGTGTATACAAGAATGCAAAATCACTGAAAAGGCCTACTGTAAATATTGCAAATGTGAAATTAATGCAAAATATTTCAACCTTAACAACCACGCTCATACCAGAAAGCATATATGTAAATGCTGTTGGAATTGTGACCGCAACTAACCTGCTGCCCTTCAAACCTATTTACTTAAATCTACAAAAGCAAGAAGCCTCTTTATGTATGTTCTTAGCAGTCCACAGCTCTATTGTCACGATCAATCAGGAGAACTTTGTAAGAGTAAATTTTACTGCACTGCTCTAAAAGTACATAGGATTAAATGTAGCAATATCATTAAAAATGTTCTGGGTCCTCATTTTAATGAAGACCTTATGAAAGATATTGGGGATAGCTATTATAGTATTTTAATAGATGAATCTAATGATGTTACATTGACCAAAATTTTTGGTATGTATTTGTATTTTATTATTGTTTATATTATTTGTTTGTATAAAAATGTTTAGGTTTAACTATAATATATTTTAGTCGAAGCAAACGTAAAATTGTATCCACATTTCTAAACATTGAAAAACTGAAAGGTGGCACAGCCGATAACATTGTAAAGGGAGTAAAAAATTGTCTTAAACAAATAAATAATTTTTATAGTTATTTCTCGTCTCATCGAACTGTTCGAACGTGTTACTTTTAGTGCGGCTGAATTTTCGGTGAAAAAATCGTAATAGGTGAAAAAGTGTAAATGTTGAAATTAAACAAAAAAGTGAAAAAAATAACTCGTAATAGGTTAAAATATATATCAAAAAAAAAAAAAAATAAAAAAATCGTATAAAAACTGTATGAGTGTTCCTCTCAGATGTAATTCTGAGAAAGAGCTTAGCTCTTCTAGAAAAACTAAATGGGTCTCTGAGGAAGAATCCATAAAAAAATCTCTGGAGAATTTTCTCACTACAAGAGCCGTAGAACGGCGTCGTTCCTGTTCGCCCAATTTAGTGATTTCAACAGATGAAAAAACATCATCTTCATCAAATAGTGCAGTCAAACCCAAAAAACAAGTAGGTATGGATAAGTACATCACCGTTCTCAAGCGACAGAGGAGCCCGAAGTCTGCTTAAGTGTCATCAAATGCAAAAGCTCCTAAGACTGTGAGTAATGATCAAAATAGGTTTGCTCTCCTCCAGACGGATGAGCCAGAACTTCCGAAGAAGACGTTTAAGCCCCCACCAATTTATCTGAGAGAGCCGACTTCCAGTAAATTGGTACAAGGAATTGTTTCGGTAATAGGTGAAAACATGTTTAGCGTAACCTCAATTAAACATGGAAATATCTGCGAGACAAAGATCCAAGTGAATAGGGAAGATGATTTTCGAAAATTGTCCAACCAGCTGGAAAGGGAGACTAGGGATTTCTATACCTACCAGCGCAAAAGGACTCCAAGTCGTTCTAAAGGGTATAGACCCATGTGTTGATCCTGCGGAGATAAAGACCGGTTTAATGGACAAAGGGTTCAAAATCAAGAGCGTAGTGAATATTAGAAACCGTGAAAAGATCCCTCAGCCCATGTTCAGGGTGGAATTGGAACCTGGAGATGTTGTCTTAAAGAAAAACGAGTCCCATCCCATCTACAATCTGATGTACCTTCTGCATCGTAGAATCACCGTGGAAGAACCACATAAGCGTCAGGGACCCGTCCAGTGTCTCAACTGTCAAGAATTTGGTCACACCAAGGCGTATTGTAAATTGCCGACAGTTTGTGTTGCGTGTGGGGAGCTACATGCAACTGCTCAATGCGATAAGTCGAGAACTGACTCAAAAATCAAAAAATGCAGTAACTGCGGAGGTAATCATACCGCAAATTATAGAGGTTGTCCAATTTACACTCATTTGAAAGGCATAAGAACCAACAAGACGTCAGTATTGCCTAATCATCCTCAACAGCCAAATTTAGCATCGAGTGACAATTTCTCTCAATTATTACGGTCCACTAGTCATGTAAACGCGCCTAGTTCTAGACAAGCTTCTTACGCAAACGTCGTTAAATCTAATATGCCAGGTCTGGTGCAGGAACCTAAACCCCAATATTCTGAGCCGCATATCAACAATCTAGAGACAACATTGCAGACACTTGTCCAAACTATGAACACTTTTACGACCACCATGACATCCATGATGCAGGAAATGCTGAAAATGCAATCCACACTCTTGCAAGCCATTTTAAAGAAATGATTTATTTAAAAATTTGTTTCTGGAACGCGAACGGCCTCCGCCAACATAAAAATGAACTGGAATACTTCCTGATGGATAAGCAGATTGATGTTATGATGATTGCTGAAACTCACTTGACGTCGACAGGGTACTTCAAAATTAATGGCTACGAGTTCTACGATACTAAAGACCCCCGCGGAAGAGCTTGTGGAGGTTCGGCAATTCTTATAAAGAACAGAATAAAGCATTATCTAATGAATAACATAAGTGAGGATTACCTCCAAGCAACAAACATTTGCATTGAATTCTGTCAATACAAATTTGTTTTATCATCGATTTATTCTCCGCCTCGATTTTCAATAAAAGAACACCAATACCATAACTTCTTTAAATCCCTTGGAGCTAGATTTTTAGTTGCTGGTGACTTTAACGCCAAACACACATTTTGGGGTTACGTCTGGTAACCCCAAAGGGTCGCGTACTCTTCAACACCATTGCTAAAATGGGCTTAGATGTACTCTCAAGTGGACATCTCACATATTGGCCGACGGACCGACGGAAGATTCCCGATGTTATTGACTTTGGGGTAGTGAAAAATATCCCTGTAGAATGGATGCAAGTGGATCCTTCACTGGACTTGTCCTCAGATCACTCTCCTACTATCATTTCAATGCATTTCCCTCAAGTGTGTGGTTCTCCATTTATGAACATGACTAAGACCCGAGAAGTTGGATAAAATGCAAAAAGTATTTAAGTTCTCATTGCACGGAAAATGTTGTGTTGAGAACTACCGACGATATTGATGAGTCGATTGGCAACTTTACCGATGACCTTCGACGAGCTGTGCATCACGCTTCCACTTATCACGTTGAATGTAGAAATAGGACAAACAGAACTTATTTCTCTGAACTCGAACATCTCCTATCAGAAAAAAGAAGAATAAGAAGAGAGTGGCAAATTCACAGGTCTCCTGAACTGAAAGCTAGGCTACGGGAATGCAGAGATATACTAAGACATTTCTTAGAAACCCAAAGAACGGCCTCACTTAGATCTTACTTGGAAGGTCTTGATAGTACCCCACAATCTGACTACTCGTTATGGAGGGCGGCAAGAGGTTTAAAAAGACCAGTGAGAGGAAAACCACCTTTGCGAAATCCGACTGGTGACTGGGCTAGAAATGATTCCGAGAAAGGGACATTATTTGTTAACCATTTGAGAAATGTGTTTACTATAAACAACTCAAATAATAACGAATCTGATTTGCCACCACTTGTTATAAGGCCTCATGTACCTCTAAGACTAAACTTTCGTGATGTCCAAAACGCTATTGGTACTCTGAACCTTAGAAAGGCTCCAGGTATGGATAAAATCAGCAATAAAATGCTTGTGGAGTTACCTCGTGTAGCAAGAAGAATTATCCTCTTTATCTTCAACGCTATTTTACGCCTAGAATACTATCCTGCAGATTGGAAGGTGTCTATGATCACTATGATTCCTATGTCAGGGAAGGACCACACCAAAGTGGAGTCATATAGGCCAATTAGTCTACTGCCGACAATTTCAAAACTGTTTGAAAAATTGTTAATGACTAAGTTGACTCCAATTCTGAATGACACTGAATGTATTCCTAATCATCAATTCGGCTTCAGAGCTAAACACAGCACCATCGAACAAACACACAGATTGGTAAATGTGATAAGAGGGTCGTTTGAAGACAAAAAATACTGCTCCGCCCTTTTCATTGAAGTGTCGCAAGCGTTCGACAAAGTTTGGCATGACGGTTTAATGCACAAAATAAAATTAACTCTGCCTGCTAACACCCATAAACTCATGGAAAGTTATTTATACGGTCGCAAATTTAAAATCAAAGAAGGTGATTTTTTAAGTACAGCTTAGCCAATTGAATCAGGTGTGCCACAGGGTAGCATACTGGGTCCTACTTTATATTTGATTTATGCCTCCAACATGCAGTCAGACCCCAAAATCCATACGTCAACTTTTGCAGACGCTACAGCCTTTATCAGCGTCCATAAGGACCACCAAGTTGCATCACAGAATTTGCAGAATTATGTTTATAAGCTAGAGAATTGGCTAGAGCTTTGGAAAATCAGGGTTAACGAACAAAAATGTATTCATATAACTTTCACATTGCGAAAAGATACCTGCTCGTTCATCAGAATAAATAATCAAATTATCCCGCAACACAATGAAGTCAAATACCTCGGCATTCACCTCGACCGCCGTTTAACTTGGAAGTCTCATATTGAAACGAAACTTACACAAATGAGATTAAAAGCAGTGCAACTTATTCCCCTATTGCGGTTCACAACTTTTTTAATAATTTGGTCGTCTTTCATAAATCGGTATTGCCATTCACAACTTAAATGTAGTTTACTTTTTGGTTGTGCGGCTGATTTTTTTGTTGTGTTTAATAGTATTGCGGTTCACCATTTTGGATGAGTTTGGTTGACAAAAACGATAAATATACACAACTGCTTATTAGCAGTTGAGTCTTTGTCGCTTATAGATTTAAATAAAATTTTTAATACATTTCCTTTAAAAAAATAATACAAACAAGATAAAAAATGGAAAAATCGTAAGTATAGGTGTTTTTTGATCTTAATATAATTAATTAAATGATTAATACACATACGCAGGACAGTCAAAATAACAACCAAAGCCCAATTTGAGCGACTTGTGCAGCTGATGGAAAAAAATCCAGAAATTGCTAAAGGAAAGCAAAAATTTGAGATGACTAAAACTCAGTGTAAGGAAGCGTGGGAAGGATTTACAATAGAATTGAATAGCTTGGGCCCACCTACATGAACATAGGTTTGGATTCATTACAAAGCAAGTATTAAAAAAAACTTGCTAATAATAAACAAAACCAACAAGCAGCAGGTGGTGGTCCTTCACAAGAAATTCCGCTTAATGTACTTGAGGATTGCGTGTCCCAGCTGTTATCACTAAATGACCAAGTAGCACCATCTGGACACACTTTCGGCGTTGAAAACGTTGGTCCGTCGACAAGTCAGGCTTTAGAAACTCCTCAAAATCTCGACATGGAACAAATCGTTACAAATAAACCTGAGATAATAAACACACCAGCCAAGAAAAGAAAAATATCACCAGAACAAGAGCGCCTGGAAAAAGTATTAAGGATTTGGAGAAAAACAGTTATAAAAATTATGAAATATACAAGCAACTTTTACAAATTAAGCAAAAGAAAATTGCCTCTATGAAAAATAATACTTATTATACAAACATATTTGTTACTTATTTTGGAAATTTCTTACTTCGCACTGGGTAGTTCGAGAGGATTGGAATCATCGCGTATTTTTCTACGTATACATAGAACATTTGTATTAGCGTCATGATTTTCGTCTTCAAAAAATAAATCCACACTTAAATCCATTCTTTTTATTTTATAAAAACTTGATTTTTTGCGTTTTTTTCTTCACTATACAAATAAAATGCATGGTGTTGCCAACATGGAATCGATATTTCATGTCGGCAACGCCATAACAATTACAACTAAAAATCGTTGTGTTACACAATACCAAAAAATAATTTGGTTGAGTTAAAGTCGGGTTGACTGACAGACGACCAAACTTAGTTGAGTTGAGAACGGCAATAGGGGCATAATTGGCTAATTGGCAGAAATTCTTCACTAAAGTTGGATTGCAAACTGAAAATTTAAAAAATTCAAAGGGGTCAAAATAAAATTCTACGTATAATTACTGCAGCTACATGGTATGTTAAAAATTCTCGAATCCACAAAGATTTAGGCGTGCCATTAGTAAAAGTCGAATTTACAAAATATGCGTCAAAGTACGCCAGCAAACTTGAACACCATCCAAACCCACTTGCACGAGACATTCTTAACTTTAGTGGCCACAATCGGTTGAGAAGGAGGGATACCCTTGCTTTAAATCAAGCGCAAAACAGATGACTGGATCATTTGATGTGAAATTTAGGGGCTTACCCCCTTATTCATAAAACTTGTCAAAGGCTTATAACAGGCTTTTAAAGCAAATTTTGTATGGATATTTGCTTTATAAGTCTGTTATAAACCCTTGATAAGTTTTTATGAATTAGACTGTAAGTCTTTAGCAATAATTAAAATGGATAAAACATTTATATGTTTTTTTGGTTAATTATCTAAACTTAAATTTTAAAATGAGAATATAGGAGAGAAGACTAAGACTAATTATGAACAGACAATATTTTGTCAAACTATTTGATCTATGTATAAAACTACCAAGTGTGAGTTTTGTCTTATAAACAATATTTTAAGAGTTTTGAATATTTTAAAAGACTTTAATTTCATAAACAAATCAGTGATTAAATGATTACTTAAATTGCATACTGTAGTATGTGGAATTCAGCAATACTTTGTTATTACATTTAAATTAAATAAAGTGTTTAATAAGATTAACATAATTTTAAAAACAGTTAATCAATGGCGCAAAATTACATTTTTATGGTGAAGATAAGGCTTTATATCATTTTGTGATAAATTTATTCATAAAACTTTCTTAATATGAATGTAACATGATACAAATTTTAATTAAGCACCTACTTAAAAAATAAGAATATAACGGGTTGGGGTCATATTCCCGAAACTTAAAATCCCGAATATCAAACTCCTGAATTTCAAAATCCCGAATTTTAATATCGCGAATAATTGTACAGTTTTTTAAAACCAAAACTGTACAATTATTCGCGATATTAAAATTAATAAATAAATTTTTCAATCGTAGTTCACATAAATATAGTATGTACATTAGGGCGACAATGAAATATATGGGAAACATTTTTCTCCAGAATTTTAAACAAAAATGTGAAGATTCTTTGGCCACTTGGTCTAAAACTTACGTGCTGAAAATTTGAGCCAAAACTCCTTTACCACCAGTCGTACACTGTCTTTAATTTCTCAGTTCTTAAATTATAAAATATAACTCTAAGACAATCCCCTATTGATGGAAGTTTACTCCCAGTTAATTGACTTTTCAAAACCGATGAGATATATTTCATCTCTTAATAAAGGCATTGTTTAAAACTATTTTTTTTGACAAAATACCGCTTTGCACTGTTAACTCTAGCGTTTAACGCGTCAAACTGATTAAAATAATAAAGCTTTGCAATTATTTGTAAATTCTTGTAAAAAAACTAGATCTAGTATGCCTGACTGTTTTGTTTTAAATCCGTTAAATTTAAATATTTTCGGTTTGTATAAAAATCATGTTTTACAGGGGTTGAGGTCTGCATTAACAGGTTACATACTGGGCGGTTCATATATATTTTTATTTCGTAATGAAAACAAAATATTTCAAATGGGTAGTTTTTACCCTAGTAGCTAAAAAGGGTTAATATTTATATTTAAAATATTTTTCGTTTTTCAGGATTAGTATATCACCTTTTTTAAATGTTGTATTTAAAGCTAAGAAATTTGGTCGTTTTGACCCCCGTTGCAAAAAAGGGTTAAATTTACTCATAATATTTCAGAATACTTTTAAAAATATCTAAAACATCCAGTTTCTGGACAATTTAAATGAATATACTTAAAAAAACTATATTTTTAGATCAATTATAGTTAAATATACAGAATTTCCCAAAATTTGAACTTTGACCTCAAAGGTGCACGGCATAGAGTTACCCGATTCGGCTAATATTTTCAGCATGCAGGTTCAACACTATGTGGCACATTAATCCCATTGGATTTCGGTATAATTCATATCGAAAAGTTATTTTTTTAGCTCCAATATAGGCGAATACACTATATTTCCCAAAATTTGAACTTTGACCTCAAAGGGGCACGGGGTAGAGTTATCCGATTTGGCTCAAATTTTCAGCAAGTAAATTTTTTAGTGGCAAAAGAATCTTCACATTTATCATCAAAAATCCAAAGTTGATTTTTCATTGTCACCCTAATGTACATACTTCAAATATGAAAAAATTAGATAAGAAAAATTAATAAAAGTCGGCACTTTTAACGAATACGCAAAATGAGTTTGGAAATTTTAATATCAAACAAAGGTAAACAAAAACTTTATTTGAATGGCTATTCCTACCATTTGGAGAAAGCAACAGAAAAAGTGTCCTACTGGTGTTGTGCAAATAGAAAAGAAAAGTTCTGTAAAAGTCGTTTGCACACAATCATAGTGAACAATAAAAATTTATAAAAAAAAAGGAGCCTTCTGACCACAGTCATGAGCCCGCGGCTAATGAAAAACATGTGATGCTTTGTAACAACTCGTTAAAAATAAAGGCAAAAAACAGTATGGAAAAGCCACCTTCTCAAATAATAACAGATACTATTGCTGACACCAATAAAAATTGTCTTGTTTATTTGCCAACCAAAGTTGCGCAAAAAGCTAAAATCAAGCGCATTCGTTCAAATGTAGTACAAGAGCCGCAAACATTGGACGAAATCAACATTCCGGAAAACTTAAAATTCTTGGAAGGCGAACTTTTTGTTTTAGATTAAAAGGTATTCGGCGGAGAGAAAAACATTTTATTGGGTACGCAGTCCAGTATAAAGCTTTTGGCAGAAGCGCAATGTTGGTTGATGGACGGAACGTTTCATGTTGTGCCTTCTATTATGTCTCAACTGTTTAGTATTCACGGTGGCATTCAGGGCCAGATAGTACCCTTAGTCTTCTGCTTGATGAGTCGCAAGACCGCGGAGGCCTATTCGGAAGTTTTGTTCAGTCTTGCCAAACTTGCTTGTGAATGGAACATAGACTTAAAGCCACTAAAGATTATTTCGGATTTTGAAAAAGCCATCATAAACACAGAAAAAGAATTTTTCCCGTATGCTGAGTGCAAAGGATGTCAATTCCACTTTGACCAAATAATTTGGCGCAAGATTCAGAATGAGGGTTTAAGTACAAAATATGGCCGCTCAGAAGAATTTAGCTTGCAAATCCGGATGATAAGGGCCCTTGCTTTTGTACCAAGTGCTGAAATTCCTGAATATTATGAAGCTTTATACCGCAACTTTGCTGATAAAGATTCCAAAAAAATAGCCCTTTGGATAAATTCCAATTACATTGAAGGAGGGTATGATACCGAATTTTGGTCGGTCTGTGACATGCTGCAGGAAAACTTTCCACGCACACGAAACTCTGTCGAGGCTTGGCATAGACGCCTTAAAGTCGTTGTGGGCAAAAAGCATTCCAGACTTTACAGACTAATCGAGAGTCTAGCCAAAGAGCTAATTGTTGCTAAAACAGCAATTGAAAAAGTAAAATCGGGGAACATAGTACCCCGAAATAAAAAAAAGTGTTTAAAAACAAAAATTTAAAGTCCGTGCTTAAAAATAAAGAATATACGGATAAAGCAGAGTATTTAAAAGCCATAGCAATTAATCTTGACTTTTAGATTTCAATTGAAATAAATATGCAGATAAATAAAAACTAAATAAATAAAAACAAAAAATTAAAATTTTTATTTTTCGAGATTTTCTAAATCCGGGATTTGATATCGGGATTTTTAAATTTAAGATTTCAAAATTCGGAATTTTAAAGTTCGGGATCTTGATATTCAGAATTCTGAAATTCGGGATTTTTAAAAATTCGGGTTTTTGACATTTCGGGATTTTAAAACTAGGGACTTTGATGCTATTCCGAAAGTAATACTCAAGACATAAGTTTTATTTGGATTATAATGATAAACAAAAAATAATAAATAAAAAATAATCATTTAAATTAAGTTTTTTAAATAAAAATTAAGAAATAAAAATCATTTCTTTTACTGATATTACATCTGCTTAGAATAAAATTGGTATACTCAAATTTATTATTTATTAAATTCAATTGCAATATTTCGTTATTCTGTATTATTTTCGGATTTTAAAGGTATTTTATACAAGAATGAACCCATCTTGTAATTCCTCTTAACTAAAAATCGGGAGATCCCTTTTAAATCAGCTTTGGCATTTTTTTTTTTTTATAATTAATTCAAAATTATGTTTTACAATTTATATATAATGGTCTCCGTGTCATTAAGGCTTTGTGGAGACAACGTTGGCAATTAAAACTAAGAATAATTGCTATATAATTAAATATATATAACAGAAAGTTGAGGCAAATTATTATATTCCAAACCACCGTTGTACTCAATTTTTTGTTTGGTGGTTTCCAACCGGCATCTTGCGAGCCTTAAGTTCGAATTATTTCTTGTGTTAAACATTATTTGATTTATAGAAAAACTTATCGTATGATGTCCAATTCCGTGAATTACTTTAAAAACATATATCAACAACTGTAGTTTGTAAATACCATAAATTTGTAATACTTTTTTTAGCAACATTTTCATACAACGACAAAGTCGGATACAAATGGGGAATATTGAATACAGCCTTTAATGATTTATTTTGAATAATTTGTAAAGATTTTAAGTCAGCGTTCCTCTTAAATCCATAAACAAGTGTAAGATAGTTTAAATGACTTTGAATAAGGGCTTGAAAAATTATAAATTTGGTTTTTCATCCAGTTTATACTTTAGTTTGAATAGTAAACCTAGTGCTGGAGATATTTTTGAACGAACATGTTGAATATGATTTTGCCATGATAAATTGTTTTGAAGAATAACTCCCAAATATCTTATGGAGTCTACTTCAACAATTTCCTTTCCATCCATATATACTGCCATTTCTTCCACATTTCTATTATGTCGTGGTCTAAAATGTAAGAGCTTTAATTTACTAGGGTTTATTACTAATTTATTTATTCTTGTAAACTCCGAAATGCATCCCCTTCAGCAAATGTTTTGAAGACTAGATTTTCTTTATATGGATAAATAAGACATGTCATCTGCGTACATAAAAATTGTTCCACTTAGACCCAAGTCATTAATATCATTAAGATAAATGCTAAACAATAAAGGACCAAGCACACTTCCTTGAGGAACTCCATACATCTTCCATTGAACTTTTACAATTGTTAATCTGCACATATTGCCGGCGATTTTCCAGATAGCTTTTGAAAAGTCACAATTCACCACCTCTTACGCCATAAAATTTTAATTTTTGAATCATTATTGAGTGATCTACAAGATCAAAGGCTTTGGTAAGATCATAAAAGATTGCACCTACTCCATTGAATCCTTTATCTAAACCATCAGAGATATAATTAACTACATTTAACACTGCTTCCTCAGTACCACAACCCTTACGGAAGTCATATTGATTTGGGTATATCAATTTTTCATCCTCCAAAAATTTAGAAATTTGACTATGCAAAATGGTTTCAAAAAGTTTGTCTATGATAGATAAAACTGCAACTGGTCTAAACTTATCAACTGCGTTACTATGAATTTCCTTAGGAATCGGAATAATCTTGTGAGTTTTAAGTGCATCAGGCTACATCGATTGAGTGATTGAAGAGTTTAAAATTTTAGCTAATAAAGGAGCTAGAATTTCTCTACATTCAAAAACACACTTTGATGTTATACCATCACTTCCAGGACTTTTATCAAAATTTAAACGAGTAATTTATTCATAGACTTCATTTTCAGTGATATGATGTAGACTAAATTGCTTTCGAGTATATATTAAAGATCGAAAAGCATTTTAATGATCAGAAGAGCTATATTCAATGCCACTACTCAAATTTTTTACAGAATTAAGAAAATACTGATTGAAAACTTCAACTTTCTCATTATTATTTACAATTATTTTACCTTCATCATTCCTTATATTAATTTCGGGCTTATAATTTCTTCCAAGAGTCTGATTTAAAAATTGCCAACATTTTCTAGGATTCTCCTGCATTTGACTCAGATTTTCCTTATAATAATTATTCATACATTCCTTGGTAGCTATTTTAATTATTTTACTAACTCTCTTAAGGCAGATATTAACAACATCTTTATTTTTGCTTTTGTATTCCATAAGTGATTGTAAATTAACATTAATCCAAGGTGTTAGTTTCAATTTCAAATCCTTCTTAGTGCGAGTTATAACTTTTGAACTAGTAATGGCATTTGTTACACAATCTATTAAATGGGATGTGTCATAATTAGGATTGTCAGTAAAACCTGATATCAGCAGAGTACTACTAAGAATTTCTCTAACGTGTTCATAATTACAATAATAACGTTTCATTACTATATAATCCTTAGTATTTACGGTTGAATCAATTCTGATATTAATTAGGTTGTGATCCGATAGTACACATTCAATAGAACTAATTTCGAGTTTCTCATCAAGATTACTAAACACATTATCAATTGAGGTACCAGTGCTAGGACGAGTAATGATAGTATGACAATTTTTAAAATTGTAGCATTTGTTCAGATAATCTTTCAAATATTCTTAATGTTTTATATATCGAAGCTAGGCCACGATATTTGCACTTAATTCCTAATCTATTCTATAATACTTAATCTATTTAGAAATTTTAAAGGATTTTTTTGATAAACTGGCTCTGTACAATTTATCTCACGTTATGAAAACACCACCTCAGAACTCCGACATAAATGATATATAAAATTTGTGGGATTAGCTCAACAAAAACGTCAAAAAGACATGGTTTCCAGCAAAACTGAGTTAAAAATAGATTTAGTATAAGAAAGGGAAGAAACTACCACCTAAACCTTGTCAAAAATTAGCAAAGTGCATCACTAACTGACTCAAAATGGTTATAAAGAACAAGTGGCTATACACAAAGTATAATATATTAGCTATAACATGTGGAATACCAAATCTTTTAAGCCATCCGAGTTTGGCTTGCGTGTTATGTTTAATAGTTTGATTTTTTAAGTTTATTGCAATATATGAACAATGGATTTCAATTTTGTTTTCTGTTTCTAAAAATTATAACAATTGTTTTTCTATATATGCTAAAAATTGCGAGAACTTTTAAAAAGTCTTTATTTAACTTTTTTAAGCAAAAAATTGTCATAGTGGTAATTTTGTCATTGTTAAACATTTCAGAATACGGCGGTAATTATTTAATAATATAACATAATTTTTATAAAAATTAGGTTTAAACAAAAATAAGATAGTTTATTATATTATACAGGCATGTGATGGAAATCGAAAACGAAAACGAATGAGTTTTAGAAGTCAATTTTTTCGTAATATTTTTGTATTGAAAAACTTTTATCACATAAAATATAAAGATATTGGGCTACTAAAGAGAATCTTAAAAGAAAAATTTTAAAAATTAGATTATAAATGCATTAAAATGTATTTCCAAAACTGATTCGTTTTCGATTTCCATCACATGCCTAATAGTGTTGTATTATATTTATATTTATAGTGTTGTAGTAGTACACAATATTTGAAAAGAGTCGTAATATCTGTGTAATGTATTATTACTGTTTTTAGAATCATTGCACTGACTTATTCTACATAATGTAGTAAATATCGTGAGACAAATGACACATGTACATACTTACATATTTTAAAAATAATTTCAGATGATGATGAACGATTGCGAGAAGAACTTAAGGACCTAATTGATGACAATCCCATAGAAGAAGGCAGTGATGGAGAGGATTCTGACGTGTCAAATTCCTCCAAAAAGAGAAAAAAACACGAGGAAGATGATGATTTAGATGACCGTTTGGAAGACGATGATTATGATTTGATTGAAGAAAACTTAGGTGTAAAAGTGGAAAGAAGGGTAAGGTTTTTTACGATTAATATGAAATATAGTTTTAAAAATATACACATGATCACTAGGAAAAATTACAATACATTACAATACGAAAAATTTGAAAAATTGATCAAGAGCTGATTTCGTTAAAAATTTATGAAAATTATCAAAAATTAAAGTCGAGTTGAAAGTTTCAAAAAAGAGCTCAGAAGGAGTAAGAAATATAAAGTTCATTTGAAGGATTTGAGGTCACCTCGAGGTGATTCATATGTCAGCTCTTGGAAAAGTCATTGACTGACAATCGAATTTACAGTATCTGGTAATCAGCTGCACGGGATAAATATATGCCATATTATTACGAGGGCGGTTCGGAAAATTCTTGGTCTAGCACAGAAAGAAAATAGTTAGTTTTTCAAAAACATTTTTATTTTTCAATATAATCTCCTGAAAATTCAATACAAATCCCTTCAAATCCCTTGATTTAAATAGTTTTTCTCAAAATAGTGGTTTACAACTGTAATTGCATCTTCATTTGAGGTAAAACTCTTGCTAGCTAGGATTTTTTTTTAGATTTGGGAACAGGTAAAAGTCACTGGGAGCTAAATTAGGAATATAAGGTGGGTGGTCAAGCAACTCGTACTTTAATTCGTTGATTTTAGCTATTGTTAAAACACTGTTGATCCAAAATGTTGCAAGAGTACTCTGAATTTATTGTTTTACCCTTTCAGTCAATCAATAAAATACCTTTGAAGACCCAAAAAAGCGTTGCCATAACCTTACCAGCCGACTGCATTGTTTTTGCCTTCTTTGGGGCACTTTAGTCCATTGCTTGGATTGTTCATTTGTCTCTGGAGTATCCATGTCTCATCCACAGTTATGAACGACGCTTATAATCCATTTCATTTTTCTTAAAAGGATCGAAACAAGCTTGAGAAATTTTCATTCTTATGCGTTTTTGGTCCCCCCCCCCATTTGTCCCCCTTAACGACCGAATTTCCACAACACAATTGGTTGACCCCATGGTGCAACTATACAAGGTGAGTGCATTAGCCCAGCTGACTGACTTTGTTTACAATTTACTTATGTCAAAAGTAATACTTTTTCAAGTATTTTTGACAGTAGTACAGTTTTTACACAAAAAAAATGCCTGTTGTTTCTGTGTTGTGTTGTATTTGTTGTCGATTTGCACTCACCTTGTATAGTTGCACCATGGTTGACCCAATTAATAGATTTCTTTGTTTAAGTTGCTGTATTTTGTGTTAGCAAAATTTTTAAGACAATGACTTTAAAATTATTGTTTACTGTTGGTCACTTAAGCTATGTGTCCACGATGGTCAGATATTACAACGTTGTCCGAAAAATGTGCAGAAAATGTCTAACAACCGTGTACACTTAAAATTTTTGTCTTCCAACGTTGTAAGAAAAAGCTTTTTCAGTACATTGGAAGACAAAAATATTTTCAGACATCTAACAATCGTGTAAACACACAATTTTGTCATTGTTTTAAGACAATTGACAAACACATTTCATTGTCATATGTGCAAAGTTTATGCATCTGTCAATGGCAGCATTGTCATAGAAATTATTTCTAAATGCAACTCTGTATATACATAAATAATAAATAAACAATTATGTATTGATAAAATTTTTGAAAAAAGTGGAAGAAAATTAAAGAATTAAATAAAGTGTGCATTAATAAAATTTTTAAACACACACACAGAGCTGCAAAACGAATTTGACAATGCCACACAACAATCTGACAACCGTGTAAACTGACAATTTCGGTTGACAGATAAATTCATTGTGTGACAATTGTGTGCAAATGAAATTGTTAGTTCTCTTACAGTCGTCTAAACTGACAATTTACCTTTTGCTAAAAAATTTTCAATGTCAGTACATTACTAGCACATTGCTAGATTTTTTTATTGAATCTTCATATATGAAATGACAATAAGTATTCAAATCTTAATACTAAAAAGAAAATAATAAGCTCAGCCAGTGCTAGACAAAAATTTTTATGATACTAAAAAATTTCACATCAACTGATCCAGTCATCTGTTTTGCGCTTGAGTTAAAGCAAGGGTATCCCTCCTTCTCAACCGATTGTGGCCACTAAAGTTAAGGATGTCTCTTGCAAGTGGGTTTGGATGGTGTTCAAGTTTGCTGACATACTTTGACGCATATTTTGTAAATTCGACTTTTACTAATGGCACGCCTAGATCTTTGTGGATTCGAGAATTTTTAACATACCATGGTGCTGCAGTAATTATACGTAGAATTTTATTTTGACCCCTTTCAATTTTTTCAATGTTGGATGCTGAGGCAGTACCCCATAATTGAATTCCATAGCACCATATTGGCTTTAGTATTGCATTGTACAACAAAAGTTTGCAATCCAATTTCAATGTAGAGTTTCTGCCGATTAGCCAATTAAGTTGCACTGCTTTTAATCTCATTTGTGTAAGTTTCGCTTCAATATGAGACTTTCAAGTTAACCGGCGGTCGAGGTGAATGCCGAGGTATTTGACTTCATTGTGTTGCGGGATAATTTGATTATTTATTCTGATGAACGAGCAGGTATCTTTTCGCAATGTGAAAGTTATATGAATACATTTTTGTTCGTTAACCCTGATTTTCCAAAGCTCTAGCCAATTCTCTAGCTTATAAACATAATTCTGCAAATTCTGTGATGCAACTTGGTGGTCCTTATGGACGCTGATAAAGGCTGTATCGTCTGCAAAAGTTGACGTATGGATTTTGGGGTCTGACGGCATGTCGGAGGCATAAATCAAATATAAAGTAGGACCCAGTATGCTACCCTGTGGCACACCTGATTCAATTGGCTAAGCGGTACTTAAAAAATCACCTTCTTTGATTTTAAATTTCCGACCGTATAAATAACTTTCCATGAGTTTATGGGTGTTAGCAGGCAGAGTTAATTTTATTTTGTGCATTAAACCGTCATGCCAAACTTTGTCGAACGCTTGCGACACATCAATGAAAAGTGCGGAGCAGTATTTTTTGTCTTCAAACGACCCTCTTATCACATTTACCAATCTGTGTGTTTGTTCGATGGTGCTGTGTTTAGCTCTGAAGCCGAATTGATGATTAGGAATACATTCAGTGTCATTCAGAATTGGAGTCAACTTAGTCATTAACAATTTTTCAAACAGTTTTGAAATTGTCGGCAGTAGACTAATTGGCCAATATGACTCCACTTTGGTGTGGTCCTTCCCTGACATAGGAATCATAGTGATCATAGACACCTTCCAATCTGCAGGATAGTATTCTAGGCGTAAAATAGCGTTGAAGATAAAGAGGATAATTCTTGCTACACGAGGTAACTTCACAATCATTTTATTGCTGATTGTATCCATACCTGGAGCCTTTCTAAGGTTCAGAGTACCAATAGCGTTTTGGACATCACGAAAGTTTAGTCTTAGAGGTACAGGAGGCCTTACAACAAGTGGTGGCAAATCAAATTCGTTATTATTTCAGTTGTTTATAGTAAACACATTTCTCAAATGGTTAACAAATAATGTCCCTTTTTCGGAATCATTTCTAGCCCAGTCACCAGTCGGATTTCGCAAAGGTGGTTTTCCTCTCACTGGTCTTTTTAAACCTCTTGCCGCCCTCCATAACGAGTAGTCAGATTGTGGGGTACTATCAAGACCTTCCAAGTAAGATCTAAGTGAGGCCGTTCTTTGGGTTTCTAAGAAATGTCTTAGTATATCTCTGCATTCCCGTAGCCTTCAGTTCAGGAGACCTGTGATTTTGCCACTCTCTTCTCATTCTTCTTTTTTCTGATAGGAGATGTTCGAGTTCAGAGAAATAAGTTCTGTTTGTCCTATTTCTACATTCAACGTGATAAGTGGAAGCGTGATGCACAGCTCGTCGAAGGTTCTCGGTAAAGTTGCCAATCGACTCATCAATATCGTCGGTAGTTCTCAACACAACATTTTCCGTGCAATGAGAACTTAAATACTTTTTGCATTTTATCCAACTTCTCGGGTCTTAGTCATGTTCATAAATGGAGAACCACACACTTGAGGGAAATGCATTGAAATGATAGTAGGAGAGTGATCTGAGGACAAGTCCAGTGAAGGATCCACTTGCATCCATTCTACAGGGATATTTTTCACTACCCCAAAGTCAATAACATCGGGAATCTTCCGTCGGTCCGTCGGCCAATATGTGAGATGTCCACTTGAGAGTACATCTAAGCCCATTTTAGCAATGGTGTTGAAGAGTACGCGACCCTTTGGGGTTACCAGACGTAACCCCAAAATGTGTGTTTGGCGTTAAAGTCACCAGCAACTAAAAATCTAGCTCCAAGGGATTTAAAGAAGTTATGGTATTGGTGTTCTTTTATTGAAAATCGAGGCGGAGAATAAATCGATGATAAAACAAATTTGTATTGACAGAATTCAATGCAAATGTTTGTTGCTTGGAGGTAAACCTCACTTATGTTATTCATTAGATAATGCTTTATTCTGTTCTTTATAAAAATTGCCGAACCTCCACAAGCTCTTCCGCGGTGGTCTTTAGTATCGTAAAACTCGTAGCCATTAATTTTGAAGTACCCTGTCGACGTCAAGTGAGTTTCAGCAATCATCATAACATCAATCTGCTTATCCATCAGGAAGTATTCCAGTTCATTTTTATGTTGGCGGAGGCCGTTCGCGTTCCAGAAACAAATTTTTAAATAAATCATTTCTTTAAAATGGCTTGCAAGAGTGTGGATTGCATTTTCAGCATTTCCTGCATCATGGATGTCATGGTGGTCGTAAAAGTGTTCATAGTTTGGACAAGTGTCTGCAATGTTGTCTCTAGATTGTTGATATGCGGCTCAGAATATTGGGGTTTAGGTTCCTGCACCAGACCTGGCATATTAGATTTAACGACGTTTGCGTAAGAAGCTTGTCTAGAACTAGGCGCGTTTACATGACTAGTGGACCGTAATAATTGAGAGAAATTGTCACTCGATGCTAAATTTGGCTGTTGAGGATGATTAGGCAATACTGACGTCTTGTTGGTTCTTATGCCTTTCAAATGAGTGTAAATTGGACAACCTCTATAATTTGCGGTATGATTACCTCCGCAGTTACTGCATTTTTTGATTTTTGAGTCAGTTCTCGACTTATCGCATTGAGCAGTTGCATGTAGCTCCCCACACGCAACACAAACTGTCGGCAATTTACAATACGCCTTGGTGTGACCAAATTCTTGACAGTTGAGACACTGGACGGGTCCCTGACGCTTATGTGGTTCTTCCACGGTGATTCTACGATGCAGAAGGTACATCAGATTGTAGATGGGATGGGACTCGTTTTTCTTTAAGACAACATCTCCAGGTTCCAATTCCACCCTGAACATGGGCTGAGGGATCTTTTCACGGTTTCTAATATTCACTACGCTCTTGATTTTGAACCCTTTGTCCATTAAACCGGTCTTTATCTCCGCAGGATCAACACATGGGTCTATACCCTTTAGAACGACTTGGAGTCCTTTTGCGCTTTTGAGCTGGTAGGAATAGAAATCCCTAGTCTCCCTCTCCAACTGGTTGGACAATTTTCGAAAATCATCTTCCCTATTCACTTGGATCTTTGTCTCGCAGATATTTCCATGTTTAATTGAGGTTACGCTAAACATGTTTTCACCTATTACCGAAACATTTCCTTGTATCAGTTTATTGGAAGTGGGCTCTCTCAGATAAATTGGTGGGGGCTTAAACGTCTTCTTCGGAAGTTCTGGCTCATCCGTCTGGAGGAGAGCAAACCTATTTTGATCATTACTCACGGTCTTAGGAGCTTTTGAATTTGATGACACTTGAGCAGACGTCGGGCTCCTCTGTCGCTTAAGAACGGTGATGTACTTATCCATACCTACTTGTTTTTTGAGTTTGACTGCACTATTTGATGAAGATGATGTTTTTTCATCTGTTGAAATCACTGTATTGGGCGAACAGGAACGACGCCGTTCTACGGCTCTTGTAGTGAGAAAATTCTCCAGAGATTTTTTTATGGATTCTTCCTCAGAGACCCATTTAGTTTTTCTAGACGAGCTAGGCTCTTTCTCAGAATTACATCTGAGAGGAACACTCATACAATTTTTATGCGATTTTTTTTAATTACCGATATTACCGTAGATTTTTTTAACCTATTACGAGTTATTTTTTCACTTTTTTGTTTTATTTTAACCTATTACACTTTTTCACCTATTACGATTTTTTCACCGAAAATTCAGCCGCACTAAAAATAATACGTCCGAACAGTTCGATGAGACGAGACTGAATGACATTGCTAGATATGACAACGTTGTAATATCTGACGATCGTGGGTCATAGCTTATCCGAGTTTTCATTTTTGGGTAACTAAACTAGTTTCAATGCACAAATCGTGCGTTTTGCAGAACATCAACTTCTCAATTATACATTTTTGAATTTCCTTTGTTTTTTTAAGTGATTTACTATTTAGGTTTAGCATTTAGTAGACATTTGTAAGCGATTATGGCTTATAAACAAAAGTACATATTAATAGGTAACTTTTAAAATTCCTAGATCACATATAGAATCGGTATCGGATATTTTAAATTTATTTATTTCTTTAATTTTTAACGTATTGTGACATTGTAACCCAACCAACCTAATTAAATGAAATGAAACAAAATATTTTTTCAGAAACGTTTTAAACGCTTAAGACGGATACAAGATGAAGAAAGCGATGGCGAGGTAGATAATGTCGATGAAGGTCTAGCTAGAGAAGCAATTGCAGAGCAATTGTTCGATGATGATGAGGTAATAATGAAATAATATTGAGTTAGTAATCAAAGAATTAAGAAAATAATTTTTATAAATAGAACATTGAAAGGCGTTCAGAGCACAGTCATAGAGAAGCTGAAAATTTTGAAGAAGAAGAAGAAGATTCCGATTCGGATGCTGATGATTTTATTGTCGATGATGAAGGCCGTCCAATTGCTGAAAAGAAAAAGAAACGAAGACCAATCTTTACAGATGCGTAAGTATTTTTTCATTTCACGAAATGTAACCTTAAATTTGTTTTAAAAACGGAAACATTTACGGTTGGTCTGGAACATAATGAAATGGTGTCATAACAATTACTTCTGAGATGTTATCGGATGAGATTGAAGGCTCTTCAGAAACATAAATAAGTGGATCCAGATATATACACGACGCATTCGATCGCAGGTGGTACTGACAGATTTGAACGACATTTATAGAAACGCTATAAGTTTCGCTGCCGCTTGATGAATATCGCATTTGTTGGTCGTATAGCAAGTGCGTCAAAATAGAATAATTAACTCCAGGCCAAAGGATTTATGTTTTTATTGATGTTTTTATTGGATGGTATTATTGATTCCGCACGGAAAGGAAAACTAAGCGGAAAGAAATATCCATCGATATGCAAAATGTAATTATTCATTCCTGTAGCATGCCGCAATTCTGGGTGTGTAGAGATGATACCGCAAAAAGGAAAAATACTGCAGCAACGGAATGAATAATTTCAAATTATGCTTCCGCACAAAAAATTTCTTTCGGCAATCGCGGAACGAAATGAATAATTACATTCATTAACTTTATTTTTATTAAAAAATTGAACAACTCTACATTTACTACAAACATTATATTTAATACATTTACAGGTCTCTTCAGGAAGGGCAGGATATTTTCGGGGTAGACTTCGATTATGATGACTTCTCTAAGTATGAGGAAGATGAGTATGAAGATGATTCTGATGGAGAAGAATATGACGAGGAAGCTCGGGAAGATGATCGTGGAAGAGTCAAGAAAAAATTAACAAAAAAACAACCGAAAAAAACAATATTCGATTTATATGAACCCAGTGAATTGAAACGGGGTCATTTTACAGATCTTGACAATGAGATAAGAAAAACTGATATTCCTGAACGTATGCAACTTAGACAAATACCTGTAACATCAGTTCCTGAAGGATCCCCCGAACTGGATAATGAAGCGGAATGGATATATAAGCATGCGTTTTGTAAAGCACCAGTATCGCAAAACGATAAAGGTGAATCAAATCGTGAAAAAACTAAGAAACCACCTAGTACGATAGGAAAGATTAAGCAGGCTTTAGAATTTATTAGAAACCAGCAACTAGAAGTCCCATTTATATCATTTTATCGGAAAGAGTACGTTAAGCCAGAACTGGCAACAGATGATTTATGGAAGATATATTACTTTGATGAACGATGGTGCCAATTGCTCAGTAGAAAGAAAAAACTTTTAATACTTTTTGAGAAAATGCGCAACTATCAACTTTGCGAAATAATGAAGGAAACGGATAGTGACTTACCTGAAGATATTCGCTTAATAAAAGATGACGATTTGGAACGTTTACGTGATGTTCAAAGTATGGAAGAATTGAAAGATGTTCATATGCAATTTCTTTTGTATTATTCGCATGAAATACCAAAAATGCAGGAAGAAGAGAGGATAAAAGAAAGAGAAATCAGCAAACAACAAAGAAGAGAACAAAGGCGTCAAGAAATAGAAAACAGTGAGCAGCCATCTGAAGAAGTTAATTCCGAAGATGAAGATGAAGCTGAAGTCGTTGAAGATCATTTGAAACATGCTAAGGATTCCGGGCCATATGCAATGTGTCGAAAGGCTGGTATTTGCGGTTTTGCCAAACATTTCGGATTGTATCCAGAACAGTTTGCCGAAAATGTTCGAGACAGCTATCAGCGACATGAAGTCGATCAACAACAAATAAGCCCGACAGATTTGGCAAAACAATATTTGTGTCCAAAATTTATGACAATTGACGAAATTATACATGCTGCTAAATTTGTAGTTGCTCGCCAAATATCTAGAGAGCCACTATTTAGAAAGACAGTTCGGGAAGTGTATTTTGAAAGAGCCAAACTAAATGTTCGTCCAACTAAAAAGGGCATTAAAGAAATAGATGAGAATCATGCATGTTATCCAATGAAATATTTGTCAAATAAGCCAATTAGAGATCTAATTGGCGATCAATTTCTCAGACTGACTATGGCGGAAGAAGATAATCTTATCACCATCAACATAGCCGATGAAATTGAAGGAAACACTACGAATTCTTATATTGATGAAGCAAAACAACTATACCAACGTGATGAATTTTCTAAGGTCGTGCAGGAATGGAATGCTATTCGAGCAGAATGTGTCGAGCTAGCACTTAGGAAAATGATCATACCGGATTTAAAGAAGGAATTAAGAGTAATTATTTTGGCTGAGGCAAAGGAATATGTATTGAAATCTTGTTGCACTAAATTAGGGAATTGGTTAAGAGTAGCTCCTTATAAACCTGAAATTTCTGATGAATATACCTTTGATGATTGGAGTACGGTAAAAGGAATTCGAGCACTGGGACTTGCATATGTCCCTGATTATTCTCAGGCTGCTTTTTGTGCAATAACAAATCCAGAAAATGATGTTAGTGACTATTTGCGCTTACCACATATACTAAAACGTAAAAGTTCTTACCGAACTGAAGAGAAATTATTAAAAATGTCGGATCTTAGGACATTAAAAGAATTTATTCGCAACAAGAAACCACATGTTGTAGTAATCGGTGGAGAATCTAGGGAGGCTCAAATGATTCAAAGTGATATTCGAGAAATTGTTAAGGAACTCGTTGACGAAGAACAATTTCCAGATATTGCGGTGGAAATTGTAGATAACGAACTTGCAAAGATTTATGCAAATTCCCAAAAGGGTGCATCTGATTTTAAAGAATATCCAACACTTCTAAAGCAAGCAGTGTCTTTAGCCAGAAAAATCCAAGATCCTCTTTTAGAGTACTCTCAACTTTGTGGAGCTGATGAAGAAATTTTGTGTTTGCGATATCATTCCTTGCAAGAACAGATAAGTAAAGAAGAACTATTGGAACATCTTTATATACAATTTATAAACCAAACAAATGAAGTGGGCGTGGACATAAATATGGCTGTACAAAACTCTTACACTTTAAATTTAGTCCAATTTATATGTGGCTTAGGTCCCAGAAAAGGTGCTGCATTAGTAAAAATACTTAAACAATCTAACCAGAGACTAGAAAACAGAACCCAACTTGTAACATTGTGTCATTTGGGACCTAAAGTTTTTATAAATTGTTCTGGTTTTATTAAAATTGATACTAGTTCCCTAGGAGACAGCACAGAAGCTTATGTCGAGGTACTTGATGGCTCAAGAGTACATCCAGAAACATATGAATGGGCCAGAAAAATGGCAATAGATGCAATGGAATATGATGATGAAGAAACTAATCCAGCCGGGGCTCTAGAGGAAATTCTTGAAAGTCCAGAGAGGTTAAAAGATCTCGATCTGGATGCATTTGCTGTAGAATTAGAGCGTCAGGGATTTGGAAATAAAAGTATAACATTATATGATATTAGATCGGAATTGAATTCACTATATAAAGACTTTCGAGTTACATACCGTTCGCCAAACTCTGAAGAATTATTTGACATGTTAACTAAAGAAACTCCCGAATCATTTTATGTGGGTAAAATGGTTTTGGCTACAGTTGCTGGTATTTCGCACCGTAAGCCCCAAGGCGAACAATTAGATCAAGCAAATCCAGTAAGAAATGATGAAACTGGAAATTGGCAATGTCCATTCTGTCTAAAAGATGATTTTCCTGAGCTCTCGGAAGTTTGGAATCATTTTGATGCCGGAGCATGCCCTGGTCAAGCGACTGGAGTTAAATTAAGACTTGACAATGGTATATCTGGTTTTATTCACATAAAAAACTTGTCAGATAAACATGTGAAGAATCCAGAAGACCGTGTTCAAGCTGGTCAAGCAATTCATATTAGAATAATTAAAATTGACGTTGATCGTTTTTCAGTTGACTGTTCGTCTAAAAGTTCAGATTTAATGGACAAAAATCACGAATGGCGACCAAGAAGAGATGCCTTTTACGATTATGAACAAGAAGAAAAGGATAACGCGAAGGAAAGTGATCAGAAACAGGTCCGATCGAAACAGCAATACGTTAAAAGAGTTATTATACATCCATCATTTCATAACAAATCCTATGCTGAAGTTTTGAAAATAATGGAATCAATGGATCAAGGTGAAGTAGTTGTAAGGCCATCGAGCAAAGGCTCTGATCATTTAACAGTCACTTGGAAGGTTACCAATGATATTTACCAACATATAGATGTGCGAGAAGAGGGCAAAGAAAATGCATTTAGTTTAGGACAGAGTTTACTTATTGGAAATGATGAGTTCGAAGATTTAGATGAAATTATAGCCAGACATGTAAATCCAATGGCTGCTTGCGCTCGTGAATTGTTGAGTTACAAATATTATCGTGATACAGGTGGCGGTTTAAAAGATAAAATGGAAGAGCTTCTAAAAGAAGAGAAATTAAAAGATCCAAGGAAAATTCATTACTTCATATCAGCATCAAAAAATTATCCAGGAAAATTTTTACTATCATATTTGCCAAAAACTAAATGCCGTCACGAGTATGTTACCGTTGTACCAGAAGGTTATAGATTTAGAGGACAAGTCTTTGACTCTCTAAACGGTTTTCTGAAATGGTTCAAAGACCACTATTCTGATCCGATTGTATCAAATACACCAATGTCTACACCTCACACTAACTCGAGTGTGCGGATTAGTGCAGGATACGATACCCCTAGAAACAATGATTCAAAGTCTTCATCTCAACACGTGTCACAAAGTATTGCTGCTCATACTCCGCATTTTACCAGTACGCCAGGATATCATGGAGGCTATGTTAATACTCCCTACACTCCTAGTGGCCAAACACCATTTATGACACCATACGCAACCCCACACACATCACAGACTCCGCGATATGGCAACTCTACGCCAAGTCCAAGTTCAGCAACTTCTCATATTAACTACGGCCATCAGTCCCTTAATATAAAAAGTGTAAAAGGAGCATCGGACTACGCAGCATCTCCGAGAAGTTTAGACATGAACTCTCATAGTAAAATTAATCGTTCTCATCGAAACAACAGCAACAACAACGAAAGTCTCGAATGGAAAATAGCATCGGATTCTTGGGCCAGAAGGAAACGGCCCGCTATGCCACCTACACGCACTTTTACAAATGATTCCGCTAGATCTGCAAATTATGGTGCGGCCCAAACAGGCAATGATTATTCTCATCAAACTTCTCACCAGTATGTGGATGACCATCGATCTAGATCTGCCGAATATCAAAAAAGTCCTAGATCCATACGTAGTACTCCACGCACAAATACTTCCCCACATTCTATGAATTTAGGCGATTCGACTCCACTGTATGATGAAAATTAAATCATATTAAATTAAAACACTACAATTAATTATTTTATTTATGTTACAATATGTATATAAATATTTAAATATTTCTGTCTTTTTTACCCAAGGCTTAGCAAAAGTGTTCCAAAGTCAATAAAGATTATAATTTAAACTAAAACTCAATTCATTAAAGCCATTCATTTGTATTTTCTTTTCTAACGATACTAAAACTTATGAAGCAAATTCAACAAATTTATGCAAAATAATAAAGCTCGTCTGACAATTCTCCGTTTGTCCAGATATTCTCTAATAGTGGCATCGTAAATTATCCACATGTGAGTCAGATTGTAAAGCTATGGAGGAATCCCGTCATATCCATGTGATTTTTAATTTTAGAAGATCTTGTTGGAGAACATTTATGCATTATAATCGCAATCTTATTTTAGCACAAACTTGTTTGACGTGGTTTACTCTTACAAGAGTTTTGCAAGACAAACATCATCAAATAAAATAAAACCAAATATTTATTGTGTCTTTTCCTAAATAAAATAAGTTTTTTTTAAATAAATAAACGAATTAGAATATATTTGTCAAGTGTGACCGTACCTTAAATATATTTATATGCAGCTTTACTACTGTACTCGCCCTAATGTGTAAAGTACAAAAGTTGAAGTAGGTAAAACACGAAAATGTATGAAAAACATACAGTGTATCGCAATCTATATTGCCCATTCATTGTCAAAAAAAATCAGTTTTTTTGTTACGATACTTTTACCTACAAACGTATATTGTGGTGCTGCCATGACTAGCTGTCGAGACGGGTCGTGCGTTCTTAACCCGCACCCCAAACATTCGATCATAACAATAAAAAAAAAACTGAAACTAACTTAATATACTCACAACTGTACAAGACCACAAAAAAAAAACGAAATACTCCAGGGACTGATGGAACACCTCGTTTGCGTCACCCTTTCCCAGCCTATGCCATCAACATAGAACATCAATGATGACCCCTTTATATTTATCAAAACCTTTTTACTTCCTTACATCTACCCAACCATTGTATTGAAAATCCCAATAGCAAAATCAAATTAGCACAACATTTTTACGTACTACACATAACATTTATTTTAAAATAACAAAAAAAAAATTAAACAACTAAGCTGACAAATAAAAAAAAATCTTTTATGCTATCTCGAATTGAATCTTATTCTCAAAAATCATATAGAAATATACGGTGACCATCCGTCCTGTATTTTACAGGACAGTCCTGTTTTTTAACATGCTGTCCCTTGAGATTTTTTTGTAAATACAGGACAGTGCAATGTCCCTTATTTTATAAGCAAATGTCCTCTTTTTAGCATATACATTGCACGAACATTAATACAAAATTATCATAAAAATCCAACTGTATAGTTTCCCTACATTTCCAAAAGTGAAAAATTTGTTTACTGGGATATGGGAAATTTCCTATAATCTGGCAACAACTTGTTAAAATAACAATGTGAATGATTTGTGGTTAGTAATTTATTTACATCCTTATGTATAATGATTTATTAGCCACAGTTTATATACTACGTACAATAGAGCTGCAAAACAATCGATAGTACTATCGATAGTATCGATAGTTTTATTTTTTACTGACTATCGATAATTTTCTTTTACTATCGATACTATCGAAGTAATATGAAGTCGATTAAATGTAGCCAACGTTAATTTCTTGCCAAATTATTTTACGTAGGTTTTTAGCCGCCTGATGATTTGTATTGTAACTTTTTAATTTGCTTTATTTGCAATAATTTTTTTCGTATTTGCCTGATGTAGAGTAGATGTAAATTAATATAAAAAGTATTTAATATAATTTAACAGACTTGTTTGAATAAAAATATATAAATAGAACTCAGTCAGAAAAGAATCATTCGTTTACAGCTCTGGTGTCTGAATATTGAATATAGTTAATGTATACCATTCATACCTTTTGAATATGTATCCAAGTTTTTTTTTTTGTTATGTTGCATTAATTTTTAAAAAATGTATTTATTAATTTAATGTTGAATTATTAATTCATTTTAATTCTAATATTTGTTTAAAACTACAAACCGTTTTGAAATAAGCACTTATATTTTGTACGATTTTTTTAAATATATTTTTTTTTTTAATTTTTGTTACAAAAATCATTTATTTATTTCCAAAACAAGTTTTTTTGAGTTATGGCAATGTTTAAATAAATGAGCAATATGTTAGTAATCTATTTATTTCAATTGAATTCTTGTGATATTGCAGTCTTACGAATATCCGATAGTATCGATAGTTTTTACTAAAACTATCGAAACTATCGATGGTGCCTACTATCGATAGTTTTGCAGCTCTAACGTACAACTAGCTGCCAACTAGAATGTTGATTAGCCTTAGCAGTTACTTGGCAGAATGTTCATGTATAATAAACTTTTAACGGCTGCTATCTTTTAATAAATCAACTCTGAAAATTAACGATGCCACACTGTGTTTATAAAAAATAAAGGGTGTTTTTTTTACAGGTTTGTTTTTCGAAAAGTGATAAAACTGGCATTTTGTGGTAAAATCTGGCAACTCTAATGTCATTTATGTACAGTTTGGTTTGCCATTTCATCATGAACAGATTGACAAAAGAACAACGCTTGCAAATCGTGCAAATTTATTTCAAAAATAACGGTTCAGTTCGCGAAGTTTACCGCAAGCTCCGTCCATTTTATGGTCGACATAATCGTCCATCAGAGCAATTAATTCGGTTAACCATGGATCGTTTTCGCACTACGTTTACTCTATGTGATAATACGCATCCGCAGAGACGTCGAACAGTGCGCACCGAAGAAACAATTGCCGCTGTAGAGCAAAGTGTTGAAGAGGACCCGAATTAATGGAGACCGGTATAGAGCCATGATAACCGACTATTTTGTTCCCGAATTGGATGGCATGAATGTGGATGAGTTGTGGTTCCAACAAGACGGCGCTACATGCCACACAGCGCACGCCACAATCGATTTATTGAAGGAAACATTCGATGAGCGCATAATTTCGCGGAATGGACCTGTCAATTGGCCACCAAGATCGTGTGATTTGACACCATTGGATTATTTTCTTTGGGGATATGTGAAGTCGCTCGTCTACGCCAACAAACCAGAAACTTTAGGGGAATTGGAAGCCAACATTCGTGGCGTTATTGCCGACATACGGCCACATATGCTCGAAAAAGTGGTTGAAAATTGGACCTGTAGAATTGGCTTTATTCGAGCCAGCCGCGGCGGCCACATGCCTGAAATCATATTTAAACATTAATGGCATAAAATTATCCTTCCAGTAATGCCAAATTGATGGTCATTAAAACGATTTTCTTGTGTTTTATTTCAATTCGAAGTTCTATACCTCTCAAAAAAACACCCTATACAACTAAAATTACATAAATCAACCCTGGTTTTGACATTTCTTTTTTACCTCCATAATAAAATTCCATTAGTTACATTTAAATTTAAATAAGTTGTAACGTGTCGTTACAAATATATAAGAATAAAATCTAATATGTAACACTAAAAGCACTAGTTGTATGTAAAGGTGTGTTCACATTGTGTGTATTTGTCATATGGAATGTCACTTTTCTATCCACATGTGTTTTCATGTGTATGCCAAAATTTGAGTTTCACATACGGTTAAGTACATTTGACATAACCTATCAAAAAAAAAAATCTTAAAACAGCTAATTGCTGTATGTGTATAATAAAAATCTATATATATAAAATTCAATGTATGTATGTCTGTATGTATGTAACGTATAGACTCCAAAACGGCTGAGCCGATTTTGATGAAATTTTCACAGCATGTTACTGTGACTCTGGAAGGAATAATAGGGTAGTTTTTTTTACCACGCCCACTTTTACGCCCACTTTTTTAAAATATTGTAATTGAAGACCAAACCTTTGGACCGATATTTTTGAAATTTCACAGCATTTAACTGGGACTCTGGTATGATTAATAGGGTACTTTTTTTTGGCCACGCCCATTTTTACGCCCACTTTTTAAAAATTATGTAATTGCTCCCATATAGTTTTTAACAGATTTACTTCAAATTGTATACACATTATATACTCCAGGCGAGGTAAAAATAAAGATTTCTTAAGCCACGCCCCTTTCACTCCCCTTTTCACGCCAAATTTTTGAAAGTTTTATACTTTTTGTTCTCTATACAAATTTGTTCATTCCAACGTATTTTTTTTATTTGGTAGTATATTGCTCTTAATACTGTTAACGTCGCCATATAACTATGAACCACGCCTACTTCATCGCCCCCTTTTTTAATTCAGATACTTACGTATACCACTAACAATGTTTGTTATACAAAATACTTTTTTTGTAATATGTATTTACCTCAAGTTTTATATACTTTTTAACTACATACATTTTTTTATTACCAAATCCCCATTTTTCGCCCCATTTCACCTTAAATTATATTGCTTTTAATCTATATCTATTCTATCTATATATATAAAATTCAATGTATGTATGTATGTATGTAACGTATAGACTCCAAAACGGCTGAGCCGATTTTGATGAAATTTTCACAGCATGTTACTGTGACTCTGGAAGGAATAATAGGGTACTTTTTTTACCACGCCCACTTTTACGCCCACTTTTTTAAAATATTGTAATTGGAGACCAAACCTCTGGACCGATATTTTTGAAATTTTCACTGCATTTAACTGGGACTCTGGTATGATTAATAGGGTACTTTTTTTGACCACGCCCATTTTTACGCCCACTTTTTAAAAATTATGTAATTGCTCCCATATAGTTTTTAACAGATTTACTTCAAATTGTATACACATTATATACTCCACGCGAGGTAAAAATAAAGATTTCTTAAGCCACGCCCCTTTCACGCCAAATTTTTGAAAGTTTTATACTTTTTGTTCTCTATACAAATTTGTTCATTCCAACGTATTTTTTTTTATTTGGTAGTATATTGCTCTTAATACTGTTAGCGTCGCCATATAACTATGAACCACGCCTACTTCATCGCCCCCTTTTTTTAATTCAGATACTTACTTATACCACTAACAATGTTTGCTATACAAAATACTTTTTTTGTAATATGTATTTACCTAAAGTTTTATATACTTTTTAACTACATATATTTTTTTATTACCAAATCCCCATTTTTCGCCCCATTTCACCTTAAATTATATTGCTTTTAATCTATATATATATAAATGAATGTGTGTCTGTATGTTTGTGCTTAATAGGAGGCCAAACCCTTGGACCAATCTGCCTGAAATTTGTACAGCATGTTACTGTGACTCTGGAAGGAATAATAGGCTATATGAAGTTTTGAATGTACAAACGGGGGTGGCACCGCCCATATAACCCACAAATTTTACCCGCCATATTTTGGGCATTTTTTGACGTACGTCGGTGATATTTGGTACATATGGTATTGAGGCATAATTAGGAATTCGTACCAGGAGAAAAGTGAGTGGGACCACGCCCCTTTTTAGAAAAATTAAACATCGTAATATAGTCTTAACTACTGGACCGATCGTCATTAAATTTTCTCAACAGAATATTCTTACGAAATAATAAATTCTTGGCTATGTAAGTGAACAAAGGGGCATGGTCTCGCCTAAAGCATTGCAATAAATACATTAAAATTAAATAAATTAATGTTTGTAAATATATAAATACGTTTTATTTTATGACGAGGGGGGGGGGGGGGGTAGCAAAGCACACCGGGTTTAGCTAGTTAAATTTATATATATATAAAATTCAATGTATGTATGTAACGTATAGACTCCAAAACGGCTGAGCCGATTTTGATGAAATTTTTACAGCATGTTACTGTGACTCTGGAAGGAATAATAGGGTACTTTTTTTACCACGCCCACTTTTACGCCCACTTTTTTAAAATATTGTAATTGGAGACCAAACCTCTGCACCGATATTTTTGAAATTTTCACAGCATTTAACTGGGACTCTGGTATGATTAATAGGGTACTTTTTTTATCACGCCCATTTTTACGCCCACTTTTTAAAAATTATGTAATTGCTCCCATATAGTTTTTAACAGATTTACTTCAAATTGTATACACATTATATACTCCAGCCGAGGTAAAAATAAAGATTTCTTAAGCCACGCCCCTTTTCACGCAAAATTTTTTAAAGTTTTATACTTTTTGTTCTCTATACAAATTTGTTCATTCCAACGTATTTTTTTGATTTGGTAGTATATTGCTCTTAATACTGTTAACGTTGCCATATAACTATTAACCACACCTACTTGATCGCCCTTTTTTTTAATTCAGATAATTACTTATACCACTAACAATGTTTGCTATACAAAATACTTTTTTTGTAATATGTATTTACCTAAAGTTTTATATACTTTTTAACTACATACATTTTTTTATTACCAAATCCCCATTTTTCGCCCCATTTCACCTTAAATTATATTGCTTTTAATCTATCTATATATAAATGAATGTGTGTCTGTATGTTTGTGCTTAATAGGAGGCCAAACCCTTGGACCAATCTGCCTGAAATTTTTACAGCACGTTACTGTGACTCTGGAAGGAATAATAGGCTATATGAAGTTTTGATTGTACAAACGGGGGTGGCACCGCCCATATAACCCACAAATTTAACCCACCATATTTTGGGCATTTTTTGACGTACATTGGTGATATTTGCTACATATGGTATTGGCATAATTAGAAATTCGTACCAGGAGAAGAGTGGGACCACGCCCCTTTTTAGGAAAATTAAACATCGTAATACAGTCTTAACTACTGGACCGATCGTCATTAAATTTTCACAACAGGATATTCTTACGAAATAATAAATTCTTGACTATGTAAGTGCACAAAGGGGCATGGTCTCGCCTAAAGCATTGCAATAAATACATTAAAATTAAGTAAATAAATGTTTGTAAATATATAAATACGTTTTATTTTATTTTATGACGAGGGGGGGGGGTAGCAAAGCACACCGGGTTTAGCTAGTAATTAAATAAAACTGTATTTTAAAATGGAATGAGATATTTTTGTTTTACTATAAATTATATTTATTAAAATTTCAATTAATTTTTGCCGCCACAAAATTTTTGTTATAAACAACAGCTGATGTCAGATGGTTTGTCACAAGAAAATTGTTACGGATTTAAGAAATTAAAATTTTTTTTCCCTAATCAAATATCTCGTACCATTTAGCGGTACAATTGCGCATCACTATGCCTCATACATATGTATATTATTTTTATTCCTTGGAATTCCTCAGTTTTTGTTGGTAACAACAACTCCCACTCTCGTTGTTAGGATTTTTTTTTGCACTTAGAACTGAGTAAACAAAAAGAACGTTCTAGAAAGGAGGGGAAAGAAAATGTAACGGATTGTTTTGCGCATCTATATGTTGCTTGTTATTTACGTATTCACAACTGAGTAAACAAAAAGGAGGGGAAAGAAAATGTAACGGATTGTCATGTGCATTTATAGGTTGTTTCTCTTCTCTCTTACTCTAAAACTATATACTCTCGTAATTGCGTGGCATATTTAACACACACAACTGAGTAGCTCGTGTAGATTTTTTTTCTTATTATGTTCATGCCCACACATACATACATGTAATTATGCGCGTGTATCATTCTCTCACAAGAACAACATAAGGAATGCCAAATATGCAAAGAATGTAGGAACCGTTACTATTTTTTTTTGTTTATTGAATGGAATGCGCATTTTTGAAGATTTTAAGTGGTACAGGTTTTGAAAGAAGTTGAAAAAGTTAGTTGATTGAGACGAGTTGAACTGTGCAGTCGCCTGAGGCGGACCAATAAAAAAATACAAAGTGCAAATGAAAGTAACAAAAGTGGCTAAAGTGTGAAATAAACTAAAATTTAGAATATAAAAGTAACAAAAAAACTAAAGAAAAAAAGATAATTAGCACAAGTCTATCAAAATTGTAACAATGAAAATATAACAAATAAGAAATAGACTTTTCATTTAAGCAAAATAAAAGAAAAAAATAAAATTAAGTTAGTTATTAAGGTATTAACAAAAAGGTCGCCATGCGTTTGCACAAAAACCAGTGCTAAACGAAACGGTGTTGTGCGGTGTTGCTCGGTTGTCATTTGGCGTTAAAAAAAAAATCAAGGTGTAAAAAAAATTGCTGTGTTTGAAAGTAAAGAACTATGTACATAAATAAGAAAATATTAAAAAAATTTATACATGCTCGGTACATTTGTTCTTTTTTAATATTTAACGTGTATATTCGCTAATTTTGTTGTTGATTTAAATTGTGTACGAAAAACATGTTTCAACAATCGGAGACAAACTTATTAAATTAGTGCAAATAATAAAACAAATTTCGCAAATTGTAATAAATAAAATTGAAAAGAAAAAGGAAAAAATCATGGTGAAATTGAAAGAACAAGTAAATTTAAAGAAAATGAGAGAAACAGCTACTACAACAAAGTGCAATTTTACACAAACTGAGAGAAAATTATTATTTAAAATAAAATTAAAAGAAAACCAAACCACAAACATGTTTAAACTAAAGAAAGTCCTAACAAGGTTAATATTAAAATGAGCAAAACCAACAAACAAAAAAGGATTGTAGTTAAAACCACAAAGAGAAACTAAAAATATTATACACAAACAAACTTATCAATAACTTTATTTTAAAACACAAAAAAAATAAAAAAATTTCAAAAAAAGAGAAATATCAGAATTTAGAAAAAAAGAAATCTTTAAAATCTACAAAAAAGACAAGTGCTAGACTAAACAACAAACATTATTTTGGTTTGGGGTAAAAGAACATTTTAAACTCACAACAAATATAACAACAACATTAACAACATGAACTACAACACATGTAACAACAACAGCATGAGCCACAACAACATGGGCTGCATCGACATAACAACAACAACACCACCAGCTATTTACAACAACAACAACACCAGCTATTAGCAACAATAACAACTAGCGACTCGGCACCTACATATAGTTTGTTTTATATATAAAGTAAGTTAATATTAAGATAGCTATAAGATTTTTTTCTTTAGATTTGTATTTTTTTGTATTTATTTATAAATACAATTAATTATTGAGCTTTAAAACAAACAAATCGATTAAATAATGAATGCAAATAAAAAAAATGAAATTAAATAACAAAAAATTGTAAAAATGAGTTGCTAATTTTTTTTAAATGGATGCTAGGAAGAAACCACAGCTGGTAAGCATAATGTAATCGATTGTTTTGTAAACGGGACAGGTTAGATTCAGGGTACTTCACTAGTCATAGGTTGGGGATGGGATAAGTGTACCCCTATATGGCAACCATCTGGCCATATTATCCCTCAGGGATACAAATGTAATCATTTCCTTCCTTTTCCCAAAGTGTTTGTTCTTAAGATTATTTTCGATATTTTTAAGCATACTTCCTGGAGTGTGAAGTATGTTATATGCTTACGTGCCAAACCCTGGTTGAGATGAATTTTGCTTAATGAGCTAGCGGGCCAGCTTTTATACCCCCTTAACCGGTCATTTTTATCGTTAATTTTATTTTTATTTGAAATTAATTAACGGCGCGTAACGAAATAGAACTCGTTCTAAATAAAAAATGTCATGTGTATTGCACACATAGAAATAACACATGCTATTGTTTGAAGGTGTTCAGACTATATGTACAAATTTGACATGCGAAAAAGTGACATTCCATATGACAAATACACACAATGTGAACACACCTTAATAATAGAACACACACACGCACATACACAAACTCACTAGCTGAGAGCAATACGTACAAACTGGTTACAGTTGGATGTGTGTTGATATAATTCCCAAGTAGTTTATTTTTATTTCTAGATAAGTAGTCAGAGTTGTATGGTAGACAGAGAGAGCTCTCTTGTAGTTTGCCGATTGTAAGAACTTCCGAATCTTTCTTACACTCATACTAACCATATCGTAGAATTATTGTAGCCGATTGTGAGAACTCCCGAATTTTTCTCGCATTCGTATTTTAGTAGTCATAATCAAATTCAAGAACTTCCGAATTCTTCTTGAATTAGTCGTAGTTTGGCCGATCGTAAGAACTCCCGAATTCTTCTTACAATCGTATTTTTGCATCCGTATTCAAATTAGTTATAGTTAGCCGATCGTAAGAACTCCCGAATTCTTCTTACAATCGTATTTATCCGTAGCCGAATTAGTTATAGTTAACCGATCGTAAGAGCTCCCGAATTCCTCTTACCATCGTATTGTTGCGTCCGTAGCCGACTTTAGATACTAGACTGCTAAACAACCCGAACTATATTTCACTACAAACTTTCGTTTGTTCTTTTTTCTTTTCTCCGAGGATCTACCGTCCCGCTGCTACTACGTTTCATTATCATATAAGTTTCTACCATCCCGCCGCTACTACGATTCATCATTTCCACGGATTTGAATAGCTGAATACCTTCGTATATTTAAGTATTTAATAAGTAGATTAAGGTTTCTTTAATAAAAGCTTTGTTTTGAATATTTTTTATATAACACCCAAAAATATTCGTGTATTAATTCAAAGGAAACAGACCTCTGAATCGAACCTTGGACAGACTGAGACATGCCTCAGCATTCAGTCTCGTCTCATCGAACTGTTCGGACGTGTTAATTTTAGTGCGGCTGAATTTTCGGTGAAAAAATCGTAATAGGTGAAAAATTGTAATAGGTTGAAATTAAACAAAAAAGTGAAAAAATAACTCGTAATAGGTTAAAATATATAAAAAAAAAAAAAAAAAAAAAAAAACATTAAAAATCGTATAAAAACTGTATGAGTGTTCCTCTCAGATGTAATTCTGAGAAAGAGCTTAGCTCGTCGAGAAAAACTAAATGGCTCTCTGAGGAAGAATCCATAAAAAAATCTCTGGAGAATTTTCTCACTATTATTATTATTATTATTATTATTATTAAATATATTAAATTATATTAAATATTAATAATTAAATTCATTACACATTATGAACCTTGCGAAGCCATTAAGGCTTGTCTGCAGGTGATTATGCACAATAAAAATAATAATTAAATAATATTAAATGTAATAATAAGGAGCATTCATTGCTGATTAACAAAGAAGTTTTTAATTAATTTTTTCATTTTGTTATTACTAGTTCTACTATTTAGGATTTCAATTGGAATTTTATTAAAGATTGTTGGTAGGACAACTGATAAAATGCTTTTTCCGTAGTTATTATTGTGTTTCGGTACACTGTATCTTCCTTCAGAATTCATACGGGTCTGGTATCTGTGATTTATTCGATGTAAAAATCTGGGATCCTTGAAGTATTCAATAGCCATAGTGGTGTGAAATACGTTTCTTACGTCGAGGATGCGCAGATCTTTAGCTATATTATGGGGTCGTATGTTTATGTTGTTATTGTTTGTAGAAGTATTAGTTGCTGGAGTTGAGTTAGTCGTATTGTTGTAGTTGGTGATGTTGTGTGTTGTATTGAAGTTGTTTTGTGTAGTTTCTGGAGTAGTTGAAATATTTTCAGAGTCAACTTCGCCTATGTTATATGTAGGATTATAGATGTAGATGTTAGGTGTGGTTGTGGAATTGTAGTTACGATTTTTGATGAGAATATTTAACAGCTGGTTTTGACTTTTTTGTAGTTTTTTACATTCCAGCGAGTTTCCCCAAGCAGTTATTCCATGGCGAATGTGAGACTCAACTAATGAAAAATAGGCTTGTCTCAGCACCATGTTAGTAGAGCAATAACTTAGGTGGTGTAACATATATGCAGCTTTTCTTAATTTCTTACGAACTTCTTCAATATGTACTTTCCATTTGAAATTATGATCGACATATACTCCAAGATATTTGTAAGTGTTTACGATTTCTATTGTGGAAGAGCATTGATCTGATTCGTAATTAATGTTCATAGTTTCATTATTATGGAGACAATCAACGGAGTGAAATTTTATTTTTATATCTGTATATAGAAAGTGACGTGGTTTAATGTGCATAATTTTCGTCTTGGATGCATTAATTATCAGACCGTGATCATGGCACCATTTAATTGCGATGTCGAACTCATTTTGTAGTATTTTAGTAGCTATATTTACATCTTTATGTGCAACTACAATAGCTGTGTCATCAGCATATGCAAACGTTTTAGATATTTTTAAAGCATTAATAAGTTCGTTAGAATATATCAAATATAAAATGGGACCTAATTTTGAGCCTTGTGGTACTCCATAATCAGTTGCAGTTTCTCCGCTCAACGTGTTGCTAACTTTAACATAATATTTTCTTTGATTGAGGTAGTTTTTAAATAGTTCCAGCGAGTTTCCCCGAATTCCAATTCTTTCAAGCATTTGTAGAAGTTTTGTGTGCGATAGGGTATCAAAGGCTTTGCTAAAGTCGATGAACATAGTTAAACAATGGTGATTTTTGCTTAGTCGTTCGTTAATGTAGTTCGCGAAGCTCCCCAGTAGCTTGTTGATGCTTTTCGCTTGTTGGAATCCGAATTGGTTTGAATTTATTATTTGGTATTTGTTTATATAATTATTTAATCTTTTACATACAATTTCTTCCATAATTTTTTCAATAACAGGTAAAATCGATATTGGCCGATAGTTATTAATTTCATTTTTTTTTACCGTTTTTATAAATTGGACGAACGTACGAGACTTTGAGTAAATTGGGTATAATAGAAGTATTTATCATCATGTTTATTAAATTTGTAATAATCGGCGTCATTATACTAGCATTATTTTTTAAATCTATTGGTCTAATACCATCGAATCCCGCACTTTTCTTAACGTTAAGGTTGCTTAAAAAACCGAAAATTTCTTCTTCATTTGTGTTGCTGAGGTATAGAGAGTTTTGTAGTACTCGGGGATAATGATTTATTGTTCTAATTTCGCAGTTGTGTAGTATATTTTTCACATTTAGGTCAAAATTAGTTGCAAAGTTATTGCATATATCCATTAAATTCATATTTTGAAAATTTTTTAATATTGTATCGTCTACATTGTTCGTTTTTTTGCCTAGTATATCGTTAATTATTTGCCACGTTACGCGCATATTGTTTCTATTTTCGAATAATTTGTTTTTATAAAAAGAATTTTTAGCATAATTTAGCTGTTTGTTTAATATATTTCTAAATTTTTTGTATTGTCATTCATTTGATTTATTATTTTTATTTGATAACCATTTTTTGTAAAGTTTATCCCTGATTACACAATTTTTTATTAAAGTATCGTTCATCCATGGATTTGGTATTCTATTTTTCTTCTTTTGCACATTTATCTTTGAATTATTATAAATGTTTTTAAATTTTTCATAAATTGCATTATATATATCATCTGGATTTGTAATATTTATTAATTCATGCCAATTGGTTGTACGTATTTGATTTGTTACTTTATCATTACATATTTTTGTATAGTGGGTTGCTTTGTTTTTGTTTTCGTTTTCAGCATCATTTTCTTTGATACAACATAAGAGAGTGTAATGGTCAGAGATGTTTGTTTTGATAACATACGTACTTATTGGTGTGTGTAGGTGTTTGTGCCTTACAAAAAGATGATCAATGCATGTACGTGTATTTCTACTTATGTCTTCTCTTGTGCATTCTTTAATCGAACATTGAAAGCCGTTGGATGATAACATGTCCAGATAATGAGTTGCGCTCAGATTTTCGTTTAAAATATCAATATTAATATCTCCCATTATTATAGCATGTTGTTGTTTATTTATTTTATGCAATACATGATCAAGCTCAGCTATGAATGTACTTACATGAAGAGATGGAGGACGGTAAACAGCATAAAGAGAAATATGATCAGTTGTGTGTATGTTTATTTGTAATAATTCAAAAGATGTTGTTGATAGAGATATGTCTGAGTACATAATATTATCTTTGATGTATACTGCTACACCTCCTCCACCACGATCTTCTCTGTTCAAGAAAGTAGAATTATATCCCTGTATACTGTAAAAGGGTGTTTCTTCGTCTTTTATATTGGTTTCCACAAGTACGATTATTTTTATACAAGAGCCGTAGAACGGCGTCGTTCCTGTTCGCCCAATATAGTGATTTCAACAGATGAGAAAACATCATCTTCACCAAATAGTGCAGTCAAACCCAAAAAACAAGTAGGTATGGATAAGTACATCACCGTTCTCAAGCGACAGAGGAGCCCGAAGTCTGCTCAAGTGTCATCAAATGCAAAAGCTTCTAAGACTGTGAGTAATGATCAAAATAGGTTTGCTCTCCTCCAGACGGATGAGCCAGAACTTCCTAAGAAGACGTTTAAGCCCCCACCAATTTATCTGAGAGAGCCCACTTCCAGTAAATTGGTACAAGGAATTGTTTCGGTAATAGGTGCAAATATGTTTAGCGTAACATCAATTAAACATGGAAATATCAGCGAAACCAAAATACAAGTGAAAAAGGAGGATGATTTTCGTAAATTGTCCAACCAGTAGAAACCGTGAAAAGACTCCACAGCCTATGTTCAGGGTGGAATTGGAACCTGGAGATGTCGTATTAAAGAAAAACGAGTCCCATCCCATCTACAATCTGATGTACCTTCTGCATCGTAGAATCACCGTGGAAGAACCACATAAGCGTCAGGGACCCGTCCAGTGTCTCAACTGTCAAGAATTTGGTCACACCAAGGCGTATTGTAAATTGCCGACAGTTTGTGTTGCGTGTGGGGAGCTACATGCAACTGCTCAATGTGATAAGTCGAAAACTGATTCAAAAATCAAAAAATGCAGTAACTGCGGAGGTAATCATACCGCAAGTTATAGAGGTTGTCCAATTTACACTCATTTGAAAGGCATAAGCACCAACAAGACGTCAGTATTACCTGATCATCGTCAACAGCCTATTTTGGCATCGAGTAACAATTTCCCGCAATTGTTACGGTCCACTAGTCATGTAAACGCGCCTAGTTCTAGACAAGTTTCTTACGCTAACGTGATTAAATCTAATATGCCAGGTTTGGAGCAGGCACCTAAATCACAATATTACGAGCCTAATATTAACACTCTAGAGACTACATTGCAGACTTGTCCAAACCATGAACACTTTTACGACCACTATGACATCCATGATGCAGGAAATGCTGAAAATGCAATCCACTATCTTACAAGCCATTTTAAAGAAATGATTTGTTTAAAAATTTGTTTTTGGAATGCGAACGGCCTCCGCCAACATAAAAACGAACTGGAACACTTCCTGATGGATAAGCAGATTGATGTCATGATGATTGCTGAAACTCACTTGACGGCGACAGCGTACTTCAAAATTAATGGCTACGTGTTGTATGATACTAAAGATCCCCGCGGAAGAGCATGTGGAGGTTCGGCAATTCTTATAAAGAACAGAATAAAACATTATTTAATGAACAACATATGTGAGGATTACCTACAAGCAACAAACATTTGTATTGAATTCTGTCAATACAATTTTGTTTTATCATCAATTTATTCGCCGCCTCGATTTTCAATAAAAGAACACCAATACTACAGCTTCTTCAATTCCCTTGGAGCTAGATTTTTAGTTGCTGGTGACTTTAACGCCAAACACACTTTTTGGGGTTCACGTCTGGTGACCCCGAAGGGTCGTGAACTCTTCAACACCATTGCCAAAATGGGATTAGATGTACTCTCAAGCGGGCATCCTACCTACTGGCCGACGGACCGACGGAAGATTCCCGATGTTATTGACTTCGGAGTAGTAAAAAATATCCCTGTAGAATCGATACAAGTGGAGCCTTCATTAGACTTGTCTTCAGATCACTCTCCTTCTATTATCTCAATGCGTTTCCTTCAAGGGAATGGCTCTCCATTTCGGGACATATCTAAAACCAGAGTAAGTTGGATAGAGTATAAAAAGTATTTAAGTTCCCACTGCACGGAAAATGTAGTGTTGAGAACTACTGAGGATATTGATGGGTCGATTGGCAAGTTTACTGAGGACATACGAAGAGCTGTACATCACGCCTCCACATACGACGTTGAGTGCAGAAGTGGGACAAATAGAACTTATTTCGCTGAACTCGATCATCTCCTGTCAGAAAAAAGAAGAGTTAGAAGAGAGTGGCAAATTCACAGGTCTCCTGAACTGAAAGCTAGGCTACGGGTATGCAGAGATATACTAAGAAATTTCTTAGAAACCCAAAGAATGGCTTCACTTAAATCTTACTTGGAGGGTCTTGATAGTACCCCACAATCTGACTATTCGTTATGGAAGGCGGCACGAGGTTTAAAAAGACCAGTTAGAGGAAAACCTCCTCTGCGAAATCCGACTGGTGACTGGGCTAGAAATGATTCCGAGAAGGGGACTTTATTTGTTAATCATTTGAGAAAAGTGTTTACTATAAACAACTCAAATAATGCATCTGATTTGCCTCCACTCGTTATTAGACCTCCTGTACCTCTAAGACTTAGCTTTAATGATGTTCAAAGCGCTATTGGTACTCTGAATCTTAAAAAAGCTCCAGGTATGGATAAAATCAGCAACAAAATGCTTGTGGAGTTACCTCGTGTAGCTAAAAGAATTATCCTATTTATTTTTAATGCTATTTTACGCCTAGAATACTATCCTGCAGATTGGAAGGTATCTATGATTACCATGATTCCTAAGCCAGGGAAGGACCCCACTAAAGTAGAGTCATATAGGCCAATTAGTCTACTGCCGACAATTTCAAAACTGTTTGAAAAATTGTTATTGGCTAAGTTGATTCCAATTCTGAACGACACTCAATGTATCCCAAATCACCAATTCGGGTTCAGAGCTAAACACAGTACCATCGAACAAACACACAGATTGGTAAATGTGATAAGACAGTCGTTTGAAGAGAAAAAATACTGCTCCGCCCTTTTCATTGATGTGTCGCAAGCGTTCGACAAAGTCTGGCATGAATTAAATTAACTCTGCCTGCTAACACCCACAAACTTATGAAAAGTTATTTATATGGTCGCAAATTTACAATCAAAGAAGGCGATTTTTTAAGCCCCGCTCAGCCAATTGAAGCAGGAGTACCCCAGGGTAGCATACTGGGTCCAACTTTATATTTGATTTATGCATCCGATATGCCGTTAGACCCCATAATACATACTTCAACTTTTGCAGACGATACAGCCTTTATTAGCGTTCATAAGGACCATCAAATAGCATCACAGAACTTGCAGAAATATGTTTATAAACTAGAGAATTGGCTTGAGCTTTGGAAAATCAGGGTTAACGAACAGAAATGTATTCATATAACTTTCACATTGCGAAAAGATACATGCTCGTTCATCAGAATAAATAATCAAATTTTCCCGCAACACAATGAAGTCAAATACCTCGGAATCCACCTCGATCGTCGTTTAACTTGGAAGTCTCATATCGACGCAAAACTTACCCAGATGAGATTAAAAGCAGTGCAAATTAATTGGCTAATCGGCAGAAATTCTACATTAAAGTTGGATTGCAAACTTTTGTTGTACAATGCAATTCTAAAGCCAATCTGGTGTTATGGAATTCAATTATGGGGTACTGCCTCAGCATACAACATTGAAAAAATTCAAAGGGGTCAAAATAAGATTCTACGTACAATTACTGCAGCTCCATGGTATGTTAAAAATTCTCGAATCCACAAAGATCTAGGCATTCCTTTGGTGAAAGTCGAATTTACAAAACACGCCTCAAAATATGTCAGCAAACTTGAACACCATCCAAACCCACTTGCACGAGACATCCTTAACTTTACTGGCCATGTTCGGTTGAGAAGGAGGGATACCCTTGCTTTAACTCAAGCGCAAAACAGATGACTGGATCAGTGGATATAAATTGTTTGTAGTATCATAATATTTTGTCTAGCACTGGCTGGACTTATTATTTTCTTTTAGTATTAAGATTCGAAAACTTATTGTCATTTCATTTCTGAAGATTCAATAAATAAATTAAATGTATAAAAAAAAAAAAAAAAAAAAAAAAAAAAAAAAAAAAAAAAAAAATGCCTCAGCCGGAAAAATAAACTGCATTCCAAAGTTTTTAATTGTTCCGAAACTAAATTTCAACAATGGAAAAAACAAAAAGATCGGCGAATTGGCAACAGGATGAAAAGGGAAGTAATAAAGTGTTTTTGGTTATTTCGCAATAACCAACAAACATTTTAGGATTTGTTGTCAAAACTGGCTTTGGACAAATTGGAGATCATAGAGGATGCAAGAATCGATACAAACACCAACAAAAAAAAAAGAAAAATGCATGGAGTAGTATTCATCAACTCTTCAACCAAGTTTCTACCCACAACAGAACACTGGATCAAATTCAAAACCAGTGGCGGAAAACAAAGCCATTAGCAAAGACAAATAACTCTGCATTTATCAGATAAACAAAACAAACAGGTGGTGGCCCTGCTCCAAAGCCTTTAAGCAGCGTGGAAGAACAGTTGATTTCTAGAATACCCAAGTACTTTGACGTAGATACAAATTTGTACGACAGCAACTCGCAAGTAAATGAAACATCTTCCCAAGAAAAAGGTTTTGGTCTACAAGATGTTTTAACAAAAACGGACGATGAAATATTTGAAACTGAAGATGATACTCCAACAAAGGAAAGAAAGTTGCCATTAAGTTCCAAAAGAAGAAGAAGCATGAAGCATCAAAGTGAATTCAAAGTGTTTAAATCCAGAAATTTTTCTAAATTTCTCCATTTCTTATTATCTATGCATGTTATCTTCTGCATATAGCCAAGCTTCAACATTTCATAAAGCTATTCTTAATGTAGAATCACAAAATATTTCATTGCCTGAGGCTTCAACTATTTTAAAAGATTTAAAATTTAAATTGGTCGAACGGAAAAAGGGGTATAATTACGGTGACCATTTTTGGGAAAGGAAAATACAGGACATATACAAAATTATGTTAAAAATGAAAAGAAAAACAGAAAAAATAATCATCTTCTATCTTCTATATATATAAAATTCAATGTATGTATGTATGTAACGTATAGACTCCAAAACGGCTGAGCCGATTTTGATGAAATTTTCACAGCATGTTACTGTGACTCTGGAAGAAATAATAGGGTACTTTTTTTTTACCACGCCCACTTTTACGCCCACTTTTTTAAAATATTGTAATTGGAGACCAAACCTCTGGACCGATATTTTTGAAATTTTCACAGCATTTAACTGGGACTCTGGTATGATTAATAGGGTACTTTTTTTGACCACGCCCATTTTTACGCCCACTTTTTAAAAATTATGTAATTGCTCCCATATAGTTTTTAATAGATTTACTTCAAATTATATACTCCAGGCGAGGTAAAAATAAAGATTTCTTAAGCCACGCCCCTTTTCACGCCAAATTTTTGAAAGTTTTATACTTTTTGTTCTCTATACAAATTTGTTCATTCCAACGTATTTTTTTATTTGGTAGTATATTGCTCTTAATACTGTTAACGTCGCCATATAACTATGAACCACGCCTACTTCATCGCCCCCTTTTTTAATTCAGATACTTTCGTATACCACTAACAATGTTTGCTATACAAAATACTTTTTTTGTAATATGTATTTACCTAAAGTTTTATATACTTTTTAACTACATACATTTTTTATTACCAAATCCCCATTTTTCGCCCCATTTTACCTTAAATTATATTGCTTTTAATCTATATATATATATAAATGAATGTGTGTCTGTATGTTTGTGCTTAATAGGAGGCCAAACCCTTGGACCAATCTGAAATTTTTACAGCATGTTACTGTGACTCTGGAAGGAATAATAGGCTATATGAAGTTTTGATTGTACAAACGGGGGTGGCACCGCCCATATAACCCACAAATTTCACCCGCCATATTTTGGGCATTTTTTGACGTACGTCGGTGATATTTGGTACATATGGTATTGGCATAATTAGGAATACGTACCAGGAGAAAAGTGAGTGGGACCACGCCCCTTTTTAGGAAAATTAAACATCGTAATATAGTCTTAACTACTGGACCGATCGTCATTAAATTTTCACAACAGGATATTCTTACGAAATAATAAATTCTTGATTATGTAAGTGGACAAAGGGGCATGGTCTCGCCTAAAGCATTGCAATAAATACATTAAAATTAAATAAATAAATGTTTGTAAATATATAAATACGTTTTATTTTATGACGAGGGGGGGGGGGGGGTAGCAAAGCACACCGGGTTTAGCTAGTATAATATATTTATTATTATTTTTATAAAAATTTTCTTATTCGAAGATTTACTTCTAGTTAAATATAAAAGAATTTGAAATTTATTTTTGTATACCTCTGTTATATTCCACATTAGCCTTCCGTTGGAAAGCATAAATGTAAAATCATAGAGAGATATACAAAGAGACACTAGCAAAATGTAATGCATTTTCTGGCCTGCTAAAGCCTTCGTCAGCATTCTTTGTGTCTATTGGTGTTAATTTTCAAACCTCTTATATTCAACTTTTTAAACTAACTAAATGAGAATTTTTCCTCTTGCGAGTACTATTGTAAAAACTTTTTATAAAAATTTTCTTATTCGAAGATTTACTTCTAGTTAAATATAAAAGAATTTGAAATTTATTTTTGTATACCTCTGTTATATTCCACATTAGCCTTCCGTTGGAAAGCATAAATGTAAAATCATAGAGAGATATACAAAGAGACACTAGCAAAATGTAATGCATTTTCTGGCCTGCTAAAGCCTTCGTCAGCATTCTTTGTGTCTATTGGTGTTAATTTTCAAACCTTTTATATTCAACTTTTTTAAGAAAATTTTTATAAAAAGTTTTTACAATAGTACTCGCAAGAGGAAAAATTCTCATTTATTTATTATTATTATTATAAAATTAAGTAACAACAAAAACAAGTCTTCTTGATTAGAATAAAAAGTTTTTATAATATTATAATTAAAAAAAATTAATTTGGTTTTATAAACAGTCTTCTTGACTAAGGCTAACAAAAAAATAGAAAAAAACTACATAAATGATAAATTTAGTTATGAAGTTTGATATTTTTCCACAGAATGTATTTTTTTTTCAACATTTGGATTGTTAATTAAAAATCCTTTAAATTCTAAGCAATTCATTTTAAACTTGCATTTTGTAATTAATAATGATCTTAAAGTATTTACTTTTAATTGCGATTTTTCGGTGGTCCAAATATTATTCATTATTGAAAACACTCTCTCGATAGCAGCATTTGAAGCTGGTAGACATAGACAAAATTCAACAAGTATCAATATATTTGTATATGCAATCACATTTGTTTTAAAGTGATTAAAAATTTCAATTCAAATATATTTTTTACCCTCCATTCTTCTATTTTTTCATTATTTGCAAAATTTTTCACGCAGCTCACTTCATCAAATAAATCTTCATTATTTATTTTTAAATCATTTCTAAATTCATTTAGATAGGATAAAGTTTTTTCAATCTTGTTTCAAGATAACATATTTCGTAACAATATCCAGTCTAAAATTTCTACATCTCTAAAAGCTTTATCCCACTGATTTAGGTAATCAATGCATGTTTGGTAAAAATTTGTTATATGTTCTTTAGTAATTGTTTCATCAAAATCATTACTTTTCTGTAATTCGAGAATAATATTTTTGACGGTAAGGGGTAAAAACAGTTCCTTTTTCCGTTCGACCAATTTAAATTTTAAATCTTTTAAAATAATTGAAGCCTCAGGCATTGAAATACTTTGTGATTTTACTTTAAGAATAGCTTTATGAAATGTTGAAGCTTGGCTGCAAAAGATAACCATAATTCAGCACAAGGATTCATAAAAAAATTTCGTAATATTGGCGGACATTTTGGTTGAGACATAAAATATAATTTTAAAGATTCAAATAGTTTTATGATTCCAAAGCAGGCATTAAAGTTAACCATCAAGTTTTGCTATGTCCTAGTAACTTTATATATTCTATTTCAATATCTTCACATATTTCTTTGAAATTTTCAATTCTAACTGTATAAATATACAAAAAAGAATAAATTTTGGCAATAATAACTTCAATATCAATAGGTAAGCATTCTGCTGCAGTTTGTATGCAGTTGTTCAAAATATGTGCAGCGCAATTTACACCTATCAGTTTTTGGCCAATGAAGTTTTGCATTTTGTGAAAGATATTATTCTGACCTTTTCTGGCTGCACCACCAAAATTACAATTTGTGCTGTCTCCACAAAACGCTATCATTTTACTAATTATTTAAGTTGTTTTCAAGAGTCTCTTGCACATATTTTGAAAGAATATTAACATCCAAAATCGTAATCTGAATTCCTTTATTCGGCAGAAAGTATCGAATTAATATTGGACAAATTTTAACCTTTTTGTGATTCGAACAATCTAAATATGTTGTGATACATTGAACTTTTGACAAATCTGCTTTGATTGTATTTAATGACATTGGTGTAAAAATATTGTTAACAATGGATTCACATTTTGTTCTAGCACAAGAATATTTGTCAGTGAAACACGATTTGATCAGTTTTGATGTGCAATCGTTAGACCTAAATGAAAAATTGTGCAGAACACTGTGAAATGTCCAAGTACCTTCTACAATAGCCAGGTCCTTTTCTTTATCATTGAATGTATTAATTCTTAAAAAATTCGTTAAAACTTTACTTGATGATTTGGCTAAATCTGCTCTTTTATGCTTTTGTGTTTGCAAGTGCTGTTTAATATCAGTACGTCCACTATTTGCTATAGAAAAATGTGCCAAACATTTTTCACATCTCACCTCTTGTTGTTGCTATTTGTTGTTTTAATAAATGGAAACTCGCTTTTGAGTCATCATTGAAATTACATTTTATTTTTGTTGGAGCCATGTCTCTATTAAAATGAATGCTATTTTAACTTTTGGAAATGTAGGGAAAGTATACAGTTGGATTTTTATGATAATTTTGTATTAATGTTCGTGCAATGTATATGCTAAAAAGAGGACATTTGCATATAAAATTAGGAAATAAGGGACATTATACTGTCCTGTATTTACAAAAAAATCTCAAGGGACAGCATGTTAAAAAACAGGACTGTCCTGTAAAATACAGGACGGATGGTCACCGTATAGTATATAAAGTAAGTTAATATTAAGATAGTTATAAGATTTTTCCTTTTGTTTTTTTTAGTATATACTTACCTAATTACTTATAAATACAATTAATTATAAAATTTTAAAACAAACAAAACAATTAAACAATGAATTCAAATAAAAATATGAAAATGAAATTAAACAACAAAAATTTGTACAAATGAGTTGCTAACTTTTTTTAAAATGGATGCTAGCCTGTGGTAAGCGAAATGTAATCGATTGTTTTGTAAACGGGACAGGTTAGATTCCGGGTACTTCGCCAGTCATAGGTTGGGGATGGGACAAGTTTACCCCTATATGGCAACCATCTGGCCATATTATCACTCAGGTGATATAACTATAATCATTTCCTTCCTTTTCCCTAAGTGTTTGTTTTTAAGATTCTTTTCGATATTTTTAAACATACTTCCTGGGGTATGAAGTATGTTATATGCTTACGTGCCAAACCCTGGTTGAGATTAATATTGCTTACTGAGCTAGCGGGCCAGCTTTTATACCCCCTTAACCGGTCATTTGGATCGTTATTTTATTTTTATTTGAAATTATTTAACGGCGCGTAACAAACCTTGGTCTTTCGCCCGCACCCAACATATCATACATATACATAACTGTACCACTTGAATATGCGCCTCATGCTTAATTCTGTTTACATACCATGTACCTATTGCATTTACGCTATGGCATATTTGGAATTCCATTCCTTCATTTCAGTTGACAACAACTTCCTTTTTATCGTTGGTAAAAATTGAGATGTATTTACAACATAGGAAGAATATTCTAGAAAAGAGGGGAAAGAAAAATGTAACATGATTAACGTGCGCATTAATGACCCATTTTTTCTCTCGTTCTCTCTTCATTAAAAAGGAACAACACTCTCATAATTGCGTCGCGTGTTTAACATACACAACTGGAAAAAAAATCGTGTAGAGATTTTTTTTACCATCATCTATGCTCATACACAAACACATTTTTACGGTGGAATGCCAAAAATGTAAAGAATGTGTAAACAGTTATGTTTTTTTCTGAAAGGAATGTGCATTTTAAAATATAAATCAGTGATAGGAATAAGAAAGACGGAGTTGATTGAAACAAGTTGAAGCGTGTGGTTGACTGACGGAAAACTAAAAAGTGAAAATTTCTCATTCTGTTTCTACGGCTTTGGAAATAAATTAAACATTTTCACAAGTTTTTATAATTAGATGAAATTATATTTAAGCAAAATCTAAATAAATCTGTGGAACAGTAAAAATAAAGACAACATCTGCTAATTGATTCGGAAAAGGTTTAAAAATGAAAATATGTGATTTCTAATGCGAATAACGTAGTGTTTGTTAAGAATTTTCTCTAATTGGGCATTAATTACATACAATATTTTTTTTGAAGGCAGAAAAGAAATCGGGTAACAAATGTGAAGAAAAGAGCGAAAAAAAAGAATTGAGGAAATTTTATAAAATATGAAAGAAGTGAATTTAATGATGGGAATAGCAAAAACGAAAAGAAATTGAAAAATAATAGTTAAACATTTTTGAAGTGAAGGCTTGTAAACCATAAATAAACAAAAAAGGGATAGATTCAAATAGTAGGGTACCCAATCTGTCATAGGTGTCTGTGTAAACAGTAGGGAGGGAACAATTTACCCTATATGGCATACTACCTAGCCATCGATCCATTTGTTTTGAAATTCATTTTTTCCATATATAATCATGCAATTTGCTTCTGTTTTCTTTTCATACTCCATGGGTATGGGATATGATATATGGGCATTTCCAGCAAAAGGTCAACCTTGACGAAAAAATTAAAAGTTATTGATAACAATGTTTGATGTCATATTCATATAGGGAAACAATCAAATTTAAGTTATTTAAATACATTTTACATTTATTCATATCTCATTGCGAAATATTCGGATGCAAAGAGCGCAAATGTGAAATATTGCTTATTTTGATATTTCTTTGGTATGTCTTGTCTTTATAACAGTTATTAAACACATACATAATGCATCGACTTTTGCTTGCTCAAATCTTTCTGGGAGTATAAAGAACGTAAAAACAAAATCATAAGTAACCACGCAATAAAAGATAACGGTAAATTTTTGATTTGCTTTTTCGTTTAGTTCGTTGTCACGTTCAACATGCAAAAAAAAACATTTTTACTCAGTGCGTCGGAAGAACATGCAGTAAGCTAACAAAACAATTATTATAAATTGAGTTTATTCATGCGAATTAAAAAAAAAAAAAAACCGGGAAAAAAATTAAAAATTTGTGTTGTTTTAACTTGTATAAAGTTGGTCACGAGCGACATGGTAAGTGAGAAATTCAAAATTAAATTAAATAGATTTTATTATTAATTATTAATGTAAATACGCACTTTACAAATTTGTAATTGTAGATGAGCACAAACAACGATGAAAAATTATAGGCTAACACATCAAAGTGCTCACTTTAGCTATCGCCAAGCATCAATTTTTACTTGTGTAGCTTGGATGCCAGGAGTAACAAATTCGTTTGCTGTCATCAGTGACAACCTAACACACAACAAACACGATTCCTTTATTTTTTTGATAAATCTATTAATTGAAATGCAGAAATCTTATGGTAGTCTCTCAAAAATATTTATTTTCTCTGATGGGAGCCGCTCTCAGTTTAAAAACAAATTTATATTATCAAGCCTACATGATTTTATACTACAATTAGGATGTTCCTCAGTAGAATGGAATTTCTTTGCAAGCTCACATGGAAAGGGAGCCGTCGATGGAGTCGAAGCAATTATTAAAAGGAAAGTGTGGCAGATAACGAAATCAAAAAATGTTGTCATACCTGACGCACTTTCATTTTACCAGTGTGCACAAAATAACATAAATGGAATCAAAATCTATTTTATGCCATCTGATGAGATTGAAAAACATGCTTTGTTTTATAATTTAGACGAAAAATGGAAAGCAGTTAAAAAAATACAAAGCATTTCTCATTTGCACTTTTTTTCTTGCGATGGTCAAGCAATAAAAGCAGCTAAAACTGCCTATTCTGAAAAAAAAAACAGTGCTTGATATTCATAATCAAATTCATTAATGTTTGTTATACTTTCACAAAACCATACTCATGAAATTTTCTTAAGTTTTTTATTATTATGTTTGAATAAATATTTTGGTTGACTTATGCATAGTTTTTTTATTTGAATTTCATTATAGAGCACAAATATGGATCACAATATGGAAATATAGATTACAAATATGGTGATCGAAAAAAGTGTCACGTGCGACATGTCACGTGCGACCATCTCTTTTACTAAATAAAAAAAAATATATAAATCCTTAATGTCTACAATGCTAGCTATTTTAAAGGAACATCAATACACATAATTAAAAAAAAAAAATTACATGAAAACATTGCTTCCCATTTCGCTGAAATCCGCGTTTGAATTTTTTGCCACGAAAACCACTTCTGTTTTTGGTCACGTGCGACCACCTTGGTTTTTTGCAAATATTTTGAAAACGGAAAATGGCCCAAAGGTTAACAATACCAATAATTAACGGCCTAATTGAGAGCTATAAGATACGCCTATTTTATAAAAGAATAATATATTATTTTGTCATATTTTTCACTTGAAATGTGTATAACAGTCACGTTCGACACCATGGAAATGCCCATATGCTTACGTGGCCAAACACGAATTAAGAATCATCATGTAGAGCTAGCGGGTCACCATTTTCCATGCCCCTTAATCTCGTTGTTGGTATGCTCATATATTATTTTTTTTTTTTTTGATATACTACAAATTTCAACAATTTTTATTATTCAAAGGAAACTTGACGGCACGTAACAGCTTGTTGTATCCTCGAATTCACGTTAAATATTGAGAGCAAAAACTATATTTCGTTATGCCATCACATGAATTTCCCTGGTGCATACAATAAACGGGAAACCTACAGTAACATCACACTAAAAAAAAAAACAAAGTACCGAAACATGAATTGTATGCACAACAAACCTAAGGTCAATGAACGTTCACCTATTCGTCTCTTCTACGAACCTCTACTTCCAAAAACTAGGTACAATTCCTCCTCAAACTCCCCTTTAAATTTCCCGGTACAGTGCAATAACTACCAAATGAAATAAGCCCCAATGGAAAAATTAAATAAATCCCAAAAATGTGTCCATACAAATTGGGAGTTATTTCATAATTTTTGTTGCGAGTTATTTCATAATTGGCACTTATTTCATCGCAGTTGGTACTTATTTCATTTTAATTGCAAACACTATTTTATCGTTTGGAGTAGTGTTGGGAATCCCGGGATCCCGCAGTCTTTAACAATCCCAAAATCATGGGATTGAGCACTTTTTAAGCTACAATAAAAAAAATCGTACATTAGAACTCTTAGTAATTCGAATTTCCAGAAATCCGAATCTGTTGTTTGAATGCATTAACCGCTCTGAAATTAGAAACAAAATACTTAAATTTTACACAGTTGATTTCGTTTAGTTTCACTAAAATAAGAACAAGAAGGGGATTCAAATGCCAAACAAATTTTTTCATAATTAAATAGTTGTTTACTGTAGTATGCGTGCTATAATTGTGCACATCATTGTATGTGCTATAATTGTACATATCATTATACACTCGCAAAGGAAATATGATAGTATTAAAATAACAAAAAAACAAAATAAACAAAGTAAACAAAATAAAAGAATCAATGTTCAAATGAAATAATGCTATCATTGCAACTTTGCATAGTTAGAATAATAATAATAATAATACTGTTAAATGAATTTATATTTTATTGTATACTCAGCAAATATCACTTAGTACATTCACACTTAAGTTAAACCAAGGGTAAAGGAAGAAAGTGATATTTGCTGATCATTCATTAATTTAGTAAAAAAATAATAAGTAAAAAAATAAGTAAAAAAATGTAAATAAAAATCAGATTTAATCCAAGTTCAAAGATAACAACTTGTCTTGTTTATTTCTCAAAAAAGGGCGTTTTGCCGCTCGGTTATATCGGCTGGTGAGCTTTGAAGAAAACACAACCACTACACTATACTAATACAAGACGTTTAGACATTACATGGCGATCCTGCCAAATAAATAAAAAACAAAATTTGTTTTGAGATCCTGCCAAATAAATAAAAAAATTTTTGTTTTGAGATCCTGCCAAATAAATAAAAAAAATTTTGTTTTGAGATCCTGCCAAATAAATAAAAAAAAATTTTAAGAGAAAAGTTTTTATTCAGGCTACTAGTTCAAATAATTAAGAATACTATTGTAAAGTACTGGAACAATTGGCAAATTGGAATGCATACAAAAATAACTCAATCAACCAAAAAAGGAGAAAATAAAAGGAGAAATGACAACAAAAAACTTTTCTCTTAAAAATGAAGAAATATTAGTTCATTTTCCATCTCTAATTAATAAAAAAAATTTTTGTTTTGAGATCCTGCTAAATAAAAATTTTAAGATCCTACAAGATTTTGAAATCCTGCCAATTAAATGAGCGACAAAGAAGAAAGAGACGCTTCAACAAAAATTGCGCAGATTTGCAGAGGATAATCAACATCAGCCAGGGTTCTCAAAGGAAGGAACTTATAAAAAATTTAAAAATTACAGGATGGAAAAATAAATAGATAAATAAAAGTATATAAATAAATATTTTTAATGAAAAAATTTAATATAACAAAAGAAGATAAAATCAGAACTATAATAGAAAATCTAAATATAACTATGGGTGGCATCCGCACACTGCACTAAGGTCCCAAAATTCAAATTTTTGGCCAAAACTAAATATTTTACATGGGCTAAGATTATAATTTTGTTGTTGCAATCTAATAGCAAACACAACAGAGCAACCACAAATGCATTTTGTTTTTGTAAATTGCAATTTACCGTTTAACATTACAGTATGAAAGTTGATGAACTTCAGTCCACTTGACAAAATAGTTGAGTGCAGGTGTTTTTTAACATTTTTAAATATTTTCTAGTTTTTTAAAAAAAAAAGTAATTTCTATAGTTTAAAATGGAAAATAAAGCTGAAGGTATATAGTTTATTCAAAAGATTATAAAAAATTCAAAATATTTAAGGTGAAGTAAATAAATATAAATATGTTGGTGTATTATAAAATTTATGAATTTTTGACGATTTTTAAATTTACGTAGAGTTTTAAAATTTCGGCTCAGTTCGGCTGGCATACGACCAAAAAAATAAATAAGATATTGATGTATATTTTTCATTTCACCCTAGCTTGAATTGCGGAAATTTGCGATTTTTGAGTTATTCATCTTTTTATGTGCCGTGCACGGTGGCTCTTAAAGCAACTTTTGATCAAGGGTCAAAGCACATCCGTTTTTTTTTCCTGATTTCGGTTATTTATGTCCAAATTTTGTACTAACAATGTTCTACAAAAATGTAGGCACGGCATAGGCGAACAACTTTTGTGAACATAGTGATACAATCTGAGCCTGTCTAGGCACACGAAAATCACTTTGTGCCTCAAAAATCGTCTTTTTTACTTTTTGAGTTTACCTTGCAGGGAATCAAAATTTCTTACTACTAGTATTCTACAAAAATGTAGCCAGGGTATACGAGAATAACTTTGCAAAAATTTTAAAAATTTATTTAAAAAAAAAAAATATTTTTAAATGTTTATAAAAAATGTTTGTTAATTTTAAAAAATTTAAATTTTTTTTAGTACTTATAAGGCATATTTTCCGAAATTCTTTTTTTGTTATTCTTGTTTTAGAAACCCTCAATCTTAAAAATTTCGAGATTTTTCAAATGTGGATAAAACACACAAACAAAGAAGAAAAGTACACTGTCATTCTTAATCATATACTGGAAAAAATTGAAGACCAAGACAAATATTGTTAGGGATTTAGAAAATATTTCCTCCTTCACCTAATACCTTGTATCAGTTAACTGTACTATAAAATTGCGCATCATTATACACATAACATGTATGTAATTTTTTTTGTATGGCATATTTGAAATTCCACTCTTTGTTTTGTTGTTAGGAATTTTTTTTTTAGTTGTTTACAACATAAAAACAAACGAACGTTCTAGAAACGAAAAGATGTAACGTTATGTCGTGAGCATCCATATATTTTTCTTTAATGTTCTCTCTTCGCTCAAAATATACACCCGCACATGTAGAAAATAACTAGCATCAGCAGTGTGGAGTTTTTTTTTTATTGTATGTATGTGGTATCTCTCTCACTACAACAACAACACAATGGAATGACAAATATGCAAAGAATTTATAAACAGTTATATTTCTTTTGCTAAATGGAATGCGCATTCTTTTAATATAACAACTGACAAAAATTTTAAAGAAGTCAGTTGAGCATGAACAGTCGTTGAAGTCGAGTGCAAATTGTCAAACATAACGGTCGTAAAATATAAAGCAAATATATATGTATTTATTTGAGCAATATAAAAATATCAGACTTTTGTGAAGAAAATCTAAATGAAACGGCAAAATTTGCTAAAAATAAAATAATTTTATTTAAAAATAATGAAATTTTAAAGTTAATATTAATAAAAAAAAAAATCTCGACTAATTACTTAAAAACGGTTGTGTTTGATTTTTATTTTTGAAAAGAAGTTTTCAGTTTCCGTGTTTCTCCTTTGAAAAAGAAAGTTATATAAATTTATATATAGTGCAACAACATGCAATTTTTTTATTTGAATGTGAAAACTTAACAACAACAGCAACAAAATTCTATTAGAATTTAAGTTAAAGCTTTATATGGTTAATATCAAGTAATATAAATTAACAAACATTTAGAGAAAACAAAAATAACATAACAAAAAGGAAACAATTAATTAAACTATAAATTTGTTTAATATTAATATGGATATTAATATGGAATCAGTATGTCCAACTCCGTAGTTACATTGTCTTCATTTAATATATTATTTTTCACACATGAATTAAAACATGAATTGAAAAAAAAACAGTTAAAAGTTAAACCTACAATGAACTTAAATAAATAAACTAAACATGAAACAAAATTTTAGTGATTTGATAAGAAAAGTTAAAATAAAAAAAAAAAGAACAAGAAAAACACCATATTTAGAACAAAATGAAATATAAAAATGAAATTTTAAAGAAAACAAACAAAATCCAACAAAAGGTGATAACCACACCAAAAACAAAGTGCAAACCAAACAAACCTACAATTTAACAAAACATTAGAATATAAAATGAACATAAATAAATTAATTAAACCTAAAATAAAATTAAATATTAATGGGTTATGAAAATTTAAAAGTTGAAACAATACAAACAAAAACAATTACAAAAGAATCTTCAACCACAAATCCACAAAACCCAAGAAAACAAACGTTAAAGATAAATAAAATAAAAAGTAAAAACCATACATGAACTTAAAATGGTTTAAAAAAATAAACAACACCAACAAATACTATTTAAATAGTTACAAACATACATAAAATAAAAATGTTTTAAAATAAACAACACCAACAAATAATATTTAAATAGTTATAAACATACATAAAATAAATAAAATGTATTTAAAATAAACAACAACAACAAATACTATTTAAAAAAAAATTATAAACATACATAAAATTTAAATGCGTTAAAATACTCAACAACAACAACTACTTAAGCAACAACACCCACAACAACGATGTAATATCCTGAAGACATTTAAGTACAATATTATTAAGTATTATTATTATTATAAGATATTATTATTACTATTAGTAATATTATTATTATTAGTATCACTATTATTATTATTATTATATTTTATTATATTTAATTTTTTTTAATAAAACATAAAATATGAATTTTATAATGAAATTTGAAATGCACTAAAGTTTTCTTAAAAGAACGAAGGTTATACAGGTTGGTAGGTATGTGTGAACAGTGATAGGAAAACATAAGGGGTAACAGCAAAAAATATGAGTGTTTAAGTTACCACAGGCGTAGTCATGATTGATTAGTTGGGTGAGAAAAGTGCACTCCAAGTGACCAACACCATGTCACTTTAATGGTATTGTCCTCGTTTGAACCCTCTTGTCTTTTACAATTTTACAAATTTTACGTTTCTTTTGAATTAACAGCAATTTAAGCATTTCTCTTTTAAATATATTTGTTTGTGTGGCAATTTAATAATGGCATGAATTTTGCTATGATTACGCGTCAAAACACTCGGGTCAAGAACCACGCCACTGATGGCAGAGCTAGCCAAAACATTATTTTACATGCCATTGACTTCAGTTGTTTTTTTTTATATCTACTATTTTAAAGTAACAAGCGATTTGACAAAGCGCGCGTAACATAGATGGCGCCCAACGAAAGCTTAAAGAAAAGGCAGACGTAATAGTCCAACGTAAAACGTAAAATTTTAAAAGACAATGTAAGTAACTTCATATAATGAATTTTGTCATTATTTTTATTAGACAACAAATATATTTGGATATAAAAGTAAATGTGGTTGAGCTTAAATGCTATTTTTGAAAACCCAACAGTATGAAAAATCCAAATATAATTGAAGTAAGTTAGGAAAAAATTATATGAAGTTGCTTGTTCAAAGAGGAAATATATACCATAAAAAAAAAAAATTAAATAGTTAACGTCAATTTTTTTTCAGCAATCTCTTTTGAAAGGTTTCAATAGCATAAAAGTCAAATGTTAAGGGATTGAACTGAACTCTCTTACATTTTTTGCGTTATGTTTTTTGGAATTTTTCATGGAGTGGAAGTTTTCTGAAAATTTAAGAGACTTTAAATTTCATTTTTTTAAATTGAAATTTATTAATTGCATTAAATTTAAAGAAAACCTTGAATATACGTATGCTGATGCATTCATGGTTTTTTTTTCAATTTTTTTTATATCAGTTTGATAAACAAATTTCAATATGAAATAAACTTTATTACGATTAAAAAAATAATTGATAAATACTATGGATGCAGAAGTTTCTACATATACAGATACTCAAACTTAACTATTTTTTTTTAAATTTTTTTATATATTTTTTTTAAACATTAGACTTTGTTTTATATTTTATGAAACATATGATCAATGTTGTGTTAAATAAAATCATTAGCGGTAAAATTCTGATATAAAGAATCGAAGACATGTTTTTGACACAAATGAAAAATATCACTGTTCATTCATCCACCAATTTGTTAACTGGAGTTTCTTTGTAATCAATAATATTTTTTTTGTAAACAATATTAATTTTGAAAAGCAATTGTTTTCTCAATTGGCACATAATAACTGACTTTTTTTTTGTAAGCTCAACTGATTTTTTTTTATTTTTGTCCGGTTTTTTTTATTGCTATGAACACTCGTAGTTCTGGCAAGGTTTCAAAAAGTAACTTGAATTTGAGTAGAGGTAGAGGAAAAAACATTTTAGATACTACCCAATCATTAGAAGACTTACCAAGTACATCTACGTCAAGACCCCGTGTTGTTCATTCTCCACCACTTGAAAAAAACGTTCAGAGTAATCTTAATCTGATAGACCCAAAGATTTCTTTAGACACTTGTAAGTCCGGTCAAGATTCCCTAGAGGATATTTCACGTCACATAGATTTTCCGAATACTTTTGACTTAACTATGACCTCGAAAGAAATAGATAATACTAGTGAGTTCAATGTTCCACAGTCTGCAGTTAATAACAATAATGATTTGTTATCAGCTGTACAACAGGCCATTAGTTTATCTCATGAAGAATTTAGAAGAGAAGTCAATTCTTTAAAAGCCACTATAACCAACATGACTAACTTGACTCGTGACCCTAGTTCTGCTACAAATAATCCAACCGTATTTCAAGAGGCTAGCTTTAGTCCCGGATTATTTGATAAAGTCAAACTGGAGAAATGGAACATTTCTTTTGATGGCACAGGTAATGTATCAAATTTCCTTTTTAAAATTGAAACCCTTGTTAAAAGAACTCGTTGCTCAGAAGAAAATTTACTTTCTAACTTTCATATATTTTTACGCGGTCGTGCAGATGAATGGTATTGGGATTTCATGAAACGGAATGAAGATCCTTCTTACGCAAATTTAAAATACGCAATTTCTCGTGAATTCGGTACTCTGGAAACAGATGACGAAATTTTGATAAATATTCACAAACGTAAGCAGCAACCAAAAGAATCCTATGACAGCTTTCACGCAATCATAGTTAGTATGAATTCTCTTATGGAAGACCCTTTACCAGATTCAAAATTAATTAAAATCATAATGAAAAATGTCCAGTCTAATTTGAGAATAATGCTATTTAACACCAGTCCAACTAGTCTGTTTAGTCTTAGAGACCTAGCCCGCAATGCCGAAAAGGTAATCTATGAAAATAAAACGTCCTTTCTTGATAACAAACCTCATCGTCACATTAGCGAAATTGAAGCTGATGCAGTAGAAGAGAAAGAAATTGATGATGATTTTGATCCTCAAATAGAAGCACTTCAATTCTCTCGACGTACCTCAAAACCAGATTATTCAAAAATAAAGTGTTGGAATTGTTTAGCTCTCGGTCATTCCTACATTTATTGTCCAGAGGAAACTAGAAGCCTTTTTTGTTTTAAATGTGGTAAGCGTGGAGTAGCTACTCCAAAATGCAAAAATACGCACCTGGGAAACAGGAAGCGGAGCGAGATGGCCACCGGGGACTCTCGTTCCAAAGCTTTCTCCCCGAGTCACAATTAGGTCAATCGATTAGGAATCTTCCACAGGAAGATAAATCGAGATCTACAGTCTCGGGAGAGATTTCTCCAAAATTTTCGGACAATCAAAATAAATTTTATAATGACAAACCAACATTTTTCAAACCCACAGCTAAAGCCTTAAAGAGTAGACTTCGTTTTAAGAAAAGAAAATCGTTTCGTAAACTAATAGAATCTTCGATATTATGTCATGAGAAAGACGAGAGACCTTTTGCAAAAATTCAAGTTTTTAATGATCACATTTACGGACTACTAGATTCCGGCGCTAGTGTTTCAGTATTGGGCAAGAATAGCTTAAATTTCATTGAAAGAAATAATCTCACCTTAAGACCTTTTCGATCTTGCATATCAACGGCAGATGGATCTAAAAATTCAGTTTTGGGTCACTGCAAAATACCTGTTGTTTATAAAGGCGTTACACGAGTTATTGATTTTTACGTTGTACCCACTTTAACCCAAGAAGCCTACCTCGGTTTAGACTTTTGGCGTAGTTTTGCCATCGCACCTGATATCATTCCAATTGTTGAGTCCTGTGATCTAGAGCCAGTAGAAAAAATTAACCCATGTTTTCACGATTTAAATTCAGAACAAAAATTGCAACTTGATCGTGTAGTGTCAGAGTTCCCCTCTTTTGAAAAGTTAGGTCTTGGTTGCACAAATCTTTTAGAACACCACATTGACACCGGTGATGCAGAGCCAATTAAGTGCAAACATTACCCTCTTTCTCCTCCTAGACAGGCTGAAGTGTACCAAGAACTAGACCGTTTATTGCAAATGGGTGTAATAGAAGAGTCAAACTCACCGTGGTGCTTTCCCATAGTAAACGTAAGAAAACCGGGGAAAGTACGTTTGTGCCTTGACTCAAGGAAGTTGAACACTATTACAAAAAAGGACTCATACCCACTCCCCCACATTAACGGTTTGCTCAGCAGACTCAAAGATACTCACTATATAAGCGGAATTGATCTGAAAGATGCATTTTTTCAAATACGGCTCACAGACTCCTCCAAGGAGAAGACAGCATTTGCGGTTCCTGGTAGACCCCTCTACCAATATCGGGTAATGCCCTTTGGGCTTTGTAATGGTCCGCAAGCGATGTCCCGCCTAATGGACAAAACTATTCCATCTCGTCTTAGGGAAAATGTATTCGTGTACCTGGACGATCTTTTGATCTGCACAGCTACCTTTGAGGAACACGTAGAACTACTCTCTCAGGTCGCAAAATGTCTTAACGATGCTAAACTTACCATCAATGTCTCAAAAAGCAAATTTTGCCAAAATGAAATCAAATATTTGGGTTATCGTATTGGTAGTGGATGCTTGAAAGTCGATCCAGAGAAGGTTTCGGCAATCATAGACTTTCCGATCCCAAAAACGCCTCGTCAAGTCCGCCGATTCATTGGTATGGCGAACTGGTATCGAGCATTCATAAATAATTTTGCTAGTCTGTCAGGTCCCCTTACTGATTGTTTACGTAAACGTGAAGGAAAATTCTCATTGACCCCTGAAGCTATTGATAGTTTCGAAAAACTTAAGCTCGCTTTATCTAGTGCTCCCGTTCTTGCTCAGCCCGACTTTAACAAAGAATTTATTATTCAATGCGATGCTTCGCGTGTCGGAGTAGGTGGTGTTTTATACCAAGTAGACGACGAAAATAGGGAAAGACCCATTTCTTTTGTATCGCAGAAACTAAACGGTGCTCAGCGGAATTACACAGTCACAGAACTGGAGTGTTTAGCTGCAGTAATCTGCGTAAAACGTTTTAGGCCCTATGTCGAAGGATCACCTTTTCGAATTATCACCGATCATTCGAGCTTAAAATGGCTCATGGGTCAGAAAGACCTAAGTGGGAGACTCGCAAGGTGGAGTTTAATGTTACAAGGCTTTGACTTTAAGATCGAGCATAGGAAGGGTTCGTTAAATGTGGTTCCGGACACATTATCTCGTTTTGATGTAGATTCTTTAGAAATTAACCGAAGTTTTCCTGAAATGGATTTGAGTTCTAAGGATTTTAATTCTCCTGAATATAGGCAATTAATTAAAACCATTTCCGATAATAAAGATGAGTTCCTGACTTATGCGTAATCGATGAGCGTGTATACAAGAGAGTGAATTTTCGACAGGGTATAGATAATGAAGAAGAGAATTTGTGGAGATTATGGCTCCCTGAGTTATTGACGCATAAAGCTGTTAAATTAGGACACGAATCTAGCTGTCATGGTGGCTACTTCAAAACACTTTCAAGGGTTCGACAGAAATATTACTGGCCTTCAATGAGTTCAGACATAAAATTATTTGTAAGTAACTGCGATGACTGTAAAGTCATAAAAGCGCCAAACCAAACCCTTCGACCTCCCATGGGAGATGCATTTGAAACTAAACGTCCATTTCAGCGATTGTATTGCGATTTTTTGGGACCATATCCATCCTCCAAATCTAAAAACACATATTTATTCATTATCATTGATCACTTTACGAAATTTCTTTTCCTTCACCCTCTAAGGTCTGCGACATCCATAAATGTAATTGATTTTCTTCAAAACTACTTGTTTAATACCTTCGGCGTTCCTCAGTACATTCACAGTGATAATGCGAAACAGTTTGTTTCCAAAGAAATTCAGGATTTTTTCTCTCTTTTCGAAATAACCCATATTAAAACGGGATTATACTCTCCCCAGGCGAATGCCTCTGAAAGAGCAAACAGAGAAATCATCTCTAAGATTAGATATTATCTTTTAAAAGAAACTAACCATCTAAACTGGGACGCTTGTATACCTAACATTTTGGCGATATTACGGAGCGATTACCACTCCTCAATAAATTGTTCTCCATATTATGCACTGTTTGGCCAAAATATGTGCACGCATGGTTCCTCATACGTTTTATTGGAAAAATTAAATATGATGGAAGATGACACAATTATAAAACATATAGATAAGCAAAATCAAATTAGACAGAAAATTTCCCAAAACATTGAGAGGGCACATGAAAAAGCCACAAAAATTTATAACACACGCACCAAACATGTTAGTTATCGTGTTGGCCAGGAAGTTTTTCGGAAAAATCACAGTCTTAGTAATTTTCAGAATGGTATTAATGCCAAGTTTTTACCAAAATACATTAAATGCCGTATTCAAGATAAAATTGGTAATGTACTGTATGACGTGGAAGATCTTCAGGGAAATTTGATTGGTAGATATCATGCTTCAGATCTAAGACCTTAGATTGTAAATGTTGTTTTTAGCCCGGCTTATCGTGGGTCGTGTTCCTGTTCTATATTCAATTTACAATTTCATAACGAAGCAGTTTTGTTAGGGATTTAGAAAATATTTCCTCCTTCACCTAATACCTTGTATCAGTTAACTGTACTATAAAATTGCGCATCATTATACACATAACATGTATGTAATTTTTTTTGTATGGCATATTTGAAATTCCACTCTTTGTTTTGTTGTTAGGAATTTTTTTTTAGTTGTTTACAACATAAAAACAAACGAACGTTCTAGAAACGAAAAGATGTAACGTTATGTCGTGAGCATCCATATATTTTTCTTTAATGTTCTCTCTTCGCTCAAAATATACACCCGCACATGTAGAAAATAACTAGCATCAGCAGTGTGGAGTTTTTTTTTTATTGTATGTATGTGGTATCTCTCTCACTACAACAACAACACAATGGAATGACAAATATGCAAAGAATTTATAAACAGTTATATTTCTTTTGCTAAATGGAATGCGCATTCTTTTAATATAACAACTGACAAAAATTTTAAAAAAGTCAGTTGAGCATGAACAGTCGTTGAAGTCGAGTGCAAATTGTCAAACATAACGGTCGTAAAATATAAAGCAAATATATATTTATTTGAGCAATATAAAAATATCAGACTTTTGTGAAGAAAATCTAAATGAAACGGCAAAATTTGCTAAAAATAAAATAATTTTAAGTTTGATATTTTTCTATTAGTTAGGCTTAAGTTCATTTGAATTTAATTTTCATTAAATTATTTTTACTGAAGAAGGAATTGTTTAACAATTTGAAAAATTTTTATTTTTGATAATTTTTGACTAGGATTCGAACCTGGGTTGTTGGTTGAATTTACATATGTTTCGAGAAACACCACTTTCTCTCATCAGAATTCTTTACGTTCTGACCCCTGCACCACTACGGTGCCTGCTAGTCAACAGACAACATCAATCCTTTAACCAGTGACTGGTGGTTCGAAGTTTTCTGTAATTATCATTTTATTAATTTCTATTTTAAGTTGTTGTTTTTTCCTTTTCTTCAGTTTTTTTCTCCAGTCACTGGTTAAAGGATTGATGTTGTCTGTTGACTAGCAGGCACCGTAGTGGTGCAGGGGTCAGAACGTAAAGAATTCTGATGAGAGAAAGTGGTGTTTCTCGAAACATATGTAAATTCAACCAACAACCCAGGTTCGAATCCTAGTCAAAAATTATCAAAAATAAAAATTTTTCAAATTGTTAAACAATTCCTTCTTCAGTAAAAATAATTTAATGAAAATTAAATTCAAATGAACTTAAGCCTAACTAATAGAAAAATATCAAACTTGAATTATTAACAGTTCAATAAAATAATTTTATTTAAAAATAATGAAATTTTAAAGTTAATATTAATAAAAAAAAAAAATCTCGACTAATTACTTAAAAACGGTTGTGTTTGATTTTTATTTTTGAAAAGAAGTTTTCAGTTTCCGTGTTTCTCCTTTGAAAAAGAAAGTTATATAAATTTATATATAGTGCAACAACATGCAATTTTTTTATTTGAATGTGAAAACTTAACAACAACAGCAACAAAATTCTATTAGAATTTAAGTTAAAGCTTTATATGGTTAATATCAAGTAATATAAATTAACAAACATTTAGAGAAAACAAAAATAACATAACAAAAAGGAAACAATTAATTAAACTATAAATTTGTTTAATATTAATATGGATATTAATATGGAATTAGTATGTCCAACTCCGTAGTTACATTGTCTTCATTTAATATATTATTTTTCACACATGAATTAAAACATGAATTGAAAAAAAAACAGTTAAAAGTTAAACCTACAATGAACTTAAATAAATAAACTAAACATGAAACAAAATTTTAGTGATTTGATAAGAAAAGTTAAAATAAAAAAAAAAAAGAACAAGAAAAACACCATATTTAGAACAAAATGAAATATAAAAATGAAATTTTAAAGAAAACAAACAAAATCCAACAAAAGGTGATAACCACACCAAAAACAAAGTGCAAACCAAACAAACCTACAATTTAACAAAACATTAGAATATAAAATGAACATAAATAAATTAATTAAACCTAAAATAAAATTAAATATTAATGGGTTATGAAAATTTAAAAGTTGAAACAATACAAACAAAAACAATTACAAAAGAATCTTCAACCACAAATCCACAAAACCCAAGAAAACAAACGTTAAAGATAAATAAAATAAAAAGTAAAAACCATACATGAACTTAAAATGGTTTAAAAAAATAAACAACACCAACAAATACTATTTAAATAGTTACAAACATACATAAAATAAAAATGTTTTAAAATAAACAACACCAACAAATAATATTTAAATAGTTATAAGCATACATAAAATAAATAAAATGTATTTAAAATAAACAACAACAACAAATACTATTTAAAAAAAAATTATAAACATACATAAAATTTAAATGCGTTAAAATACTCAACAACAACAACTACTTAAACGACAACACCATCAACTTTAATCAACACCAACACCAACTACTTAAGCAACAACACCCACAACAACGATGTAACATCCTGAAGACATTTAAGTACAATATTATTAAGTATTATTATTATTATAAGATATTATTATTATTATTAGTAATATTATTATTATTAGTATCACTATTATTATTATTATTATATTTTATTATATTTAATTTTTTTTAATAAAACATAAAATATGAATTTTATAATGAAATTTGAAATGCACTAAAGTTTTCTTAAAAGAACGAAGGTTATACAGGTTGGTAGGTATGTGTGAACAGTGATAGGAAAACATAAGGGGTAACAGCAAAAAATATGAGTGTTTAAGTTACCGCAGGCGTAGTCATGATTGATTAGTTGGGTGAGAAAAGTGCACTCCAAGTGACCAACACCATGTCACTTTAATGGTATTGTCCTCGTTTGAACCCTCTTGTCTTTTACAATTTTACAAATTTTACGTTTCTTTTGAATTAACAGCAATTTAAGCATTTCTCTTTTAAATATATTTGTTTGTGTGGCAATTTAATAATGGCATGAATTTTGCTATGATTACGCGTCAAAACACTCGGGTCAAGAACCACGCCACTGATGGCAGAGCTAGCCAAAACATTATTTTACATGCCATTGACTTCAGTTGTTTTTTTTATATCTACTATTTTAAAGTAACAAGCGATTTGACAAAGCGCGCGTAACAATATGATCAGTCCTTGAAATATATTTCAGAAAAAGTCCGCTTGCTTTGTAAAAATTTAAAAATTAAATGGGAAAAGTGCCATAGAAGATTAGATGTTTTTAATGAGAAATATGCGAATTGGATTACTTCTGAAGCAATCTTTGATGCTCCGAAAAAAAAGTGCTTCGGAGACTGAATGTCAGTTCGAGGTAATAGACGATCCAAAAGAGATTGGGTCTGAAAGAGCTGGGCGTCCCCGACTATCATTTACAGAAAAGTCAGACCGCAGTAAAAGAAGGGAAGCATCGGAACTTTCACAATCCAAGGATTATGAAACTGATTTATTAGTTGAAGCAGCAGCAATGTCGGCTCGTAACCGAGATAAATATGATTTAGCAGCTGTTCTTAAGAAAACTATTGAAAGCCCTACGAGACCATCAAAAATAGAAAAATTATGTTCAGAAGAAGTGAAAACACCAAATCCGTTTAGTTTTGGAAAGTGAATTATAATATAAAGTTATTTTAAAATTATTATGCATTGAAAATATAAAGTTCATAAAATATAAGGAAACTAGGATTTCTATTAAAATTAAACTGTTTTTTCTTGATCATTTGATGAACCATCTGAATTAGATTTAAAAAAGATTGCTTTTCGGATTTTTTTCGGACTATATTGTGCCCTAATAAGAAAAAAAGCAAAAAAAACTTTTTTTTGTATGTTTACGAAATTTTACGAAAATAAATTTGTTATATATATACAACATATGCATGAAAGGGTTTAACGGTTTTTAAACCTTAGAAATTGATCCAAACTTAAGAAGATAAGCGTTAGCTTGGTTGTAAATGCTGTTTCATTAAAAAAAGTATTAATATGGCTTTAAAATAATTTTGGCCAAATATTTGTTCTAGCGAACCCTATGTGCACTGTACAAGGACAAGCAAATGCTTATGCCATAAATAGCAATAAGATCACTTTAAGTATGGAAGTAATTATAATTTTGTTAGCTATATTAATATTGATAGGATTTTGGAAGTTATTACAAAATTATATTAGGAAACAGATAGCACATAATGCTATCCAACATTAATACATATAATTAAAATAATCGTTTAAGTAAAAAAAAAATATTTTTTCTCAAAAAGCATAATAAATAAATAAATAAATGGAAAGCTTAATATCAGAATTAACACAAATAATTATAAATGCTAAGAAATCAAGAAATAGAAAATATTCTAAAGAAACAATAAGACAGAAATTAGAAACAATAGAAGAATTAAGTAATAAATTTGGCAAACTTGTTGCAAATTTAACAAAGCCTTTGAGAGAGAATAAGATGAAAGAGTTCAAAGAATTAAGAGATACAGCATTAGTAGTTTTAGAAGAACATAGTATGACAGAAACTGCAACTATGTCAAACTTCAATTGCAAACAAGCCTCGGACATCATTCCGATCTTTGATGGAAAATCAAAGAATCTAGAAGTATTCCTTTCGATGGTAGAATTGGTATCCAACGAACTAAATGAGTCAGGACAAATAAACCTGATAAAATACGTAACTGCAATGAAATTGAGTGAACAAGTTAGAAACGTTTTGATAATAGAGAATTTACCAACGACTTTGACTGAATTAAGGAATTCATTACCAAGAAATTTTAAACCAACTGTTTACGCGCATAGTGTAAATGTCCCCCAATTATTGTTTATAGGATTGCTAATTGTTTCGTTAAGTTAAATTGTTGTTATTTTGTGTTGATGCTGTATGTATACTGATTTTTTATTGTTATTGTTTGTAAAACCCCCAACAAGTACGGTACGTACAACGAAGAAAAGAAAAAACTGAAAATAAACACTTGAATTTATATTTGAATTAAATTAACCCCGTCTTTTTATTTTCGAGGAAATATTTCAAGAAAAACATTTTGGTCCTTCGAACCGGATTTAACCCCCGAGTCTCCTTGAAATATTTTCAAGAAAATATTTTTTATTTTCAGAATCCCCAGTGTTTCATTTTCTTCATCAATCCCCAAACATCGTTTTGTGATCATCCTCATCATTTTAATAACAACCCCAATTTTCCATTAACACTTTAATCAAAAGGTAAGTTGTGTGTTTTTTTTAATTTTGTTAAAAGTGAAAAAGTTAAAAGTGATAATATAAAAAACAAGAGAACCAACACGTGCGCGAATCAATTTGCCGTCGGCAAAACACTACAGTGAATTTGTGTTTGTGTTTAAATTTTTGCTCCACATTTTTTTTACCCCTTCATTCGCGTGTGTTTTTACTTATAATTAATTATTAATTTTTTAAATAATAAATAATTAATTGTTTAAATAATAAATAATTCATTTTTTAAATAAAAAATAAATAATTAATTTTTTTAAAAAAGTGAGTATTGAACCACAGGGGGTCTTGTTTATAGGTATTGACACTTGATCGCTGGTCTATAGATAATAAATAAAATAACCCTGCAAATAAGTAAGTGCAATCTATTGTACTTTTTATTAAAAGCACAACCGTGAATATTTACTGTGTCTTTGTTGGTTTTCTTTTGTTTTTCATTATATGGTCACACACACCCAACGTACACTAGTGCTGCACATTTTTATTCGTGCGAAAACCCGGTTACTATTTAATTAATTGTGAAAAGTGAATTTTTTACTTTTTTATTAATTTTTTTGCCCTAAAAATTTAAGTAATTAATTAAATAAAGTAATTAATTAAATAAATTTTTTAATCGCTATAAACGAATAATTTATTAGTGAATATATAATATTCGATTTACCCATAGTGGGTACCCGTTAATATTTTGCAGCAGCACAAGTGTTTTTTAATAGATTTTTTCCGTTTTTAATTTAACGAAGTTATTTTTACACTTACGAAATTCCTTATTAAGTGAAACTTAACCCGATTTTTATTTCCTAATATCACAAATTTAACCCGATTTTATATATATATACATATATATATTGTACGTGATATTTACCCATTGTATTGAACAAGGAATTCGAGTGTCAAAAATTTACTTTGTTGAATATATATTTATTATACCCAGTATATATATAATTTTATTCTATAAATTTATTTTATACATTTTATTTCGCCTGAAAGAATTTGTTACTCTTTTTTTTAAATTGGATAGATTTATCTATTTTTACCCACAGTTTCGTTATCGTTTCTTCTCTATTAGAAAAAGCAAATTTTTTATCTGATTTTTTCCTCACGCTGGACTTAAATTTTTACTCGCGTTTTGTAAATAATTTTTATGAAAATTTCTCCATATCGATTGAGATCAAGAATGGATGTGACTACTTTAATCCGCAATGCCGACCGTATGGCAGACTTTGAGGCATATATTGCCAGTATACCCGTGGTGGAACACCAACTCGGTTCTTTAAGTAGTCATGAGGAAGAGCTCAAACGGTTATGGGAAGCTGTTCGGCTATCTTATGACTCCTTGGTAATTGAGGCCGAAAGGTTGAAAGATCCCCAGATTATCGAACTGAAAGCCAAGTACTTTCAGTCTTACGGCACATACACCCGGGGGATATCTCTTATAACAGGTCACCTAGAACGACTTAGATTATCGACACAGGTCGAAAGGTCCATTGCGCAGTCTGCGCCAATGATTAATTTACCTCCGTGCGACACCCCAATATTCTATGGTGACTATAAGAGTTGGCCCTCATTGCGAGATATGTTCTCAGCTTTGTATGGTAATAACCCCCGTTTAACCCCAGTACAAAAATTGTACTACCTGTTGCAGAAAACTGCAAAGGATGCACATGATACCATACAAACTGTGCCACTTACCAACGATGGCTATGAAATCGCATGGAAAAGGTTGGTTGATACATATGAGAACAAAGATGCCCTCATAAACGAACAGCTTCGAGCACTACTAAATATTAAACCGCTTTCACAAGAATCAGGATCGTATTCAATAAATAATAAAGCATCAAATTTTATTTACCTAAAAGTTAAAAACATAAAGTATAAAATAACATTTCTGATAGACACAGGATCAGAAATATCATTATGCAAAGAAAATATAATTCATAGTTATGATAGAAATTTTGAGGATATTTGTAAACTTAACGGTATAACAAGTGGTGATACACAAACAGTAGGCTCAACGGACTTAGACATAGAAATTGAAGAACAAATTTTAAAACATAAAGTTTATTTAGGAGATAATGAGTTCCCGATTGAAACAGACGGAATACTAGGAATAGAGTTTTTCCACAAATACAATTATAAAATAAATTATGACACACACACCCTAGATATTTGCACAGATGATGAAATCATAACACTCCCCATAGAAATTTGTACAAAAAAGATAAGTAACATAATTATTCCACCCAGAAGTGAAAAAATAGTACTAGTAAATATTAATATTAGTGAAGATAGTGTTGTATGTAGTAAGGAAATGGAGTACGGAGTTTTTGTAGCAAACACAGTTATACCTAAAGATGGACATCGTCATATAAAAATACTAAATACATTAGAGGTCCCAGCACGTCTATCACTACTAAAAATTTCAACAATCCCTTTAAAACATGACAATGTGTATAAAGCTACACCTCAAAATAACATATATTCAGAACAAAGATTTCAAAAATTACTTAATACAATAAATTTCCAAAATTTCGAAGAAGAGAACAAAAATGTTATATACAACATTTTAAGACAATATCAGGAAATATTTCATCTTGAAGGAGAGCAATTAACAACAAACAATTTTTACAAACAGAATATAGATTTAAATGACAACTCTCCGACATACATAAAAAAATACCGCCTACCACAGACACAATTAGATGAAATTAATAGACAAGTTCAAGGACTGTTAAAGGACAATATCATAGAACCTTCAATTAGTCCATATAATTCACCTTTACTAATAGTACCAAAGAAGGGACAAGAAGATATAAAAAAGTGGCGATTGGTAGTAGATTTCAGATGTTTAAATAAAAAAATAATCGATGATAAATTCCCTTTAACTAAATTAGAAGATGTGTTAGATAAGCTTGGAAGAGCCAGATATTTCTCAACATTAGACATGACCAGTTCTTTCCATCAAATAGAACTAGAGCCATCGTCAAGACCTCTTACAGCTTTTTCAACACCCAAAGGTCACTTCCAATACACTAGGTTACCGTTTGGGTTAAAAATATCATCAAACAGTTTTCAGAGAAGGTTAACCATAGCCTTATCAGGTTTGGACTCCGAAGCATTTTGATACGTTGACGATATAAAACACCCCTTACCATCACGAAACAGTAGGAACAATAGAAAGAAATCATCGTGTCCTAAATGAATATTTTTTGAATTTCGTGAAAGATGATAATTGGCATGAATGGATACCATATTTTACATTTGCATTCAATACAACTCCCAATGTCGACACAGACTATTCACCATATGAGTTAATATTTGGTAAACTTCCACGTTTACCAGGTGAAGAATTATCAAATTCTACAAAAATTTACAATTATTCCAACGAACTTAGTCATTCATTAAATAGAGCTAGAGAGATAATTCTAGATGTAAAAAGAAAAAGAAAATTAGTATCAGAAAATAAGAAAAATAGTATAGATCTTCAAATAGGTGATTTAGTCTTAGTAAGAGTAGATAATAGAAGAAAATATGAACCTCCTTACAAAGGCCCATACAAAATTTTAGATATAGATGACTTAAACGTAATAATAGAAATAGACAAATCTAAAGTAAAATGTTTACACAAGAACAATCTAAAAAAGTTCGTATCTTAATATTTACATGTATACATTTCTAGACATTATTTAAGATTTTATTTAACACTAAAAATCAAAATATTTCATAAGTACTTTTTGTAAAGCAATAAATTTGTAACACATAATCTAAATTTACTAACTATAAGAAGCAAATGTTTTATTTTTAATAATACCCAAACTAAAAAGGGTGAGGGTGTAGTGTGCGTGCTATAATTGTACACATCATTGTATGTGCTATAATTGTGCATATCATTATACACGCGCAAAGGAAATATGATAGTATTAAAATAACAAAAAAAAAACAAAATAAACAAAGTAAACAAAATAAAAGAATCAATGTTCAAATGAAATAATGCTATCATTGCAACTTTGCATAGTTAGAATAATAATAATAATATTGTTAAATGAATTTATATTTTATTGTATACTCAGCAAATATCACTCAGTACATTCACACTTAAGTTAAACCAAGGGTAAATGAAGAAAGTGATATTTGATGATCATTCATTAATTTAGTATATAAGTCAGGTAAAATTGTAAATAAAATTCAGATTTAATCCAAGTTCAAAGATAACAACTTGTCTTGTTTTATTTCTCAAAAAACAAGACGTTTAGACATTACATTACAAACAAACAGCTGTTACCTAAATGCAGTTTAAATGCAGAAACTGTCGTCTGTCACGGTAAAATCTTAATTCAAATTAGTGAGATTTTAATGCGCATTAACTCTGTCGTCTGTCTACGGTATAAATTCAAATTAAATAATACTGAATTTTTTTTTTAATAAATATAATGGCTTCCTACGTGCACTAAGAAAAAAAAAAGTAATTCTACTGTTTGGAAATATTTCTTACGAAGAGAAAAGGGCTAGACAGTAATTGTAAGAATGGCGACTGCAAAAAGATTTTAAAAATTGGAGGTGGCTCAACGAAAGGTCTTTATACGCACCTATTCTCCATTCATAAAATTAACCTCACATCAGCCAATAATTCGGCAAAAACACTAGAAGCAGATGAACCGCCAACAAATTCAGAAAAAAATGCTCGTGTTTGAAAATGAAGGAGCACGTGGTGACTTTTGGCAAAGAGCATACAAATTTTTAATGACAAGCCAACCAGTGAACGTGCCTTTTCTGCAGCCGAATTATTCGCAACTAAAATAAGAAGTCGTTTGGGCGATGAAACTTTGGATGCGCTTTGCTTCCTCTAATCGTATTTTAAAAATAATAACGTATGACAATATCTATAAAAACAATTAACTTTTTATAATTCATTTAAAAATGTGTCATATTAAAAAAAATATTTTTTTTAATTTAATAAATTGTTTCTTATAAATCAATTTTTGAATGAGTCATGTTATTAATGTTATTGAAATAATATGTTAATATCTTTCGAAAACAAGTTTTTTTTTAAATCCCGGGATAAATCCCGGGACTAGATAAATGCAATCCCGAAATCCCGGGATTGAAAATATAGTTTGGATTTATTTCATTTCTCTTCAAATTGCATTTTAGTAAATTTTGATGGTTTTGTAACGGTTCTTAGAACTGTCTTAAATCAAGTAATTGCAAATACAGGGAATCTGTACTATGCGGAGCTGGTGTTCTGCATACCGTGGAGGAGAAAATCCTTCCGCCCGTCCGTAGGCCCACAATACAGAGAATCTGTACTATGCGGTGCCGTTTTTTGTTATACCATAGAGGAGAAAATCTTTTCGCCCGGCCGAAGGCTGGCTATGCAGTGAAGCTTTAGTTAGTGGAAATTTACATATTTCTATGAAAACTAAAAACGTCCATAACTCGAAAACTAAGCGTTTGCGCCAAGATTTTTACTTATTTTTTTCTTCTTATTTTTCAATTTTCTATCACCCTACATACTTTTTTTTTTTTTTATTTGGAGCTGCGTCGTGCGGGGCTGTTTTTTGGTTCCAGGGGGCTCCACGGGTCTTTTAATTTTGGTTTTTTTTTCTTTTTTTATTCTGAATTGGTGCCATTCGAATACTAAGCGTTTGCGCCAATATTTTTATTTTATTTTTTCTTCTTATTTTTCAATTTTCTATCACCCTACATACTTTTTTTATTTGGAGCTGCGTCGGTAAACTAGATTTGTTCCCAGATTCCTGGTATTGTCGGCCTATGGCCGGGCGGAAGGATTTTCTCCTCTATGGTATACAGAACATCGGCTTCGCATAGTACATATTGTATTTTTTATGGTGAAATGTCATAATCTTTCTTTAATATCTCTGGATTTATATTACCCATATGGTCATGTTATACCTTAAATTAAATTATTATTATTATTATTATGCTTACATATAATTGTGAAATAAAAAGCGTTCTGTAAAAGGAAACCAAAAAAATTGGGAGTTAATTAATTTTTGTTGGGACTTATTTTATTGGGATTTATTTTTACATTTTGAAATTTCCCTTTCCAAATGACCTAAATATGGCAACCTTATGTAATTTGCTTTCAAAACAACCCTGTGATCACCGTCTTTTCCAGCACAGACTGTGTTAGGCTGTGTTTTCCAGAATGGACTTCCAGTGGTTTACATTTTGCTACTCTTAAACAGAACAACCAACATATCATAATTGTTGACCAAAACAAACGAACAAACACAAGAAATACTCTTAATAATTTGAAGAAATAAAATATAATACCAAAACGTGAACATCAATCTAATTGACATGAAGAAATCCATCCATAGACATCTCAAAATTCATACAACTCACACCAACATATGTGATGATTTGTGAGAGAAATTCGTGACAGTGTTTTTTACAGGTTTGTTTTTCGAAAAGAGATAAAACTGGCATTTTGTGGTCAAATCTGGCAACTCTAATGTCATTTATGTTCAGTTTGGTTTGCCATTTCATCATAAACAGGTTGACAAAAGAACAACGTTTGCAAATCGTGCAAATTTATTTCGAAAATAACGGTTCAGTTCGCGAAGTTTACCGCAAGCTCCGTCCATTTTATGGTCGACATAATCGTCCATCAGAGCAATTAATTCGGTTAACCATGGATCGTTTTCGCACTACGTTTACTCTATGTGATAATACGCATCCGCAGAGACGTCGAACAGTGCGCACCGAAGAAACAATTGCCGCTGTAGAGCAAAGTGTTGAAGAGGAACCGAATGAATCGATTCGCCACCATGACCGGTATAGAGCCATGATAACCGACTATTTTGTTCCCGAATTGGATGGCATGAATGTGGATGAGTTGTGGTTCCAACAAGACGGCGCTACATGCCACACAGCGCACGCCACAATCGACTTATTGAAGGAAACATTCGATGAGCGCATAATTTCGCGGAATGGACCTGTCATTTGGCCACCAAGATCGTGTGATTTGACACCATTGGATTATTTTCTTTGGGGATATGTGAAGTCGCTCGTCTACGCCAACAAATCAGAAACGTTAGGGGAATTGGAAGCCAACATTCGTGGCGTTATTGCCGACATACGGCCCCATATGCTCGAAAAAGTGGTTGAAAATTGGACCTGTAGAATTGGCTTGATTCGAGCCAGCCGCGGCGGCCACATGCCTGAAATCATATTTAAACATTAATGGCATAAAATTATCCTTCCAATAAAGCTAAATTGATGGTCATTAAAACGATTTTCTTGTGTTTTATTTCAATTCGAAGTTCTATACCTCTCAAAAAAACACCCTATATATGATTTAAAAAAAATCGAAAAACAAAAAGAATTTTGGTTTACACTAGGAACAGAAACAAATTTCTGTTTCAGTGTTGCTTCCTGATGGACTTTGGCACTTTGATGCTCGCCGGGAATAGGGGGTTCGTGTCCATCATTGGTACTCACATTCACTTCGATCGTGCCAAATGGAAACGGTGGAATTAACAGAAGCATTATGACATTGAACATTGTACTAGAAAAACAACTTGATATGTAGGCATACTTAAAACAAGCGGACGGACAATTGACGATGAAAAACTACGCACCGCAGCGATTTCTTGACGTGACCACTGCATGAGTTTCCAGGACAAGATGGTAATGTCCTAGACAGGCGACCCACCCCGTATGACATTTTACTGCCATCCGTGTCACTACTCATTGCCTGTAAAAAAATTTGGAGTAATGCCCCAAAAATGTTACTTACCACTGCTTCATCACACCTCAGCTATTATTCAACCAATTCAATAAAATTTAATACATATCAGTTCTAGTGATACAAATATTGAAATTCAATAACAATTTTATTTCTATATAATTCATGGTACTAATTAATTAATTTCTTAAATTTCTATTTTTATCCATTCAATCAAGTCAAGTAGCCCTTTATTCAGTTATTTATTAATTAAGTTATTTAGTTATTTAACATTTTATTTGTTTATTTAGTTATTTACTTAGTAAAGTTTCTCAATTAATTATTGCCTTATTTCGATTTCTCATTAAAAATATTTATCAAAATTTTTTATTATTTATAAAAATTCTCCTATTCATTAAATTTTTCAATCATTTACTACTAGTTTACCTATTCATTCAAATATTTTAGTTATTCATCAAAATTTTATATTCATTGAAATACAAAATATTTTAATTAAGGAAATATTAAAATTTTTCGTCAAAAAAAAGTACTTTTGATTATTTACCCATTCATCATTTATCAAAATATTTACTTTTCTAAAATATTTAAACTATTTTATTTATTTGTCAAAAGCCTTTGTTTATAAACATTGTAACCGACAAATACTTAATTATCGACCCTACCTTATTTTGCAACAAAATATTTCTGAAGCCTCCTTGATACAACGGTGTAATTCTTTGCTATATTTCCTATTTTTCTTTCTTTTATTTTCTTAAATTTATGTATCACAAATTTAATAAATTTTTCGCCATTATTCTATTGGTAACCAGGAGCGTCATACATAGAATATGTAGATTTGAAAAAGCTTATAAAACTAAGGTAAAATTTATTGTTAAATAATTGAAACATTAATAAATTTTTGCTTTCAGAATTTTAAAGCAATAAAAGCTATTAAAACTTGGTTTTTTATTTAACAATAATCTTTAAAATTCTTATCACCATAAGAATATGTCGCAGGAAAATCCGACTCTAACTGCCAACTGCGTTTTATGCACTGACCCAAACGATGGAACCATGGTAACCTGCTCGAGGTGCCTTCATTGCTTTCATAGCAGTTGCTGTAACATTGACGATGATGCCGACGTCTTTAAGTGGATTTGTCAAGAATGTATTTCAGGGACAAATGAACAAAATGCTTCACAAAACCCTACATTACGAGACTTAACTAATAATTCTTCCATTGAATTCATTGAGACTCCCAGATGTCATGCACCAACAACAGGCACCGATGCCCCAGAAAATGCAACAACGGCCTGGACCAACATGAGTGCCAAAAAGCAACTTCAATTGCAGCAGCTAGAGGAAGAACTGCAACTTAAGCAGGAATTTTTACGCCGTAAGTACGAGTTACTACATGCTGAAGCTGAAGAATGTCATCAACCAGACAATTTTATACGGTCGGTGGTAAATAAAATTAATAAAAGTATGGATGTACCACCGTGTGTACATAATTGTCAAAATGACAAAAACAGCAGATTTCAGCTACAGTCGACATTAATACATAAAGACAACAGCGCCGCCACACGGACGGTAACTGAACAAGGCGATGTAACTCACAACTTATCGCAGGCACAAACCAGTTTCCACAATAACAGAACAGGTGGGAATGATCAATTTAAGTTACCATATGATAATTGTCAAAACAATTTACATAACATCGCACAACAAAGGGCAAAAGTTACAAATCATGAACATATGTTTTGTTTTACTAACAGCAGTAATAATATCAACAAACAAAACCAAATAAATTTAACAAACAGTTTTGGTGCTGATAATGGAAGTATTTTAGCGACTCAAGTAATGGCACGAAACTACATGCCACGAGATCTGCCGACATTTAATGGAGACCCTAGAGAGTGGCCGATATTTATAAGCTCATTTGAGTATAGCAATCGTGTTGCCGGCTACACCAATGAGGAAAACTTGATAAGACTTCAAAAGTGTTTACAAGGTAGGGCTCGGGAAGCTGTTCGGAATTGTTTGATGCTGCCCGAAATGGTTCCAGACATAATACGGACCCTTAAAATGTACTATGGTCGACCCGAGTGTATTATACAAAATTTAATTGATGACGTGCGTAGGTACACATTGCAACGGGGTAAATTGGAGCCTCTTATAGAATTCGCATTTACTGTTAAGAATCTTTGTGCAACCATACGAGCATCTCAATTGGAACAATATTTGAATAATCCCACTCTGTTGCAGGAATTGGTAGACAAGTTGCCAACTGACACGGTGCTACAGTGGGCTTTACATTCGAGGGATATTGCCCAGCCAAATTTGATGAACTTTTCAGACTGGCTGTACATGATAGCAGAAGCAACATGTAAGGTGACTGTACCCGTATTTGATGCCAGCCATGAAAAAAAAACCTACCAAAAAAGAAGGCCGTGTGAATACACACACGACTCAGAGCCAACAGCAGCAGTGTATAATATGCCACGAAGAACATAAGTTGGCCCATTGTGTACAATTTAAAGATTTGTACTTGTCCGACCGTTGGGATGTTGTAAAAACAAATAAGTTGTGTGGAATTTGTTTGGGTAACCATAAACGCAAGTGTTGGTTTACTAAACAGTGTGGGGTAAACGGATGTACCGTACAGCACAATCCCCTATTACACAGTGAAGATGAGGCGTCCGGTGGAACCGTCAACAACCATAGGTCCTCGATTGAAGGTGAGTCATATTACCGAATAGTGCCAGTCACGCTTTATAGTGACAAAAAATCTGTCACAATATACGCTCTTATGGAACGCTTTTAGAGGAAAAAGTGGCCGACTTATTGGGCGTTAAAGGTATCAATGACCCACTGTGTATCCGATGGACTGGTGACGTCACCCGTTATGAAGATAATTCTAGGAGGTTTAATTTACGAATTTCGGCTGCTAAACGCAATTCGAAGGTTTATCCACTCAGCAATGTATATACTGTAAAAAATTTGAATTTATGTAATGAAACCCTGAATACAAATAATATAAAAAGCAAATATACTTTCCTTCAGAATATTCCATTAGAAAGTTATGCGAACGTGACCCCTTCGATGATAATTGGGGTAAACAATCCAAACCTAATCTCTTCAATGAAGGTACGTGAGGGTGGATGGCATCAACCAGTGGCCTCAAAAACAAGACTAGGTTGGACTCTGTTTGGTGGTGGCTCTAAAACACCTGGCAAACTCAATTTTCATAAATGCAACTGTGACGATATCCACGGGCTGGTGAAGAAGTTCTTTTCTGACGAAAACATTGGCATTTCACCTGTAGACACACCACCCATGTCAAGAGAGGATCAACAAGCCATAGATATTTTAAACAAAACGTGTACATTTAAGGATGGTAGATACGAGGTTGGGCTTTTATGGAAGATTGACCCGCCAGAGTTGCCAAATAGCTTACCCACAGCATTAAAGCGTTTGAAGTGCATAAAACAAAAAGCAGACCGTGACCCTACTCTTGGAGATATTTTGCAACAACAAATTACTAATTTAGAGGAAAAGGGATACGCTGAAAAGTTACCTACAGCGGTTTTATAGCAAAATAAAGGCAAAATATGGTATTTGCCCACGTTTATTGTCAGAAACCCACAAAAACCAAATAAAGTACGACTAGTATGGGACGCTGCAGCCAAATCAGGTGATTTTGCCCTCAATGATTTTTTATTAAAGGGTCCTGACCTACTTATGCCCCTTATGGAAATTTTGTTCAAATTTCGAATGGGAGCGGTAGCTATATGTGGCGATATAGCTGAAATGTTTCACCGCATTAAGGTACGTAAAGAAGACGCTGGTACCCAACAAAAATAGTTCCCTGATAGTTTATCAGCTTAACGTGCTCACTTTTGGCGTCTCATGCTCTCCATGCATTGCACATTTTGTAAGGGATAAAAATGCCAACGATTTTGGAAAAAATCTGAAAGTAATTGATGCTATTACAAAGCAGCATTACGTGGATGACTTCATTGACTCTACCAACACAATCAAGGAAGCAATTGAACTGGCGGTGGGTGTTCGAGCAGTCCATGCTCAAGGGGGCTTTCATATGGGTAACTGGTCTTCAAATTCACATGAAGTTTTAGAAGCACTGAGAGAAACAAATGACCCCGAACAGAAAACCTTAGAAAATAACGAAAATTTGGCTCAGTTTGAAAGAATGTAAAATTTGTGCGACATCAGCGACCAATTTTAAAGGAAGATATTGTACCTACCAAACGAGAAGTCTTCCAAGTTTTGATGTCTGTTTTTGATCCCTTAGGGTTCGTTGCTTGTTTTATGTCATATTTAAAATCAATTCTACAAGAAATATGACGGTGTGGTGTAGATTGGGATCAGCTCTTAATGAGACCCTCTACTCTAAATGAAAAAACTGGCTAACGTTTTTACCCGCAATTACTGAAGTTTCCATACCACGATGCTATTCGCTTTCACTACAATAAGAAAGTTATGTGGCAGAGTTGCACACATTTGTTGACGCAAGTGAAGACGCTTATGCAGCCGTTTCGTATTTTCGAATAGCAATTGGTGAAAAAGTCGAGGTAAGGCTTGTTGCAGCAAAAGCAAAGGTTGCCCCACTTCGGCCCCTTTCCGTACCACGACTAGAGCTTCAAGCGGCAACTATTGGTGCAAGACTCATGCAGACCGTAAGCTGCCACAACATTAAATTCCAACAAAGGGTAGTGTGGACCGATTCAAAAACAGTCTTAGCATGGCTAGCGGGTGATCCCAGAAAATACAAACAATTTGTTATGTTTCGTATTTCCGAAATTCTAAAATTTACAAACACGGCCCAATGGCGATGGGTTCCCAGCGCAATGAATGTTGCTGACTTTGCCACAAAATTTAGGCCACCTACTGAAAATTACAAAGAGTGGTTTGAGGGTCCTTTATGGCTAAGACTACCAGAAGACCAGTGGCCAAATAACTGCACTCCGAAAAAGCTTAATTGTGAAGATATAAGCAATTTGGAAATTCGACCCCGTTATCTGAATGTACACACTGCTAAGTCGGTAATAACTACCATTAATTATGAATATTTTTCTAGCTGGTACCGACTACACCGAGCTGTGGCGAATTGGGTCATGTACATTGAACGACAGCAGCAAAGGCTACACCAACAAAACATTGTGGAGACGCTTAATGCTTCTCATTTTATTAGGGCAAAGGCTTTTATTCTGAAGATGGCCCAGATGACTGGTTTTGGTGAGGAATATTCAGCACTACAAAACGGTCGATCCATTACGAAAGGTAGTGCCTTTGATAAGCTAAATGTTTATTTAGATGCCAGAGTTAAAACCCGAGCGCAATATGGAACCCCGGCCTGCGGCCCCCAAAGTTATCTCATCATACTGCCAGCTAAATATCATTTAACAAATCTAATAGTTATGAATTATCATCGGGCCTACCATCATTTGAACCATGAGACAGTGCTTAATGAAATCCGACAAGTTTATTTTATATTGAAATTGAGAGTGATTTTTAAAACTATTCGCAGAAATTGTCAACAGTGCAAAATTAAAGCCGCTAAGCCTCTTCCGCCACAAATGGCTCCTCTACCTCCCGCACGGCTGGCAGCTTTCCAACGACCTTTTACGTTTGTCGGCGTTGATTATTTTGGCCCAATATCAGTTACGTTTGGCAGGAAGTCATTAAAGCGATGGGGTGTTATCTTTACATGCCTCACAGTAAGAGCGATTCACATCGAAATTGCCCACACACTTTCAACCGATTCATTTTTAATGGCCTTAAGAAATTTCATTGCCCGACGCGGTACTCCAGCTGAAATTTATAGTGACAACGGCACAAATTTTCGTGGCGCCGATCGTTTTTTGAAGAACGAGCTAAAAAATATAAAATTTAATAATATACAAACAGAAATGGCAGCGAAAGGCATTTCATGGAAATTCAATCTACCAGCAGCTCCCCATATGGGGGGAGCATGGGAGAGGTTGGTAAGATCTGTTAAAACTATTCTGTATAAAATATCGCCCTCTCAAAAATTTACTGATGAGAGTCTACGAAGCGCGCTTATGGAGCTGGAATTAATAGTTAACTCTAGACCCTTAACGTACGTCTCACTTGAGACCGAGGATCCAGAGGCCATAACCCCAAATCATTTCCTTCTTGGCAATTCAAGTGGTACGAAACCATTTTGTGCACTCGAAACAATCGACCACAGAATGTGCTTGCGTCAAAGTGAGGCCTTTGCTAATCAATTTTGGCGACGATTTGTAAAGGAAATGTTACCTACATTGACCCGACGTAGAAAATGGAGCCAACGATCAAAGGCAGCTGGTGTGGGCGATATAGTACTTGTGGTAGATGAAAACGCTGACAGAAACTCATGGCTTAAGGGAAAAGTAATTGAAATAACCAGAGCAAAAGACGGTCAAGTACGAAGGGCACAAGTTAAGACCAAAAATGGCCTCATCGAGCGACCTGCGGTTAAGTTGGCAGTTTTAGATGTCGGTAATATATTGGAGTAAGACCCTGGAGGAGCAGGCCTACTGGGGGAGAATTGTAATCGACAAATCCTTAATTATCGACCCTACCTTATTTTGCAACAAAATATTTCTGAAGCCTCCTTGATACAACGGTGTAATTCTTTGCTATATTTCCTATTTTTCTTTCTTTTATTTTCTTAAATTTATGTATCACAAATTTAATAAAATTTTCGCCATTATTCTATTGGTAACCAGGAGCGTCATACATAGAATTTGTAGATTTGTGAAAAAGCTTATAAAACTAAGGTTTTTTTTTTTTTTTTTCTTTTTTTTTTTTTTTTTTTATACATTTAATTTATTTATTGAATCTTCAGAAATGAAATGACAATAAGTTTTCGAATCTTAATACTAAAAGAAAATAATAAGTCCAGCCAGTGCTAGACAAAATATTATGATACTACAAAAAATTTATATCCACTGATCCAGTCATCTGTTTTGCGCTTGAGTTAAAGCAAGGGTATCCCTCCTTCTCAACCGAACATGGCCAGTAAAGTTAAGGATGTCTCGTGCAAGTGGGTTTGGATGGTGTTCAAGTTTGCTGACATATTTTGAGGCGTGTTTTGTAAATTCGACTTTCACCAAAGGAATGCCTAGATCTTTGTGAATTCTAGAATTTTTAACATACCATGGAGCTGCAGTAATTGTACGTAGAATCTTATTTTGACCCCTTTGAATTTTTTCAATGTTGGATGCTGAGGCAGTACCCCATAATTGAATTCCATAACACCAGATTGGCTTTAGAATTGCATTGTACAACAAAAGTTTGCAATCCAACTTTAATGTAGAATTTCTGCCGATTAGCCAATTAATTTGCACTGCTTTTAATCTCATCTGGGTAAGTTTTGCGTCGATATGAGACTTCCAAGTTAAACGACGATCGAGGTGGATTCCGAGGTATTTGACCAGAGGTCCAATTCGTGTGGCTTTAAGCCGGCTTGGAGCCGCCGCCGACGTTTTTTTCACATTTGGAGCCGCCGCCGAGGCAATCGGCTGGTTTCGGCTAATATTTGATTTTTTTTTTTTTTTTTTTTTTTTTTTTAGCAAAATCACTAAAACCGAATTGTACCCCTTTTTATACCCTTCCCGTGAAATTTCCACAATATAATTTTCCGACCCTATAAAGTATATATATTCTGGATCCTTATAGATAGCGAAGTCGATTAAGCCATGTCCGTCTGTCTGTCTGTCTGGATGTTGAAATCAGTTTTTTGAAGTCCCAAGATATGTTCGGGATCCAAACCTTCAATAATTCTGTCAGAAGTGCTTTCGAGAAGTTTGCTATTTAAAATCAGCAAAATCGGTTTAGGTCAACCAGAGTTATGAACCAATATTTGAGACCACCTCTATAAAAATTTGATATTTTTCGTCCATTTTATTGCAATATTTTGAAATATATTGCAGATAATACCATGAAATTTTGTATACGTTGTTTGTACTATAAAAGAAGAAAGTGTGCGGAAAATAGTAAGAATCGGTCCATGATTTCTCATAGCCCCCATACAAATATATATATTCCCGAAATATGGCTTAATGATAAATAAATGCCTATAAAATTGGAATATCAAGACAAACTTCAGCAAAAATAAGTTTTATACAAAAAGAAATCACAAACCGAAATTTTTTTTAATTCGGTCCATATTTGACCATAGACCCCATATAAAGTCCACTTACAAAATTCACTTAAATACATATAAAACAGATATAAATAACGTTAAACGGCTAAAATTTGACATAAACACTCTTTATAGGCAAATAAATTATTGTACCAAATTTTATGGTGGTCGGCCCAGAAATGGTCATAGCCCCCATACAAAAATCTTCCCGAAATATTGCTCAATTATACATAAATGCCTATAAAATTGGAATATCAAGACAAAATTCAGCAAAACTAAGTTCTGTGCAAAAAGAAATCACAAACCGAAATTTTTTTTAGTTCGGTCCATATTTGACCATAGACCCAATATAAAGTCCACTTACAAAATTCACTTAAATACATATAAAACAGATATAAATATTGTTAAACGGCTAAAATTTGACATAAATACTCTTTATAGGCAAATAAATTGCTGTACTAAATTTTATGGTGGTCGGCCCAGAACTGGTCATAGCTCCCATACAAGGACCACATCTGAAAAAGAGATTTTTCCCTATATATATTGTATAAATATCGGTACCGACTCAAAACTTTGCACAGATCATTTTAATATATACAAAAATCATCTCACAAAATTTTGTGAATTTCGGTCTATTTTTAACCGTATGCCCCATATAAAGCCCTCTTCCGAAAATCACTTTAATACTCATAAATCGCTTATAAATAAGGGTACCAATCCAAAATTTTACACGGATCATTTACATACATGCCTAAATCAAACTGCTGGATTTTGAGAATATCGGTCCATATTTGACTATATCCCCCACATAAGACCCACTACCAAAATCCACGTTAATACTAATATATATCTTAAATATACCGTTATTATGATGAAATTCGTCGTGAAATATCCTCATATGCATGAAAATAACTGTTCCAAAATATAAGAAGATCGGCCCATAATTTGTCATACCTGCCATATAGAACCATTTCCAAAAAACAAATAAATTCGGGTCAAAAAATATTCTTTTCGGATTTAACCCATATTCGGTCCACATTTTATAATCACGATATATATCGTTGGAAAGGTATTTTTAATACCTTTTATTTAATGTATTACAAATTATCAGACACCCAGTAGTTCCGGAGATATAGGCCTATATATTTTCAATTTCAAGGGCCCGCCCCCTCGAAAATAGACGGGACCGCGAACAAATTTTTTTTGCTGGCATCTCCCCTAAAAGCCCTATTTGATTTTTTTTTTAGCAAAGTCACTAAAACCGAATTTTTTATACTCTGTTTGTTAAGTTACACTCAAGATTATTACGAACATCAGACAAACTCTGTAAATTATGGTAAGAATTGGTAATTAAATCAATTAAAAATGGTGAAAATTAGACAAAATTTCAAAATATTTAACATAAATTATGTTGGTCGTAAAATTGTCTTTCAAACAATATATCAAATACTGAATAGAAAACACAGAATTAGGATATTCTAGTCCTATAACCAGTGTAGTTTTTGTATTTCTTATTACGTTTAGGTGGAGGGTATTTAAGATTCGGCACAGCCGAATATAGTACTCTTACTTGTTTATACTCTGTTTGTTAAGTTACCCTCAAGATTATTATGAACATCAGACAAACTCTGTAAATTATGGTAAGAATTGGTAATTAAATCAATTAAAAATGGTGAAAATTAGACAACATTTCAAAATATTTAACATAAATATTATGTTGGTCGTAAAATTGTCTTTCAAACAATATATCAAATACTAATAAAATTTGCACTAAGACTGAATAGAAAACACAGAATAAGGATATTCTAGTCCTATAACCAGTGTAGTTTCTTATTAAGTTTAGGTGGAGGGTATTTAAGATTCGGCACAGCCGAATATAGCACTCTTACTTGTTTTTTATTTAATTTAAAAAAAAGCATGTACATACGTTATTTTTCACCTATGAAACATGTTTTGATTCTACTTTTTGTAAGTTCCTGCCATATTTTAATATACATACTATATATCTACTATTGTTTGCTAAAGGGTTTCTAAGATACTAATATCTAAATAATGTTATTGAATTCATTAAAAATAGAGGTTAGCTGAGTTTAAACTACGATAATTATACATTTGTTTATATAGTTTTTATTGAAAAGGAGCAACTACAAAAGAAGCTACTTATTATGCAACAAAAGTTGTTTACAATAAACGAAAACACGAAATTCTTATGCGGGGAATTCTAAAGTTTTTAAATAAGCTTACAAAATTGAATTTTAACGTTCGATAAAAAGTTCACGTTTTAGAGTAGTTAATGTAAAAAAAGAAATGTTCAAAACGGCTCAAGCCGACTTTGAGCCGCCGCCGGCCTATTTAGACCCAGCCGCCGCCGCCGATTATTTTTAAACGAATTGGACCTCTGTATTTGACTTCATTGTGTTGCGGGATAATTTGATTATTTATTGTGATGAACGAGCATGTATGTTTTCCCAATGTGAAAGTTATATGAATACATTTCTGTTCGTTAACCCTGATTTTCCAAAGCTCAAGCCAATTCTCTAGTTTATAAACATATTTCTGCAAGTTCTGTGATGCTATTTGATGGTCCTTATGAACGCTAATAAAGGCTGTATCGTCTGCAAAAGTTGAAGTATGTATTATGGGGTCTAACGGCATATCGGATGCATAAATTAAATATAAAGTTGGACCCAGTATGCTACCCTGGGGTACTCCTGCTTCAATTGGCTGAGCGGGGCTTAAAAAATCGCCTTCTTTGATTGTAAATTTGCGACCATATAAATAACTTTTCATAAGTTTGTGGGTGTTAGCAGGCAGAGTTAATTTAATTTTATGCATTAAACCTTCATGCCAGACTTTGTCGAACGCTTGCGACACATCAATGAAAAGGGCGGAGCAGTATTTTTTCTCTTCAAACGACTGTCTTATCACATTTACCAATCTGTGTGTTTGTTCGATGGTACTGTGTTTAGCTCTGAACCCGAATTGGTGATTTGGGATACATTGAGTGTCGTTCAGAATTGGAATCAACTTAGCCAATAACAATTTTTCAAACAGTTTTGAAATTGTCGGCAGTAGACTAATTGGCCTATATGACTCTACTTTAGTGGGGTCCTTCCCTGGCTTTGGAATCATGGTAATCATAGATACCTTCCAATCTGCAGGATAGTATTCTAGGCGTAAAATAGCATTAAAAATAAATAGGATAATTCTTTTAGCTACACGAGGTAACTCCACAAGCATTTTGTTGCTGATTTTATCCATACCTGGAGCTTTTTTAAGATTGAGAGTACCAATAGCGCTTTGAACATCATTAAAGCTAAGTCTTAGAGGTACAGGAGGTCTAATAACGAGTGGAGGCAAATCAGATGCATTATTTGAGTTGTTTATAGTAAACACTTTTCTCAAATGATTAACAAATAAAGTCCCCTTCTCGGAATCATTTCTAGCCCAGTCACCAGTCGGATTTCGCAGAGGAGGTTTTCCTCTAACTGGTCTTTTTAAACCTCGTGCCGCCTTCCATAACGAATAGTCAGATTGTGGGGTACTATCAAGACCCTCCAAGTAAGATTTAAGTGAAGCCATTCTTTGGGTTTCTAAGAAATTTCTTAGTATATCTCTGCATACCCGTAGCCTAGCTTTCAGTTCAGGAGACCTGTGGATTTGCCACTCTCTTCTAACTCTTCTTTTTTCTGACAGGAGATGATCGAGTTCAGCGAAATAAGTTCTATTTGTCCCACTTCTGCACTCAACGTCGTATGTGGAGGCGTGATGTACAGCTCTTCGTATGTCCTCAGTAAACTTGCCAATCGACCCATCAATATCCTCGGTAGTTCTCAACACTACATTTTCCGTGCAGTGGGAACTTAAATACTTTTTATACTTTATCCAACTTACTCTGGTTTTAGATATGTCCCGAAATGGAGAGCCATTCCCTTGAAGGAAACGCATTGAAATAATAGAAGGAGAGTGATCTGAAGACAAGTCTAATGAAGGCTCCACTTGTATCGATTCTACAGGGATATTTTTTACTACTCCGAAGTCAATAACATCGGGAATCTTCCGTCGGTCCGTCGGCCAGTAGGTGGGATGCCCGCTTGAGAGTACATCTAATCCCATTTTGGCAATGGTGTTGAAGAGTTCACGACCCTTCGGGGTCACCAGACGTGAACCCCAAAATGTGTGTTTGGCGTTAAAGTCACCAGCAACTAAAAATCTAGCTCCAAGGGAATTGAAGAAGCTGTAGTATTGGTGTTCTTTTATTGAAAATCGAGGCGGCGAATAAATTGATGATAAAACAAAATTGTATTGACAGAATTCAATACAAATGTTTGTTGCTTGTAGGTAATCCTCACATATGTTGTTCATTAAATAATGTTTTATTCTGTTCTTATAAGAATTGCCGAACCTCCACATGCTCTTCCGCGGGGATCTTTAGTATCATACAACACGTAGCCATTAATTTTGAAGTACGCTGTCGCCGTCAAGTGAGTTTCAGCAATCATCATGACATCAATCTGCTTATCCATCAGGAAGTGTTCCAGTTCGTTTTTATGTTGGCGGAGGCCGTTCGCATTCCAAAAACAAATTTTTAAACAAATCATTTCTTTAAAATGGCTTCTAAGATAGTGGATTGCATTTTCAGCATTTCCTGCATCATGGATGTCATAGTGGTCGTAAAAGTGTTCATGGTTTGGACAAGTGTCTGCAATGTAGTCTCTAGAGTGTTAATATTAGGCTCGTAATATTGTGATTTAGGTGTCTGCTCCAAACCTGGCATATTAGATTTAACCACGTTAGCGTAAGAAACTTGTCTAGAACTAGGCGCGTTTACATGACTAGTGGACCGTAACAATTGCGGGAAATTGTCACTCGATGCCAAAATGGTTTGGACAAGTGTCTGCAATGTAGTCTCTAGAGTGTTAATATTAGGCTCGTAATATTGTGATTTAGGTGCCTGCTCCAAACCTGGCATATTAGATTTAACCACGTTAGCGTAAGAAACTTGTCTAGAACTAGGCGCGTTTACATGACTAGTAGACCGTAACAATTGCGGGAAATTGTCACTCGTTGCCAAAATAGGCTGTTGACGATGCTCAGGTAATACTGACGTCTTGTTGGTGCTTATGCCTTTCAAATGAGTGTAAATTGGACAACCTCTATAATTTGCGGTATGATTACCTCCGCAGTTACTGCATTTTTTGATTTTTGAATCAGTTTTCGACTTATCACATTGAGCAGTTGCATGTAGCTCCCCACACGCAACACAAACTGTCGGCAATTTACAATACGCCTTGGTGTGACCAAATTCTTGACAGTTGAGACACTGGACGGGTCCCTGACGCTTATGTGGTTCTTCCACGGTGATTCTACGATGCAGAAGGTACATCAGATTGTAGATGGGATGGGACTCGTTTTTCTTTAATACGACATCTCCAGGTTCCAATTCCACCCTGAACATAGGCTGTGGAGTCTTTTCACGGTTTCTAATATTCGTTATGCTCTTAATTTTGAAGCCTTTTTCCATTAAGCTAGTCTTTATCTCGGCAGGATCAACATCTGGGTCTATACCCTTTAGAACGACTTGGAGTCCTTTTGCGCTTTTCAGCTGGTAGGTATAGAAATCCCTACTTTCCCTCTCCAACTGGTTGGACAATTTACGAAAATCATCCTCCTTTTTCCCTTGTATTTTGGTTTCGCTGATATTTCCATGTTTAATTGATGTTACGCTAAACATATTTGCACCTATTACCGAAACAATTCCTTGTACCAATTTACTGGAAGTGGGCTCTCTCAGATAAATTGGTGGGGGCTTAAACGTCTTCTTAGGAAGTTCTGGCTCATCCGTCTGGAGGAGAGCAAACCTATTTTGATCATTACTCACAGTCTTAGAAGCTTTTGCATTTGATGACACTTGAGCAGACTTCGGGCTCCTCTGTCGCTTGAGAACGGTGATGTACTTATCCATACCTACTTGTTTTTTGGGTTTGACTGCACTATTTGGTGAAGATGATGTTTTCTCATCTGTTGAAATCACTATATTGGGCGAACAGGAACGACGCCGTTCTACGGCTCTTGTAGTGAGAAAATTCTCCAGAGATTTTTTTATGGATTCTTCCTCAGAGAGCCATTTAGTTTTTCTCGACGAGCTAAGCTCTTTTTCAGAATTACATCTGAGAGGAACACTCATACAGTTTTTATACGATTTTTAATGTTTTTTTTTTTTTTTTATATATTTTAACCTATTACGAGTTATTTTTTTCACTTTTTTGTTTAATTTCAACCTATTACAATTTTTCACCTATTACGATTTTTTCACCGAAAATTCAGCCGCACTAAAATTAACACGTCCGAACAGTTCGATGAGACGAGACTGAGTAAAATTTATAATTTATTGTTAAATAATTGAAACATTAATAAATTTTTGCTTTCAGAATTTTAAAGCAATAAAAGCTATTAAAACTTGGTTGTTTATTTAACAAACATAGTTTCATTATTTATCAACATATTTTGTTTATTAAAAATTATTTTTAGTTATTTATCAGGAAAAATTTAGATCTATTTACTCAGAGTTATTTATTTGCTTGTTTATTTATTGGTTTATTTATTTACTGATTTATTTATTGCTTTTTTTTATTTATTAATTTATTTATTTATAGATTATTTTATTTATTTATAGATTATTTTATTTATTTTATAGATTATTTTATTTATTTATAGATTATTTTATTTATTTTATAGATTGTTTTATTTATTTATAGATTATTTTATTTATTTATTATATTATGTTTTTTATATTTTAATTGATTATTTTAATTATCAATAGTTTAAATTTTTATTGATTATTTTAATTATCAATAGTTTATATTTTTATTGATTATTTTAATTATCAATAGTTTATATTTTTATTGATTATTTTAATTATCAATAGTTTATATTTTTATCGATTATTTTAATTATCAAGAGTTTATATTTTTATTGATTATTTTAATTATCAATAGTTTATATTTTTATTGATTATTTTTATTATCAATATTTCATATATTTATTGATTATTTTAATAATCAATATTTTGTAGTGGTCTGCGAGTTGGCAACACTGGAGTGTCAGCGAATGACACTTTGATGTTGCGAACTGCAACTACCTTCGGGATTAATTAGAACTTCCGGTTATGTTTTGTTAAGATCACTTTGTAAGGTGGACGACACTAAAAAACGTGTTAAATAAACAATTAAAGAATAAATTAAATAAATAAAGATATTACAACATCAGGTGTGGGGTGCAACTTCCATAGTTTTAAATGGATTTAAGACCAAACCGCCAATCGATGGCAGATGCTTTGAAGGCTGCAGGAATACAATTTCCCGAATCGGCCACATTAATTCAATTGCGGCCAGTATACGAATCATTGGTGGCTATGGAAAGGGACCAAGAGCACGCCGATGCACATGGTGCGGTTGCCACAACTGGTGCCAACGTTCCTGCCGCCAATGAAATGGCTATTACGAATATCCCCGATGCCAACAAACTTGAAGTATGTGCCATTGCTGCCAGTGAAGCCGGTGAAACCGATGCCATTGCTGTCAGTGCAACCGATGCCTTTGCTGTCAGTGTAACCGATGCTACTGCTGCCAGTGCAACCGATGCTGATGCGATGCTGCCAGAGATGCAAATAAACAAGTATTTGTCCATAATGATGTCATAAATGTGTCTGCCGTCCCTTGCTTAAATAATTCCGCTGCCGACGCCGAAAATGAGTTAAAGAATTTGAGGATACGCTTAGAGTTATTAAAGCTGCAGCAACAAATATGCGAATTAGAGTCACGTGAACAACCCCTTATATATTCACGTCGAATTGATTTGATAGAGCTCGATGCCGCCATACCGCCTTTTAGTGGGGACGAGCATCATGACATCATCAAATTGTTCGTCCAGTTCGAGGACTATTCGAACATCTACGGTTACTCCCCTAAAGAAAAGGGCCTTGGCATTCGCCGTCGATTAGAGGGAACGGCCTTGAAATATGTTAATAGTATGGGTCTTGTTGTGTGCGGCGAACTGAAGGCAAATTTAATTAAAATGTTCAAATGAACTGTGTCACGGCAGGAAATATACCGGCAGCTCCGTTTGCGCACATTAAAGCCGAACGAAACATGCTTAAGCTACATATTAGATATGCAGTCCATCGCTACCAAGTCAGATATCGAAGAAAAGGAACTAGTCGATATAATCATCGACGGTATACCAGACAGTAACCATGCCATTACATTCCTCTACGGGGCTAGCTCTATGGATGAACTGATAAAACGAATGGACAGGTATGAGCAGCGGCGACAGGCTGGTCCAGGAGTTTTAAAAGGAATCAACCTAGCAGCAAACAAAAACAAGATGGCCGCCGCGAATGAAAAAACAGATGCCAAAACACCAGATGCCAGTGTGCGATGCTATAATTGCAGCCAGTTCGGGCACTACCAGAGTCGCTGCCAAAAGCCGAAACGGCCTCCCAATTCATGCTTTGTGTACGCCGAGGTTGGTCACTTCCACCAGAATTGCCCCAAGAAGAACAATATAGCCGCGGCCATAGTTGGACAGAACGAGCCGTTAGATGTATATCAAATGCGCTAAACGATATAAACGCACTGAGCTGATAGATTGTTTTTCTTTACTCGATTCGGGTAGTCCCATTAGTTATATCAAGAAATCCCTCATCCCATTCGAGCCTGATGGTATTGGAAAAGTGTTGCCGTATCGCGGAATCGGAACCAAAAACTAAATGCCATAGGCTGTATTCAAGGGGAAATATATTTTAAAAACAAATGTATAACGCATAAATTTTTAGTGCTGCCAAATGAAGAGGCAATGATACCGATGTTGATGGGACGGGATATTTTATCAAAATTAATTATTTACTTATTTAAGGCAAAAATAATATACGATAAAAGTGAACTACTAAATATGAATTTAATACAAAATAAACCGAATTTTAAAGTAATCAGTGCGCTTATATCGTTTAGTCTATACAGAGATCAAAGAGATGAAATTAGTAAACAGGAGATTCAAAATATTGAACTATTAGAGGCTTTGCCATTTAATGTTATAAATAATTTTGATATTGTGAACACTGAGGAGGGTAAATCTGAAATAGAAAAATTGAACGGAATTAACCTAAATGCTTTTGATGTAGGGGAGGCCGACGCCTTATGTACAGCTGAGCTAGACATTATTGAATAAAATAGTGAATGTGCAGAAATAATTCAGACAGTATGCGCGATTGAGACAAAGCCCGACATTAATATAAATAGTAACATGACTGCAATGGATGCTGATTTGTTGAGGTCGGTTATATACGAGAATTATTTTTTAGGAGCGGGAACTATTTCTAAACGGACGGAATATTGTATGCGAATTAGATTGACGAATGACGTGCCAGTGTATAGTGGGCTGCGGAGACTTTCCTATCGTGAACGAACCGAAGTTAAACTGAAGCTTGAGGAACTTATGGATAAGGGAATACTTCGACCGAGTGAGTCACCCTACGCTTCTCCTATTGTATTAGTCAAGAGAAAGAATGGGGATTTAAGAATGTGCATCGATTACCGATCACTAAATAAGATTACGCTCAGGGATAATTATCCACTTCCACTTATTGAAGATTGTCTTGATTACTTAGGTGCTAACAGATATTTTTCGACTCTTGCCTTGGAAAATAGTTTTCACCAGATACCTATGCATGAGGATTCAATTCAATATACTGCTTTCGTGACTTCGCTAGGTCAATATGAATATTGTACATGCCATTTGGTCTCAAGAATGCTGGCGCGGTTTTTCAGAGATTTATCAATACAGTGTTAAGGGACCTCATTGATAGAAGGAAAATAGTAGTATATTTAGATGATATAAGTATTGCTACCAGCTTATTTGAGGAACACCTGGAGATTTTGGGTGAAGTTTTGCGGATTTTGAAGGATAAATTTAAGAAAATGTAAATTTGCTTATCACGAACTAGATTTCTTATGGTATAAGGTAAGTCAGAGGGGAATTTGCCCAAGCGACGATCACGTTAGGACAATACAGCAATACCCTATACCGTGAAATCATGAAGTGCTGGAACGCTGTTTTTTCGTTTTTCCGTAGGTTTGTTTTTGATTTTTCAAGGATAGCGAGACCATTAACGGGACTGAAAAATAAATCTTTTGTTTGGACAAATGAATGCACTGAAGCGTTTTTGACATTAAGGGAGAAACTGGTCAGTTCACCAGTGCTGGTAGTGTACGACCCTCTCCGAGAGACGGAACTCCACACTGACGCTAGCTCAAAGGGTTTTGGTTCGGTGCTGCTGCAGAAACAGGATGATGGGAAGTTTCACCCGGTATCTTATTATTCCAAATGTACATCAGGAGCGGAATCAAGATACCACAGTTTCAAGTTGGAAACTTTGGCTATTATATATGCCATAAGGAGGTTCCGGGTATACTTAGAAGGGATTAGGTTCACAATAGTTACCGACTGTAACTCACTAACATTGACATTAAACAAAAAGGCGATTAACCATAGAATCGCCAGGTGGGCATTAGAATTGGAAAACATTGACTATGATATACGACACCGTAGGGGTGAATTGATGTCGCACGTTGATGTCCTCAGCCGTACGCCACCGCCAGTGATAGCTTTCGTAGATAACTATGATGTGGACGTAAATATACAGATTGCTCAGAGTAGGGGCAAGGACATCCAACGCATTAAGGTTAGATTAGAGGAGGGAGAGGTGGTAGGATATGAAATGAGCAATGAACTGGTTTTTCGCCATGGGGCAAAGGGACAGAGACAGTTATATGTGCCGGAGGAAATGGTGACGAATGTTATACGCCTAACACACGAGAAATACGGACACGTGGGAATTGAAAAGTGTATGAATCAGATCAAAAAGAATTATTGGTTCCCGAATATGAAGAATAGACTTAACCAATTTATAATAATTTGCCTTAAATGCATATACTATTCGGCACCTCATAGAAAGAACGAGAGAAATTTATACAGTATAGAAAAGAAACCAGTACCATTCGACACATTGCATGTGGACCATTATGGCCCTTTACCAGCAATAAAATCTACGATAAAGCATATCCTGGTGATAGTGGATGCTTTCACGAAGTTTACTAAGTTATATTCCGTAAATTCGCCAGGAACAAAGGAGGTTTTGTGTGCCTTAAGAAAATATTTTGAATATTACAGTAGACCTCGACGCATAATTAGTGACCGTGGGACATGTTTCACGTCCAATGAGTTTGCTAAGTTTTTAGAAGAGCGCAATATCGTTCACGTGCAAATCTCAGTAGCATCACCCCAATCGAATGGTCAGGTCGAAAGAATAAATAGGGACGTAAGGGCAATATTAGCTAAGATGACTGAACCGATGGAACACTCTGATTGGGTGGAAAAATTGACGCAGGTGGAATTTTCTGTAAACAATACGACTCCCTGTAGAACGGGTCAATCACCTTCTAGGATACTTTTTGGGGTAGAACAGCGCGGTGAAACAATAGATGAATTGACCGAACATTTACAGGAAGCATACACTGAAGAGACCGTTGATTTGGACACGATCAGAGAATCGGCACACTCATTCATACAGAGGTCTCAATCGCGCAACCAGAAATATTTCGACGAACATCACAAGCCGGCTAAACAATTTCAAGTAGGAGATTTTGTAGTATTGAGAAATGTTGATAACACCACTGGTCTGAATAAAAAATTAATACCTAAGTACCGCAGCCCTTACGTTATTTAAAAGCATTTGGGTAATGACCGTTACATGGTATCTGATATAGAAGATTGTCAGATTACGTAAATGCCATATTCAGGTATAGTTACGGTGACCATCCGTCCTGTTTTTTAACATGCTGTCCCTTGAGATTTTTTTGTAAATACAGGACAGTATAATGTCCCTTATTTCCTAATTTTATATGCAAATGTCCTCTTTTTAGCATATACATTGCACGAACATTAATACAAAATTATCATAAAAATCCAACTGTATACTTTCCCTACATTTCCAAAAGTTAAAATAGCATTCATTTTATTAGAGATATGGCTCCAACAAAAATAAAATGTAATTTCAATAATGACTTAAAAAGCGAGTTTCCATTTATTAAAACAACAAGTAGCAACAACAAGAGGTGAGATGTGAAAAATGTTTGGCACATTTTTCTATAGCAAATAGTGGACGTACTGCAAACACAAAAGCATAAAAGAGCAGATTTAGCCAAATCATCAAGTAAAGTTTTAACGAATTTTTTAAGAATTAATACATTCAATGATAAAGAAAAGGACCTGGCTATTGTAGAAGGTACTTGGACATTTCACAGTGTTCAGCACAATTTTTCATTCAGGTCTAACGATTGCATATCAAAACTGATCAAATCGTGTTTCACTGACAAATATTCTTGTGCTAGAACAAAATGTGAATCCATTGTTAACAATATTTTTACACCAATGTCATTAAATACAATCAAAGCAGATTTGTCAAACGTTCAATGTATCACAACAGATTTAGATTGTTCGAATCACAAAAAGGTTAAAATTTGTCCAATATTATTTCGATACTTTCTGCTGAATAAAGGAATTCAGATTAAGATTTTGGATGTTAAAAACCTTATTGGAGAAACTTCAGATATAATTTCAAAATATGTGCAAGAGACTTTTGAAAAAAATTAAATAATTAGTAAAATGTGGAGTAAATTGTGGAGACAGCACAAATTGGTGGTGCAGCCAGAAAAGGTCAGAATAATATCTTTCACAAAATGCAAAACTTCATTGGCCAAAAACTGATAGGTGTAAATTGCGCTGCACATATTTGAACAACTGCATACAAACTGCAGCAGAATGCTTACCTATTGATATTGAAGTTATTATTGTCAAAATTTATTCTTTTTTATATATTTATACAGTTAGAATTGAAAATTTCAAAGAAATATGTGAAGATATTGAAATAGAATATAAAAAGTTACTAGGACATAGCAAAACTCGATGGTTAACTTTAATGACTGCTTTGAAAGAATCATAACACTATTTGAAGCTTTAAAATTATATTTTATGTCTCAACCAAAATGTCCGACAATATTACGAAATTTTTTTATGAATCCTTGTGCTGAATTATGGTTATCTTTTGCATATAGCCAAGCTTCAACATTTCATAAAGCTATTCTTAAAGTAAAATCACAAAGTATTTCAATGCCTGAGGCTTCAATTATTTTAAAAGATTTAAAATTTAAATTGGTCGAACGGAAAAAGGAACTGTTTTTACCCCTTACCGTCAAAAATATGATTCTCGAATTACAGAAAAGTAATGATTTTGATGAAACAATAACTAATACTATGTTTCCACGACGACTTGAATCACCTGCTTCGCCTTCTGAATCATGTTTATGAATCATGCTGTTTACATTACTAATAAACTTGATTCGATTTGACAGTTGTCTTTAATAAACAAACATAATAAAAAAACAGAATATACAATTTGTGGAAAATAATTTTTTTTAATGGACAAACAAAAGTGAGTGGAAATTAGTTAGCTTATTTGAAAAAAAAAACATATATTCGTACGTATTTAATTTCTTTACTTCCAGCAACAAGAAAATAATTTGCTTTGTTTACAATAATAAACTTGCGATAAAAATTAGAGAAGAGTGCAATTTTTCGTTCTTCGCAAGTAGATTCAATATGAATCTACTTGATTCGCTCTTAAAATTTTGTATGGTGAAGCAATTGTTTCGCTCATGATTGGTGTGTGAAGCATGAATAGAGAGCGAAGCATGTACCTTGGAAACATAGTATAAAGAACATATAACAAATTTTTACCAAACATGCATTGATTACCTAAATCAGTGGGATAAAGCTTTTAGAGATGTAGAAATTTTAGACTGGATATTGTTACGAAATATGTTATCTTGGGACAAGATTGAAAAAACTATATCCTATCTAAATGAATTTAGAAATGATTTAAAAATAAATAATGAAGATATATTTGATGAAGTGAGCTGCGTGAAAAATTTTGCAAATAATGAAAAAATAGAAGACTGGAGGGTAAAAAATATATCAGTAGATAAAAGATGGATTGAAATTTTTAATCACTTTAAGACAAATGTGATTGCATATAAAAATATATTAGCGGTATTCACACCGAACTTGTTAGTTTGTTAGTCGTTAATCGTTACTTTTTTACACGTATTTTGTTTTTGTATATTTAACGCGCTAACGGATAAACATTTAACAAATTAACGACACGGCACCCCTGATAAAATAGTTGTTAGTTGGTAACTCACAATCAGCTGTTGCAGTTTCTAAATAAATATATTTAAAAAATCATTTGTGATACATTTCTAAAAAAATATTTGTGTACATTGAGAGTATGTTAAATAAATGATTTTTTATTTTATTTTAATAAATCATAAACTGTTCTCGTAGTGGATAACCAAAAAAAAATGAGTAATTAAATGGTTTACAATTGTTTTTTTTACACTTTCTCGTGGCATGTTTTATTTTTTCCAGAATAATAAATTGTGTCAAAACAATAAATCAGCTGTTTTACTACGAAAGTTACCAGACTAACAAAGTTTTAAAAAGGGGGTCGTTCACAGTTGGTAACTTTAACAAATTAACAAACTACCGACTAACAAGCTCGGTGTGAATACCGCTATTGATATTTGTTAAATTTTGTCTATGTCTACCTTCAAATGCTGCTACCGAGAGAGTGTTTTCAATAATGAATATTTGGACCACCGAAAAATCGCAATTAAAATAAGATCACTATTAATTACAAAATGCGATTTTAAAATGAATTGCTCAAAATTTAAAGGATTTTTAATTAACAATCCAGATGTTTAAAAAAAAATCCATTCTGTGGAAAAATATCAAACTTCATAACTAAATTTATCATTTATGTAGTTTTTTTCTATTTTTTTTTGTTAGCCTTAGTCAAGAAGACTGTTTATAAAACCAAATTGATTTTTTTAAATTATAATATTATAAAAACTTTTTATTTAACTTTTTATTCTAATCAAGAAGAATTGTTTTTGTTGTTACTTTATTTTATAATAATAATAATAAATATATTATATGATTATTTTTTCTGTTTTTCTTTTCATTTTTAACATAATTTTGTATATGTCCTGTATTTTCATTTCCCAAAAATGGTCACCGTAGGTATAGTAGACGCTAGCCGCATGAAAAAGTGGCTAGAACAGAATGAAAATAAGGAATTATCGATCCGTATATGAAAATTATCAATTTTTAGAAAATGAAAGTAATTCAAGTGAGAAGGGGGATATTGACTATCAAGACTATAAATTTTTGGAGGATGAATTTAGGGAAGAAGAATAACAATCGAGGTCGATTGTTTTGTCAGGTCGGCCGAGAATGTAGTGGTCTGCGAGTTGCCAACACTGGAGTGTCAGCGAATGACACTTTGATGTTGCGAATTGCAACTACCTTCGGGGTTAATTAGAACTTCCGGTTATGTTTTGTTAAGATCACTTTGTAAGGTGGACGACACTAAAAAACGTGTTAAATAAACAATTAAAGAATAAATTAAATAATAAAGATATTACAATTTTATATTTTTTTTATTGATTCTTTCAATTACCTATTTATATATCATTTCATATACTTATTTGTTAATCTATTTATATATTCGTTTGTTTTTAAATATATACTAACTGTCTAATTTATAAATACATTATAACAGTGTAATAAGGCAATGAGAGGCAAAATACGAAAAAAATTGAATTCATAAATGCATAATAGCTTGTTAGCTGGTTATAAGTCTCTTGTATGTATTGATATTTTTATTGTGTTCTCTACCCAACTTTAACCATTTTTTTTTTTTTTTTTTGCTTTTAATTATTTATTGAATCTTCATATATGAAATAACAATAAGTATTCAAATCTTAATACTAAAAAGAAAATAATAAGCCCAGCCAGTGCTAGACAAAAATTTTTATGATACTAAAAAAATTTCACATCAACTGATCCAGTCATCTATTTTGCGCTTGAGTTAAAGCAAGGGTATCCCTCCTTCTCAACCGATTGTGGCCACTAAAGTTAAGGATGTCTCGTGCAAGTGGGTTTGGATGGTGTTCAAGTTTGCTGACGTACTTTGACGCATATTTTGTAAATTCGACTTTTACTAATGGCACGCCTAGATCTTTGTGGATTCGAGAATTTTTAACATACCATGGTGCTGCAGTAATTATACGTAGAATTTTATTTTGACCCCTTTGAATTTTTTCAATGTTGGATGCTGAGGCAGTACCCCATAATTGAATTCCATAGCACCAGATTGGCTTTAGTATTGAATTGTACAACAAAAATTTGCAATCCAATTTCAATGTAGAGTTTCTGCCGATTAGCCAATTAAGTTGCACTGCTTTTAATCTCATTTTTGTAAGTTTCGCTTCAATATGAGACTTCCAAGTTAAACGGCGGTCGAGGTGAATGCCGAGGTATTTGACTTCATTGTGTTGCGGGATAATTTGATTATTTATTCTGATGAACGAGCAGGTATCTTTTCGCAATGTGAAAGTTATATGAATACATTTCTGTTCGTTAACCCTGATTTTCCAAAGCTCTAGCCAATTCTCTAGCTTATAAACATAATTCTGCAAATTCTGTGATGCAACTTGGTGGTCCTTATGGACGCTGATAAAGGCTGTATCGTCTGCAAAAGTTGACGTATGGATTTTGGGGTCTGACGGCATGTCGGAGGCATATATCAAATATAAAGTAGGACCCAGTATGCTACCCTGTGGCACACCTGATTCAATTGGCTGAGCGGTACTTAAAAAATCACCTTCTTTGATTTTAAATTTGCGACCGTAAAAATAACTTTCCATGAGTTTATGGGTGTTAGCAGGCAGAGTTAATTTTATTTTGTGCATTAAACCGTCATGCCAAACTTTGTCGAACGCTTGCAACACATCAATGAAAAGGGCGGAGCAGTATTTTTTGTCTTCAAACGACCCTTGTAATATCTCAAACATTTTGTATTCATTAAATAATATTTTTTGTAGTCATTAACAAAAGTTATTATATTATTTCCATTAGTACATTTTGTTGTTAGTACTTTTACCTACCACAGATGTTCGCAACTTTGATTTACCCAACACTGTTGAATGCTCTCACATTCATAATATGATCTTACGTTATTATCACATATTTCTTTTCCGTACTGAGATCATGAATTGTTCAAATATCATGTAAGTTAATCTACATGATAGATATACATTATTTGGGCATGGGTAACGGAATATACTTTTTTTTTACGTTCACTCTTTTAAAGCTTTTGAGTTTAAATGATCAATAATCATTACGATAAAAAAAAGAGGGTAATAAAAGAATGCTGATCCACTAATAAAGTCTTTTGCATATAGACGTTGAACCGTAAACTTTAATAAAGTGGATCTAATAAAAAAATAAAAAGTGTGGTAGAACCAAAGTGTAAGAATTGTACCACGTGTATAATTCAAATTCTATTGGAACTTTTAAAAACATCAATTCAGAAAAATTATATATATATATATGTATATAGATTTATACGGCAAATTACCCAATTCGTTTCTACAATTTACATATTGAACACTTTGCTATCAATACCAAGGTAAATATTAAATGTGTTAAAACATTCGATTAAAATTTAATCAGTGTATTTTGTACTTAGGATTTTAAATACTCTCGAGGAGGCCTCTAGGAATACAAGTGTTCTAACCACATGTATATTCCACAACCCTCGAGAGATATAACTAGTTACACCCTGTGGAAAAACTCCAATATTTTTGATAACCATCACCGTACTGTCCGTCACAAGCTATTACATCAAGATAGAGTGAAAACCCTAAATAGCCTTCAAATTAAACCGTACCAGCAATCGACAGAGTTTAGAACATTAAATTATTAATTCTAACACACAATATATCGAACTAAACTACAACACCCAACAATATCTCATCCTAGTTCAATCAGTCCTTATATCTAATATCACAAAAATTTCTTATACTAATATCACAAAATTACTTATATCTAATATCTTAAAAATGCCATAAAATTATAGAATACATATACATTTATAAAATCTACCAAAAATTAAAACCATATCAGTAGTCAATATCCTAATTAACTAATTTTGCTATTCATATTTTTACTTCCTATTCAATATGTACTATTAATCTAAATTTATAACTAAAAACCACATCAATTCAAAACTAAAATGTCTTACTTCCTATTATAACCCCGTTCTAAACACAAAACAAAATATATCCCATTATTTACAACTAATGTATTAACCATTATTAATTTTTATAATAATCTATGCTCAAAATTCATAATCATAATTATTAACATTATCCCTTACGTATAAATATATACATACCTGTAGATCATTAACATATTAATGTTAAATTGCATAAATTTTGTCAACATTAATTCCAACAAATGCAGAAGGCCTTCAGCATCGATGGATTCAACAAAATTCTGTAAGTTTTTAATTATTCTCTTTTGTTATTGATATATGTATATTTATATCAGAGGTGATCAAAATTTAAATGCTTATGTATTGGTGAGCAAATGAGACAAATTTAAAGGTACAGTAAAACGAAAAAGTAAACGATCGATTTTTATAAAATAGTAAACGTAAAAAATTGTTTCGGTTTAAAAAATATTAAAAAATTATTTCGCTTCGCAAAATATTGAGTTCCGTTTGTATTTTTAACTCATATTTTGTAACTTCAACTTTAAAGGGGGCTTTAAAAAGATCAAGAAATGGTTCAAGGGCATCAAAATCTTTAAACCTATCTTGAACGACTTGGAGTCCTTTTGCGCTTTTGAGCTGGTAGGTATAGAAATCCCTAGTCTCCCTTTCCAGCTGGTTGGACAATTTTCGAAAATCATCTTCACTATTCACTTGTATCTTTGTCTCGCAGATATTTCCATGTTTCACCTATTACAGCAACAATTCCTTGTACCAATTTACTGCAAGTCGGCTCTCTCAGATAAATTGGTGGGGGCTTAAACGTCTTCTTCGGAAGTTCTGGCTCATCCGTCTGGAGGAGAGCAAACCTATTTTGATCATTACCCACGGTCTTAGGAGCTTTTGCATTTGATGACACTTGAGCAGACTTCGGGCTCCTCTGTCGCTTGAGAACGGTTATGTACTTATCCATACCTACTTGTTTTTTGGGTTTGACTGTACTATTTGATGAAGATGATGTTTTTTCATCTGTTGAAATCACTATATTGGGCGAACAGGAACGACGCCGTTTTACGGCTCTTGTAGTGAGAAAATTTTCCAGAGATTTTTTTATGGATTCTTCCTCAGAGAGCCATTTAGTTTTTCTAGACGAGCTAAGCTCTTTCTCAGAATTACATCTGAGAGGAACACTCATACTGTTTTTATACGATCTTTAATGTTTTTTTTTTATATATATATATTAACTAGGGGTGACATTACCGGTAAACGGTTAACCGGTTTTCCGGTTTTACCGGTCGTATTGATTACCGAATTTACCGGTAAATTTAAAAGAAAAATACCGGCAATTTCGGTAATTGTTGATAAATATTTCATTCCAATTGAAGTTAAATTTAAATATAAAATGTTATATTTTAAGAAATATTTTGTTTTATTATTAGGTTAAAACTACATAAACCTTCATTGATACAAACTATTGTGACGCTTCGTTCTATATTGAACATGAGAAATGAATGTAACTCGACAAATGATTCAAACGAGTCTTCTGCTGATGTAGAAGAAATCCCTGAATCAACCCAATTAACAATGAAAGACAGGCTACAATTGGCCATTAAAAATCAAAATAAAATAAAATTGAATAAAATTTCCAACGTAACCAATACCACGATTTTAACAAAAGTAATAAAAAAAGAAATCGCACTCCTTGAAAAAGAACAAAAGCGTGGAAAGTATCTGACGATAGCGTTCAACCACCTTTTGACAGTAAAGCCGACGAGTGTGGAATCAGAAAGAGCTTTTTCTGCAGCAGGGTTAATTTGCACAAAAATTAGAACCATCCTTAATGACAATACAATTGACACCATTTGCCTATTGCGAGCATATTTTAATACACACGCAGATCTATTAAAAAATTAAAATTTTCTCTTAATGATATAATATATTTTAACATTCTTATTTTGTTTTATTAATAATTACATTTATTTTAAATAACTTTGTTGAACAATGCATTAAACGTTTTATTACTTTAATATATCGAGCCATAACCGCCGAAAAAATGTATCCCACAAACTCAAAATTTTACAGGGGAAGGTTTTATTTAAATAAAATCAGTTTGAATAAAGCCATTATTTTAAAATTTATAATGTAAATATTGTTTTGTGTAATACATTTAATTTTAATAATTTTAAATGATGTTGAACTATCGATTTCGATAAAAAAACAACAATCGATTATGGTGTGGGATACATTATTTTGGCGGTAATGGCTCGATATAACAATATATATTTCTCTTTATACAATTTTAAGCATTTATTTTACTCGTTACTGATAAACTTAAAATTAAACAGAATTACCGGTAAATTACCGATAAACCGGTTTTTAAATAAAAAATTTACCGTTTACCGGTAAAAGCAAATTTCAGTAATTTTATATGCCCTAATTTTAACCTATTACGATTTTTTTTTTCTCACTTTTATGTTTATTTTCAACTTTTTACACTTTTTCACCTATTACGATTTTTTCACCGAAAATTCAGCCGCACTAAAAGTAACACGTCCATTTAATAAAGTGACACTTGAATGCTTGTTTGCAAAATATTTGAACAGATACGAGAAAATTTGTGTTTTTTTGTATAAAAGTTAAAAAAAGTGATTAAAGAAGTAAAAATGTTTACAATAAATTTGGCTTAAGTCGGTTTTAGTGACTTTTTTCAAATCACTTCCAAAATTTTATTACTCATAGTTTTAATTTCTAGTTAAAATAATTTTTTTTTTGACGGCCGGCCTATTTTCGAGTGGGCGGTGTGCTTCGAAGTTTATAATATATTTAGATATATCTTGAAAACTACATTTCTTTATTAGACGATATATATATCATATAATAGACACTTTAGTAACCTTCCCAACGATATATAACATGACCTATTTGTGTGAACCACCTATAGGTCAATTTCGGAAAATTATTTTTTGATCCTATATTTTTTTAAAAAATCTTAAAAATTCTGGAAAAAGGTCTATATGAGTAGATATATAAATCTCAAAATTTTAAAGTCAAGAAATTAAGCTTCAAGCTTTAAGGTATAACATGATCATGTAGGTAATGTAGATCCGAAAATATTAAAGAAAGATTACGACATTTCACCATAAAAAATACAATCTGTACTATGCGAAGCCGGTGTTCTGTATGCCATAGAGGAGAAAATCCTTACGCAATACAGGAAATCCTTAGCCGGTAAAATGTATAACATAGAGAAGAAAATCCTTTCCTGTATACAAAATTTTGAAGAAATATGTTTTTTTTTTAATTTTTCAGATCTTGTAATTCGGTGATTATAGTATCTATAGACACATATCATACCTTAAATTAAAGCTTTATGTCTTGGCTATTTATATAAATATAGTTAAATAACACTTATGTAGATTTGTTTTTAAATTTTTTAGACATTAAAAAAAATTCAGGTCAAAAAATATTATTTTCTGATTTAACCCATAGTTGGTCCATACTTTGTAATCGTGATATATATCGTTGGAAAGGTGATTTTAATACCTTTAATTTGATGTATTACAAATTATCATAGACCCAATAGTTCCCGATATATAGGCTAATATATTTTCAACTTTGAGGGCCCGCCCCTTCGGCCGCCAAAAAAAAATTGTTTATTGCTTCTATCTCCTCAAAAAGCCCTATTTGATGAATTTTTTTTGAGCAAAGTCAGTAAAACCGACTTGTTCCATAAATTTAAATAACCGAATTCGTAAGTAATAAAGGTCTGCGCAAAACCACTTGGTTGTTTGTCAACAGTGAAGACTATGCTGCAGTGTATATGATAGTAATGTAAAAATCTGATTATTGTACACTGCACCATATAAAAAATCTAAGCGAGCGCACACAATAACAATACAACAAAAATTTTTTTGTATACATGTCATAACTGTGTTCAACTTGTTACTCATCAGCTATGTTCTCTCGTTGTTTATTCACCCCTATTATGAGTTTCGATTCGAATCGAAATTTTCTCCGTTTGGCAAATTTGGTATTCAGAGTTTCGATTCCGCTACGTTTCTTTCGATTGTAGGTATTCTGTATTACGACATCGTAGTTACGTTTTTCTACGGAATTTTTTCGATTACTCTTCTTATAAACTTAAAAAGTGTTTAATTTAATTAAAATTTCAGGTAGTTTTTTATTACTATGTAATATATTTTTATTTTGGCCGAGAAGGCTTAATATTACAAATAAATGAATAAATAAATAAATAAAAATGTAAGTATAAAATGTTTAAAAAGTGATTTATATAAATTTTTGTTGTACGGCCAATCAAGAGGTGAAGCAACAAAGAACATGGTTAAACAAATGTGTAATGGTAGAACGAAGGAGTTTTGAATTACTGTCACTACAAACAGGAAAGCAGCCTATTTATTTATTTTTCCAGGTCAAAAACAACGACATCAGAGCAATACGAAAAGCTGGCAAGTTTAATGTCAGCAAAACAGGATATTGCTTGCGGTTACCATAAACGATCCAAGGAGGAAGTTCAGGTATTTTCTTTTCAAGTTTTTCAAGTCTTACCTCTGTGTTCTGAGTCACGTTGTTCTACCAATAAAGTCGCTACTATGGATTCCATTTCTCCTTCAAATACAAAAATTAAAAATACCACCTCCGGCTTGACAGGATTCTTAGCACTTAAATATTTTGCAAACAAAAAATGATTATCTTTTTATTATTATTTATTCACAAGTCTTTTGTATTATTTTATTTTTATTATTTCTCCTTATTAATCGCACAATTTTTTTATTTTCCTATTTTTATTGTTTGTTGTGACTTTTGTTTATTAAAATATGTAGTAACACACTTGCTCATTTCTTTGTTTCTATTCCACATTTCATAGTAACAAATTGGTTTTTTAAACAATTGTTGTCTTCTTCTTGTTCTTTCGATTCAGTTTTTGTTTGGAATACCAATTTTCGATCGTAGCGTAACTGAATGCGGAGACGTAATCGAAACTCAGAATAGGGGTGATTATTGTTGTTGGCACACATTGTGTGTGTCATGCAAAACAAGAAGTAAGTGCATTGAAGTATTTGCTAAAAAATAAAATGTCTTAAGTGGCATTCAAGACAACATTTGCAACCCTTTAGTAAGTATATACATACATACATACATACATATGTATGTATATGTATGTATGTATATACAAATGGTATCTTCATAGCAACTATTACATAGCAGAAATGTCGACATCTACTACAAGACGATCAAAAACAATTGCTAGCACGTTTCCTATGCATAAAAAATTACATTAAAGTGAGTAGTCGACTACCTGTTGTCTACGGCGGCACAGAGTACTCTTTAAACTCTGTGCCAGCGGTGAATTTAAAAGCAATGTTTTTACTATTGAAATTACTTTTTATATAATAACAATTAATAAAACAAATGTTTTTTAACATTTCGATTAAATTATGTGCAATAATTCATATTATTTTCAGTTTTCTATTAGGGTACTTAAATAATCAATTGTAATTATATTCATCACTAAGTATAAAATGAGAGTGAAAATAACATGTTATTGCCAATATAAAACTACAAAACTATTAAAACCGACAAATTGTTAATTTACTCTTATTGTGTAGTTATGAAAATTTATATCAGTAGCTTATAAAACAAAAAGAAACTTATAACTATTAACAGTTTATAAATTAAAATTTCAAATTTTTATGAATTATACCGTATAGATCTATTTATAGTCTTTGGTTATGCTCTTTTTAAAAAATTCATTTAGTCGTCGTTGAATAAGCGATGGGAAGCATTGTAAACACACGCGATTCAATTACAATTGAACACGAAAAATAAAAAACTGCTTTAGATGGGCTTATTTTTGTTTTTATACCTTTCACCTTCATGAGAAGGGTATATATAAATTTGTCATTCCGTGTGTAATTTCCACAATATAATTTTCCGACCCTATAAAGTATATATATTCTGGATCCTTATATATAACGGAGTCGATTAAGCCCTGTCCGTCTGTCTGAGTGTTGGAATCAGTTTTTTGAAGTCCTGTCGTGTGCACCTTATGTTAGTAGCTGGAATAGAACTTGGCAGCACCAAAATAAAATAAGGAAATTTTTTTTGACAGCTGGAAGGGGCGAAATGAGGATTGAAGGAAGTAAATGGGGACAGAAGAAAAAGGGGAGAGAGATGCGAAGAGGTGATCAAGGTAGCGTGGGCGAGGTTCCGTAAGGGGAAATAAGAAAAATGTCGGGCAGATTTTTTTTGGCGCTAGATCTTTGACGACGTAAAGGTGGAGTTCGTGACCGACGGAAGATAACCAAAGCTCATTAAATTACTGTTTAAAAATTGTTGATGTCGCGAAAGCAAATACATATTACAGTACAATACGCATATAAGAAAGTCTAAAAATACACCGATTTTCTTTCTTATATGCGAGATTTCTTATAAAGAAAACACGCAAAATAGCTGTAACACGCATATAAGAAAGATATTTTCTTATATAAATCAGTAACAGAATTTAAAAAATATTTATATATAAATCTGTTTAATAATACTACTCATCATTTTGTACTAAATTTCGTTATTTGTCGTACAAATATAAATATGTACATATGTATGTATGTAAGTACACAACTAAAGATAGAAACATAACAAAAACAAAACAGGTGATTGCACTTCACTTAAAATCACATTTGATAAAAAAAAGTAATTTGGCAAAAAAAAAAAAATATTAATTCATAGTTTTAAAATTAGATTTGATAAAAAATCAGTAAGAAGAATGAATACATAGTTTAAAAACAGGTGTTTACTTAAAAAATACTATGAAGTAACACTGAAAAAATCTTGAATTTTCTTTTGGACGAGCTCCTTTTCATGGGTTTTAAAGAGAATATCTTCTAATTTACAAATAGAATCGTTGCCTTCGTCAAGGTCTAGATATTCTTTAAGAATAAAGAAGGCTTTAATAACATCATCTCTTTTTGGCTTTTCGAGTGCTTCTAGTTCATTTTGCAAGTCATCAGCATCATCACAAAGGATTTCATTAAGTAGTTCTTCCTCATTTATTTCTCCAAAGCGAACGATTGCTTTCTTCGTCTTCAAAATCTTTACAAAAGTAATTTCGTCACATTCGTCCGATTCCTATACTGTGCTTTAAACGACTGGATGATACCTGTTAAAAGATTAAAATTTGCTTGTATGTACATACATAGACTTAGATAATTGAAACTTAAAACATCTTACCCTGGTCCAACGGCTGAATAAGGCGTGTGGTGTTAGGTTTCTGGCGTAAAGTTTAATTTATGACAAGATGCGTTATCAATCAGCAACAAAATTTTTTTATTCTTCTTTGCAAACATATCATCCAGCTCTCTCATAATTTCGCACCATAAAATGCTGGTCATCCAGGCTTTAGTATTAAATTTGTAAGACACAGGCATATATATGCTTTCCACGAAAACATCGCGGATTTTTCGATTTTCCAATTGAAAACAGAAGCTTGTCAGAACCAGTAGCATTACAGATACAAAGCAATGTTAAACGATTTTTTGGAACTTTTTGTCCGCGAACGTTTTTATTGGCTGGTGCATATGTTTTATTAGAAATAGCCTTGTACATTAAGCCGGTCTCATCTGCATTGTAGATTTCGTCAAGCTTATATTAATTTTACTTATCTGGAAGAACATTTTTTTAAAAAGATCGGCAGCTTCCACGTCGCCGGAACTAGCCTCTCCATGAATATTTCTGAACCTAATATTTTCCTGCTTTTTCCAGCGATGTAACCATCCTGAATTCGGTTTAAAATCAATACCCAACTGAATTGCAAATTGTTCGGCTTTTTCGAGAATTATTGGTCCGGTGATTATTGTGTTCTTTTCAGCCATTTGCGCGAACCATTTGGACATAGTTTTATTCAGGACATCATATTGAGATTTTCTGTTCTTTTTAATATTTAAATTTTTCCCGAAAATTTCTTAGTCATAAGTGCTTCTGAATTCTTTATAATTTTCGACAATGTGCTTTCCGCTATTTCAAACTCCTTACAAATTTCTTTTCGGGTTTTCCCACTTTTAAATTGATCTGATATTTTTATTTTTGTTTGAATAGACAAGTCAGTGTTCCCAGATATAAATTGTACATTATACACAAAAAAAAAAACAAGTAAGAGTGCTATATTCGGCTTTGCCGAATCTTAAATACCCTCCACCTAATACTATGTTTCCACGACGACTTGAATCACCTGCTTCGCCTTCTGAATCATGTTTATGAATCATGCTGTTTACATGACTAAAAAACTTGATTCGATTTGACAGTTGTCTTTAATAAACAAACAGAATAAAAAAAACAGAATTTACAATTTGTGGAATATAATTTTTTTAATGGACAAAGGTGAGTGGAAATTAGTTAGCTTATTTGAAAAAAAACATACATTCGTACGTATTTACTTTCTTTACTTCCAGCAACAAGAAAATAATTTGCTTTGTTTACAATAATATTAAATTTTTACAGCTAGTGCAGATAAATTTGCGATAAAAATTAGAGAAGAGTGCAATTTTTCGTGCTTCGCAAGTAGATTCAATATGAATCAACTTGATTCGCTCTTAAAATTTTGTATGGTGAAGCAAGTTGTTTCGCACATGATTGGTGTGCGAAGCATGAATAGAGAGCGAAGCATGTACCGTGGAAACGTAGTATAACCGTACTAAGAAATACAAAAACTACACTGGTTATAGGACTAGCATATCCTAATTCCGTGTTTTCTATTCAGTCTTAGTGCAAATTTTATTAGTACTTGATATATTGTTTGAAAGACAATTTTACGACCAACATAATTTATGTTAAATATTTTGAAATTTTGTCTAATTTTCACCATTTTTAATTGATTTAATTACCAATTCTTACCATAATTTACAGAGTTTGTCTGATGTTCATAATAATCTTGAGTGTAACTTAACAGAGTATAAAAAAGGGGTACAATTCGGTTTTAGTGATTTTGCGAAAAAAAAAACAAAATCAAATAGGGCTTTTAGAGGAGATACCAGCAAAAAAAAAATTTGTTGGCGGTCACGCCTATTTTCGAGGGGGCGGGCCCTTAAAGTTGAAAATATATAGGCCTATATCTCGGGAAATACTGGGTGTCTGATAATTTGTAATACATTAAATAAAAGGTATTAAAAATACCTTTCCAACGATATATATCATGATTATAAAATATGGACCGAATATGGGTTAAATCCGAAAAGAATATTTTTTGACCCGAATTTATTTGTTTTTTGGAAATGGTTCTATATGGCAGGTATGACAAATTATGGGCCGATCTTCTTAAATTTTGGAACAGTTATTTTCATGCATATGAGGATAATTCACGTAGAATTTCAACATAATAACGGTATATTTAAGATATATATTAGTATTAACGTGGATTTCGGTAGTGGACCTGTAGGGCGCTTGTACTGACAAATGTTTTTTTTTGCTATAATCTTCAAAGTTATTTTTCCCCAATTGTACCCGACAAATATGGTTCACAAGTACCACTAGTCTTTTTCATGAAAATTACATTTAAAAAAATTTTCATTTCATATTCAAATTTAACAAATATCTTACTGACAACCTGCTCATTTGTCATAAGATACTACGCTGTTCTCATAGGGTTGATTATTTTGGTAACGATCAATTTTATATGTGTTGGTGCGAAAATTTTGAAGTTGTGTGTAGATTTTTTTATATAGTCTGGATTTACCAATGTAATATTGGAATGAAAATATGTGCTGAATTAGCGTATCTATTCCAACAAGAATGTGGGTATATATACCACCAAAGGCATGAGAAACATTCTTTTGATTGCCAAGAACTATAACCAGGTTAAAGAAACTGAAGGATATTTTTTTTATCACCAAGAAAACCGACAAGTAAGTTATTTTACACTTCTTAGAAAAATAGACCCAGCTTCATAAATTCCTTTTTTTTATTTTCATTTTTATCAAAAGTTTTATAACATTCGGAAATTAAGTTAAAATCAGCCTGTAATAATTTTTTTTGATTAACTTATGCGAATAAGTGGAAACGAAGCCAATAACTTGAACCATATTTCTATTGAGACAAAAAGAGGGTTAGTTCCTGTCCAATTTCTGAACGAGAAGCTATTTCATCATCTTCTAAGGGCACGGGTAACCCTTGCGCAAAACCCGTCAGGCGTAGAAAAACCAACAAAAGTGTTAACTTCAATGTGCACAAATAGGGAATGTGAATAGTGGCAAAACCAATCTAAAGAAAAGAATGTTAGCTAAAATTAAACAATTAAAATACCCAAAAGTTAAACCAGAAAAAAATTAAGCATAAATACATACATTTGAAATAAATAAATAAATATATATCACAGTTTGAAATAAATAAATAAATATAAATCACAGTTCAAAATAAATTAATAAATATATATCACAGTACACATGGCTTAAAAAGAAGTACATAAATTAAATATAAATAACAAACTTAAAATTAAAGTGATTTCAACAATTTATTTAATTGTAGTGGAATGTGTAATTTATTGCCTCTTTTTAAGATTTAGTTGTGGGCAAAAATCTACTTTGCTAGAAATTTGAATGTCAAAACAAATTAAATAAATACTTAAGGCTAAAGAAAGAAGAAAACAAAGTAAATGAATGTTTAAGTCAAACAAGAAAAAGAAGAAAACAAAATGTTGTTGAAATTTTAAAAATATGTTAAAAATATATGTGATAATGATAATGTATAAACAAATGTTAATTTGTGATCTAAAAGATCATGTAAAAGAAAAAATTTGTCAATTCACAATTATAATTAATACATTAATTACATCCTAAAATTATGCATTAGTTTATAAAAAAATATATATATATATATACTATATACATACATATATACATATATATAAGTGAATTCGGCCGGTCATTAAAAATACTTAATATAAATGAAACAAGTGAACTATTATTGTAATTTTTATCAAACTAATAACATTTATCAGCTAACTACCAACACGTGGAACAAGGAGAAAGATCTTTCCCCCGGAGTCCTGCACAATTTGTATGTAAGTGATTTTTTTTATTTTTTATTCGATTTCAGTTAAATGTATTTATGTCAGACAAAGTATATACATTCATTTTTTTTAATGAAAGTAGTATAAATTAATAATGATAACATTTTTGAAACACTGTTAACAAAAAAATACTTTAATGATAAATTGTCATATGTTAATATAGAATAATGAATGTATATACATACTTTTGTTGTCAAGAAATTTGAATTCAATTCAAATTATCGAATTTAGACACACAAACAATAAAAACTATATATATATGTATATATATACATAATGTATTCAAATTTTCCTTAAAACTTGTCATTTACTTAAACAATATTTGCTTTTAAATTGAACTTTGATGAATTTAACTAATTTTATTTTTTTTGTGCCTTCAGTTGAATAAGGTATATATATATGGTCATTTATATTTTGGAAAATATGAATACATTTGTATTACATTATTTTATTTATATCCAATATATTATATAATTTTAATCATTTATTTAAATTTTTATCCGAAGTGGATATTAACCCCGCATTTTGTTCACACCTTTTTTTTCTAATTTTTGCCCAACCGCGATTAATTTTATTTCTTTTATTTCTTAATGATACTTATTTTCGAAGAGTTTCTAATTAGAATAATTAATAAATGAAGTACATATTTTTAAAATGAAACATTAAATTCTTTTAAATTGGTTTCTGCCTATCTGCAAGAAGTAGATTGATAAGTTGTCTGGGATCATGCATAATATCATTGCCTTCTACAGCATGATCATGGTTGGGTGGGGCTTACGCATGTTATCACCTATACATGCTCACGGTCAATATACCTAGGTAGATTTTTAATTCAGGTCCTTCATATCTATATTTTTCTTTTCTATTTTTTTTATTTTGAGAAGTATAACCAACAAGCATGCACAACTAAAATAGTTAAATCTTGTAGCAATATATTATTAGTGTAGCTATCTATTTTATTAACAGTGTACCTGTCATTATGGTTTACTTCTTTAAGTGTATTCTACTTTCAGGGATAACGGTTTATTTATTTGTTCTAGAATATTCTTAGTAACTATATTTATCTCTTTCCTACTTATACATGATATATTAAGAAAGCGCAGCAAGCGAAACATGTCATAGTTTGTAAGATTATTTTAAATACTGATGATGCATTAATAAAGTACCCGCCAAACAGTGAAGAAGTGTTTTAATTAAAGAGACTATAATTTTCAGAAGTGGGATACAAGAAAAAATTTAAATTTTTCTTACACACGCTAGTGTTTTCTATAAAAGAATATAAAGTTTATTAACAATTTTGTTTAAAAATATTTGCTATAAAGTGTTTGATTAAAAGAAGAATATAAGAGACTGCAAAGGACAGATATTAACGAATTAGTGAAAAAAAAGAAGAAGCCTTTTAAACAAACGTGTGAAATTGAAATAAAAAATTTTCTGAAAATAAATTGAAAACTATTTGCAAATAAGGAACAGGTTTTGTAAATTCAAGAAAAGGAAAACAAGTTAGACACTGACAATGGATGAAAGTGTGTGTGGCAACAATTATACGGTGGCGCAGTTGCGTATGTGGTTGCAGCATTTAAATATGTCGTCGTCAGGTTCTAAAAGCGCACTTCTAGTTAGATTGAATGAAGTGGCGCCAGAAGAAAGAGGGGAATACCCAACAAATGAAGGTGAAGAACTTGAAAATGAAAGTGAAGAAAATGATCGTGGTGAAAATGATTGTGTAATAGAACAAGAAACAAACGATTGCCAGACAAATGAAAGTGAAATTGCAACAAATGATTGTACATTACAACAACAACAGCATAAGGATAGAAATACTTTTGATTTGTTGAGAAAAGAGTTGGAAATTATGAAACGTGAAAGAGAGGTACTACGTAAGGAAAATGATTTGCTGAAAATGATTGCTGAATACGAAAAGAAACGTGACAAAGAAAGTGTGGAAAATGCTAATAAAGGCAAAAATAAAGAGACAATGAGTGTATGCGCTACAAATGAAGGGGAGCATTCTGAAAACGTTAAGGTAGATGTACCATTTAGCATTTTAAAAGATATAATACCTGATTATGAGGGTTTATTGTGTCCTGAATTGTGGATTATACAATTTAATAGCATAAATGTCAAGTATAGTGTAGATGAAAATACACTCAAGGCGCTTTTAATGTGCAAATTAAAGGGAAAGGCCCAGGCGTGGTTACATTCGAAGCCAAATTTTATAAATGAAAGTGCTGATGCAATTCTGAAAGAAATGAAGAACATTTTTTCTACAAAAGAAAATAAATTAATAATGCGTCGCAGATTTGAAGCACGTAAATGGAAGTATGAAGAATCGTTTACTGATTACTACAACGATAAAATTGTGTTGGCAAACAAAGTTGGTATTGATGATGATGAGGTAATTGACAACATAATTGAAGGTATTCCTGATGAACAACTTCGGGTACAAGCTATTCTACAATGTTATACGGATAAGACACAACTTCTGCAAGCTTTTTCGAAAATTGAATTTAATCAAAAGAAACAACAGTTGGCGAATAAAAATGAACAGATGGGTGGTGAAAAGAAATTTAGATGCTACAACTGTAATTCGTTTGGACATTTTGCAACAGCATGTAAGAAACCAAAACGTGAGATGGGTGCTTGTTATGGATGTGGCAGCATGGAACATCGCGTTAACGCTTGTCCGGAACGAAAAGCAGCAGTCCAGTATATGGATGGTAATGAATATGTAAGGTATTTTAAATTTTCTTTAAATTCTAGTTTTAATTATAATTTTTCTTTAGAATGCCTAATCGATTCGGGTAGTCCAGTCAGTTTTGTGAAAAAATCTAAAGTTTTAAATGAAATGAATTTAAATGATCTTATATGTTCTAATTTTGGATTTTTTGGGATTAATAAATCGAAATTAAATGTTTATGGAAAATTTAACTGTTTTATTATTGTAAATGAGAAAATTATAAATATAGACATTTTGGTCGTTTCTGACGAATCGATGGCATTTGAATGTGTACTGGGTAGAGATTTTTTGAGGAAAGCTGATTTTAAATTGATATCTGTTATAAAAGAAAAATTTTTGAATGATGATAAGGATTTTTGTAATGCAATTATGTCTATTGATTTAAGAAATGATGATAATTTTGAACTTAATGTTGGGGACAGTGTAAATTATGAAAGTAAAATTAAACTATATAAATTATATAATGATAATTATGTGCGACCTGAACGTCCTTCTAAACCAAAAGTGTATAGTGAGCTAAAGTTGAATTTGAACGATTATAAGACTTTTAATTGTAATCCCAGGAGATTATCATACGCGGAGAAAACGGAATTGCAAATTTTATTGGACGAATATATGGAAAAGGGGTATATAAGGCCGAGTGAGTCAGAATTTGTTTCTCCTATCGTGTTAGTTAGGAAGAAGACTGGGGATTTGAGAATGTGTGTGGACTACAGAGTTTTGAACAAGGTGACGGCTAAGGACAGTTATCCTATTCCACTGATTGATGATCTTTTAGATAGACTTGCTGGGAAGAAGATTTTTACTAAATTAGACTTGAAAAATGGATTTTTCCACGTTTTTGTTCATCCTGATTCTGTTAAATATACATCTTTTGTTACGCCATTGGGTCAATTTGAATTTTTGAGAATGCCGTTTGGTCTGAAAAATGCTCCTTCGGTTTTTCAAAGGTTTGTTAATAAAGTTTTCGCTGATATGGTTAGGGACGATAGGATAATAATTTATTTGGATGACATCATGATTGCTACGGTTGATATTTTTGAACATTTAGAGATTTTGGAAAAGGTTTTTAGGCGATTAGTTGAGAATAATTTGGAACTGAGGAATGATAAGTGCGAATTTTTACAAACATCGGTGAAGTATTTGGGGTATACTATAGATGGCAATGGCATTAGTGCTGATGATAAGGGGTTACAGGCTATAAGGGATTTTCCAATTCCGGACAAGCAACATTCAGTACAAAGTTTTTTGGGGTTGTGCTCATATTTTCGAAGATTTGTTAAAGACTTTTCTCTAATTGCAAAACCATTGTATGACTTGACGAAAAAGGATAGAAAATTTGTTTTTGGTGAATTAGAATTAAAATGTTTTGAATTGCTCAAGGAAAAGTTGATGGAGTCACCTGTACTTGCATTGTTTGATCCCAGGGATGAGACTGAGCTTCATTGTGACGCGAGTGCTATTGGTTTTGGAGCTGTGTTATTGCAGAAGAAGGAAGACGGCAAATTTCATCCAATTTTCTATTTTTCCAAAAGGACAACGGATACAGAATCAAAATATCACAGTTTTGAACTTGAAACTCTCGCAATAATTTATGCATTGAAGCGGTTCCGTATATATCTTCAGGGTAGGAAATTTAGAATTGTGACTGATTGTAATTCTTTAACTATGACGTTGAATAGAAAAGAGCTGAATCCAAGGATAGCACGGTGGGCTTTAGAGCTACAAAACTACGAATACGAGCTTGAGCATCGTCCTGGAAAGAGAATGCAGCATGTTGACGCGTTGAGCAGGAGTACTAATATAATGATAATAGAGTCGAATACATTTGAGGAGAATCTGATCATATGTCAAAATAGGGATCAGAAGTTAAGAGACTTAAAGGAAAAGCTTGAGATCAGTGAGCACACTTTGTACGAAATGAGGAATGGAGTACTGTATAGGAAGACAAAGGGAGGTAATCTATTGTTTTATGTTCCCGGGGAAATGGAGGATCATGTTTTATACAAATACCACGATGAAATGGGACATGTTGGTATTGATAAAATGACCGAGCTTATTTTGAAGAGTTATTGGTTTTCAGGGATCAGAGCCAAGGCTGCCAGGCATATAGAAAATTGTATGAATTGTATAGCGTATTCTTCTAAGCATGGTAAGGAAGAGGGGTTTTTGCATAGTATTCCTAAATCGAATAAGCCATTTGATGTTGTGCATATAGACCACTATGGACCGGTGGATAATGGTCGAACGGTGAAACATATTTTGGTGGTTGTTGATGCTTGTACTAAATTCGTAAGGTTATATCCGACAAAAACTACTAATTCGAAGGAGGCAATTATGGCGTTGAAGGATTATTTTAGATCATACAGTCGTCCGAGAACAGTGATAAGTGATCGGGGAGCATGTTTCACGTCGAAGGAGTTTTGGGAATTTTTAAAGGAGAATAATGTTTCCCATATTCTAATAGCAACTGGTTCGCCACAGGCGAATGGCCAGGTTGAAAGGGTGAATAGATCGATTGGCCCAATGTTGGCGAAATTGGTGGATGTGGAAAGAGGAATATTCTGGGATCATGTGCTTGAACAGGTTGAACATACTTTGAATAATACCGTGCATAGGGCTGTTGGGGAGCATCCGAGCGTTATGTTGTTTGGTGCAGGGCAAAAGGGGAAGGTTGTTGATTTGTTAAGGGAATGTCTGGATGTTAGTGCAGAGCGAAAGGAAGATCACAGTACTATAAGATTGAAAGCGGCTGATAGACAGATAAAGTTACAGGAGTATAATAGGGATTATGTTGATAAAAGGAGAAAGGCACCTAGGGTATATGGGCACGGGGACTACGTAATGGTGAAAAATTTTGACTCTACGGCCGGCGTATCCAAAAAATTAATTCCAAAGTATAAGGGTCCATATAGGGTATCGAAAGTCTTACGTAATGATCGTTATTTACTGGAGGATGTGGAAGGGTTCCAACAGTCACGTACTGCATATAAAGGTGTTTGGGCAGTCTCTAATATACGCCCATGGTTTAGAGGACGCGAAGGGTCATGTATATTATAAGAGATCAGGGGATCTCGCTGTCAGGACGGCCGAATTGTAGCAATATATTATTAGTGTAGCTATCTATTTTATTAACAGTGTACCTGTCATTATGGTTTACTTCTTTAAGTGTATTCTACTTTCAGGGATAACGGTTTATTTATTTGTTCTAGAATATTCTTAGTAACTATATTTATCTCTTTCCTACTTATACATGATATATTAAGAAAGCGCAGCAAGCGAAACATGTCATAGTTTGTAAGATTATTTTAAATACTGATGATGCATTAATAAAGTACCCGCCAAACAGTGAAGAAGTGTTTTAATTAAAGAGACTATAATCTGTAGGTAATTCCACCAGTATTGAGTAGTAGTAACGGCGAACCTCACCATTAGCCGACGAGACGTAAGCCGGAGATTCAGATGCATGCTACGTTACTAATATTCAAAACAAAAACGATAACTTTTATATTTCATAATAATAATACTTCGTTGTATGCTACAGATAATTATTTTATGGCGCCCAACGTGGGGCCCACATCAATTGTTGTCAGTTTAATATCTCTTGACTTTTCTTAATTTTTCGTGAGGCTCCATAACAAATCATTAAAAATCTTCTTAAAATTTTTATTCCCCATTTCCTTCGGACCTTTCTGTATCTACATTTAACTTTGTCTATTCTTTTTCTTTCCATACTTTTGAATAAACATTTAATGTCTGGAATAGTAACCGTGACGAAGTTGTCATTCGTTAACCAACATTAGATTGTTAATTTACGTAATTGTTGTTATTCTATTTGTTTTGTTAGTTTTTCTCGGAAATACTGTTTTTTGGATATATTAAGCTGAATACAGACCGTTAAACTATTCTAAATTTGTGTTATTAAGATCAGTTTGGAAATTACTTATTTATTTTCTTTTAAATGAGTACCGACTTTTCATATATTTAATGTTTTTTTAATTTTTCACTAGTCCTATATTAAATTTCTATCGTGGATTATGTTGACCCTATAAATGTAAATCTACTTCTTTTGTCAGTTTAGAGCAGAAATCAGAATTTTTATGAATTGTCGTATTAAATATCCTCGTTTTTTTCTCTTTCAAAAAGTATTTTTTTTACAATTTTCAAACTTATCTAGTAATTTTATATAATTTTGCATTTTTTTTTTATTGTTTAAGATTTTGTTTAAGATTTGATTTTCATACTTTCAAAATTCAGTTAGGAATCTTTGTTTTCTTTTTTTAGATTTTGGAATTCCGCAAGGGATCTAGAATAATATTTTTTCTTGTTTTTTCTCTATACCGGCTATACAGGAAATATAATTTTTATTATTAGACCTTCTGTCCCAATTGAGCATTTTCATCATTCAGGATTTATAAAAATTTTATTATTTTATCAGTTATTATATAAATAACTTATCTTCCTTATAAATCGCTGGAGCATTCTTTTAGAAACTATACCTTGTGAGTTAGATATTAACGTTGAGCTATTCACTTTCAATTCCGAAAAACTTTCTACTGCAATTGTATTATTTTTGTGTAAAGCATTTTAAAAAAAAAATATGTCGCTTCAACGTAGTACAGACGATTTAGTCCTGGCAGGAAATACATTGCCAAATTGTGGTATTTGTGGCCAGGCTATAAGTTCCACCTCATATTTATGTAAATCGTCGTGTGGTCATAATTTCCACAAATCCTGCTATCAGAAAAATATTAAGATAACTCAAACCTGTCCAGTTTGTAAAAACAAATTGTCAGTTTCTACTTCTACTTTAACGCCTCAGGCTAACACTACGGATCTACCACCCCCAATTACAAGATCGCAGACTCAACGAGCATTAGAATTCGCTTTAAACCGGACAACTAATCCTTCGCCCTCTTCAAAGTCCGGGTCAAAAAAATCTTGCCAATCAATTACCACTAGTTCTCCAGAAGAACAGCGCGAACATCTTAGGAATATGGTCACAGCTGCTGTTGGCGCGCAACAGGCAGAATTATTAACCACCCTTAGTCAGCAGTTGACTATGATTATCGAGACTCAAATTGAAGCTGGTTTTAAAAGACTAACTTTTAATAATCAATCCCAAGCTAATGACGCTACCCAAACAGGATCGGCTCAAAATTCAAATCAATCAAACCAACATTTACCCGCTGTTGAACAGCAAACACTAGATCAACTTTTAGGATTGAATAGAACCTCAAATCAACATTTACCAGAAACTCCTAGAGGCAGCAATTTAAATGTAAGTGGTGCTAATAATGACTCGGTTATCAGACCTGACAAAATAGGTCACATTATTCATAACTGGAAGTTAAAGTTTTCTGGAGACTCCAAAGGAATGTGACTTTATCTATCGCGTAGAAGCTCTTACTACACAAACATTGAATGGAGATTTTGAAATTTTGTGTAGGCACATATCGACTCTTTTTGACTCAAAGGCAACAGACTGGTTCTGGAGGTACCATCGTTCGGTGACCGAGATTCGTTGGCCTGACTTGTGCACTGCCTTGCGTCACCAATACAAGGATTCTAGAACAGATATTGACCTACGAGAAATGGTAAGAGATCGTAAACAGCGACAGAATGAAAGCTTCGATACTTTCTACGAAGCCATTATCGATATTTCGGATCGACTATCTACTCCCCTGGCTGAAAACATTTTAATTGAAATACTGCGAAGAAACTTATTGCCAGAAATTCAGCATGAACTTCTAAACATTCCTATTTACTCTGTCTCGCATTTAAGAGATATTTGTCGCCGTAGGGAAATTTTTATGATGGACATTGGAAAAAAACAAGTACTGCCGAAACCCTTTATTTCAAAAAGACAGGTGAATGAACTTGTGGAAGAAATAGCAGATACAGATGAAAATGAGATTTCTGCTATCGCCTTGACTTGCTGGAATTGCCAAAAGACTGGACATAGGTACCAAGATTGCGTAGGTGATCGCCAAATTTTTTGCTATGGATGCGGAACACCCAACATGTACAAACCCAATTGCGCCAAGTGCAACAACTCAAAAAACTCGAAACACAGTGCACCGAAAAGTGCACCCAAACTGACGAGAACAACAGGAACAACTACAGATTAATTATGAAAAACTTGATAGATCATAAAAGCGAAAATTCTATAAAACCAATTTTACCTAAACAATATACTACAAATTCTGATAATGTACCACGCAACGATTCAACAAACTCTAACTATTCATTAAAAACACTTGTTATTAATTCTGTACCAAAAGATAATTATATTGAAAGCGATTATTTAGATACACCAGATATTTCTAACTCAATAGTTTCCCAAAATACTCCTAATACTCCGCCAACGTATATGAAACCATTCCACATTAGACTAGCTGAATACAATGCTAAACGTAAGAAAATTTTTAACGAACCTTTTTCCACAAAAAAACAACAACGTTCTACGAAGCGTATGAGAAATTTTTGGAAGAATGTGAATCATATTAGGCGTAGTCTGTTATGTACAATAGTTGATAATCCAAATGATATTCGACCATATGCAAATGTTATTATTTTCGATAAAAACTTTGTAGGGCTTTTGGATACAGGTGCCTCAGTTAGCTGTCTAGGGTCTCAGGCTGCTAAAGATTTTCTGGATTCAAATGCTGCCTATAAAAAAATTCATTCTTCAATTAAGACTGCTGATGGAAAGTCGCAAAACGTTTTAGGATATGTTATAACCAAAGTTACTTTTAGAAAAGAAGCGAGACAAATTAAACTATATATCGTACCAAATTTATCGCAACCTTTATATTTAGGAATAGACTTTTGGCGGTCTTTCGATTTATTGCCGTCAGGATTAATTTCTGGGCTGAACCCTAATCTTGATATAGAGGGTATTTCTGACTTATCAGACCAGCGTTCTCTATCTGAAATACAAATGTTACAGTTGCAACAGGTTAAAAATACTTTTCCCTCATTCGCTAAAGATGGTTTGGGCCGAACTTCGGTAATTTCTCATGTGATAGATGTCGGGAATGCCACTCCGATAAAGCAAAGGCATTTTCCGGTATCCCCTGCAATTGAAAAGTTGATTTACTCTGAGGTAGACAGGATGTTAGAGAATGATGTTATCGAGGAATCTGATAGTGCCTGGTCGTCTCCAATTGTCCTTGTCCAAAAACCAGGGAAAGTACGGTTGTGTCTCGACAGTCGGAAATTGAACTCTGTCACCATTAAAGATGCATATCCGTTACCCAATATTGATGGCATTCTTAGTCGGCTACCCAAAGCAGAGTTCATTACTAGTCTTGACTTAAAGGATGCGTTCTGGCAAATACCTTTAGATAAATCGTCAAAGGATAAGACAGCATTTACTGTTCCTGGCCGCCCCTTGTACCATTTCAAAGTCATGCCTTTTGGCTTGTGTAATGCGCCTCAGACAATGTCTAGGCTAATGGACAAGGTGGTTCCGGCAAATCTTAGGACAGAAGTGTTCGTTTACCTGGACGATTTATTGGTTGTGTCAGATACGTTTTCACGTCATTTAGAAGTACTTCGGGAAGTTTCTAAACAAATTCGTAATGCAGGATTAACTATAAACGTAGAAAAATCCAAATTTTGCGTTGAGGAAATTCGTTATCTAGGTTATTTGGTAGGGAAGGGGGTAATCAGAACAGACCCAGATAAAGTATCGGCTATAGAAGAATTCCCCGTACCGAGATCTGTACGTCAACTCAGGCGATTCCTAGGGATGTCCGGTTGGTACCGGAAGTTTATTAGGAACTATGCGTCGGTTAGTGCCCCTTTAACAGATTTGTTGAAGACTAATCGGAAATTCATTTGGAATGACGATGCTCAACAAGCTTTTGATGAATTAAAGACCATCTTGATTACAGCCCCCGTATTGCATAGCCCAGATTTCTCACAGCCGTTTTTTATTCACTGTGATGCCAGCAATACCGGTATAGGAAGCGTATTGGTTCAGAGAACTGCGGAAGGCGAAGAGTTTCCTATAGCATTCATGTCAAAGAAACTCAATAAAGCCCAACGCAATTACTCAGTTACCGAACAGGAGTGTTTAGCTGCAATGCTAAGCATAAAAAAATTTAGAGCGTATGTGGAAGGGCATGAGTTTACTGTGATCACAGATCATGCATCACTAAAGTGGCTCATGTCCCAAACAGATCTCAACTCTCGTTTAGCAAGATGGGCTTTAAAGCTTCAGGGCTTCGATTTTAAAATAGAGCATCGAAAGGGCAGCAAAAACATAGTTCCTGATGCACTTTCGCGTACAAACACGGAAGATCTGTCTGCAATAATTGGATTTAATTCGTCAGTCACACATGATTCAGGGGTTTCTGTGGATCTAGAATCCGAACATTTTAAAAGTAGAGAATATAAAGAACTATTAGACAAAGTTAGATGAAATATAAGTAAAACACCTGACCTTAAGGTAATTGATGGATTTCTATACAGACGAACTGAACATTGTTCTGGAGAGCAACTGCAGGACGACCTTTCGTGGAAATTATGGATACCCCGAGAAATGATTTCTGAAATTTTGGAAAAGGCCCATGATAGTCACTTGTCTGCGCATGGAGGTATTAATAAAACCCTCGATAGAATTAGACGTTTTTATTTTTGGCCAAATTTAGTCAATGATGTGAGAGATTACGTTAACTCCTGTGAAATTTGTAAAGGCACTAAATATCCAAATTTTGTAATGAGACCACCAATGGGCACAGTTTTACCAACAATGCGATTTTTTCAAAAGCTATATATCGATTTCCTCGGGCCCTATCCAAGGTCGAAATCCGGAAATATAGGTATTTGTATTATTCTTGATCATCTTTCTAAATTTTGTTTTCTCAAGCCCATTAAAAAGTTTACGGCCGATTTAGTTGTTCAATACTTGGAGGAACTTTTTCACACATACGGTACGCCCGAGTCCATTGTTTCAGATAATGGTTCGCAATTTAGGTCATTAAACTTTAACAAACTCTTACAAGATTATGGTGTTAATCATATTTATACCGCAGTGTACTCGCCCCAAGCCAATGCATCTGAACGCGTCAATCGTTCAGTTCTTTCGGCAGTGAGGGCATATATAAAAAAAGACCAAAGTAATTGGGATGAATACCTCAGCAGTATTAGTTGTGCTTTGCGCTCAGCTGTTCATGCTTCGATAGGTACTTCACCCTATTACCTAGCGTTCGGACAACATATGATTAACAACGGTAGGTCATATTCCTTATTGCGTGAATTAGGGATGTTAGAAGATAGGAGCGTAAGGTTCAATAGGGATGATTCGTTGTCAATCATTAGAAATCGTGCCAGGGTGAATATGGAACGTCAGCGGACCAGAAATGAGAAATCATATAACCTTCGATCGCGAGAAATTAGTTATGAAGTAGGCCAAGAGGTTTTCAGGAGAAACTTTAGGCAAAGTAATTTGGAAAAGGGGTATAATGCAAAACTTGCGCATCCATTTGTGAAGGCTCGGATAAGAAAGAAAACGGGTTATTGTTACTATCAATTGGAGGATCTTAATGGAAAGTTGCTCGGTGTATACCACGCAAAAGATATTAGACCCTAATGACAGTAATTCTATTTGGTTATTTTATTTTCTATACAGTTCAAGCGGGATCAGCTTTGTGTCACAGCCCCAAACCTGATTTTGTGGGGGGGCATTTGTAGGGCGCTTGTACTGACAAATGTTTTTTTTTGCTATAATCTTCAAAGTTATTTTTCCCCAATTGTACCCGACAAATATGGTTCACAAGTACCACTAGTCTTTTTCATGAAAATTACATTTAAAAAAATTTTCATTTCATATTCAAATTTAACAAATATCTTACTGACAACCTGCTCATTTGTCATAAGATACTACGCTGTTCTCATAGGGTTGATTATTTTGGTAACGATCAATTTTATATGTGTTGGTGCGAAAATTTTGAAGTTGTGTGTAGATTTTTTTATATAGTCTGGATTTACCAATGTAATATTGGAATGAAAATATGTGCTGAATTAGCGTATCTATTCCAACAAGAATGTGGGTATATATACCACCAAAGGCATGAGAAACATTCTTTTGATTGCCAAGAACTATAACCAGGTTAAAGAAACTGAAGGATATTTTTTTTATCACCAAGAAAACCGACAAGTAAGTTATTTTACACTTCTTAGAAAAATAGACCCAGCTTCATAAATTCCTTTTTTTTATTTTCATTTTTATCAAAAGTTTTATAACATTCGGAAATTAAGTTAAAACCAGCCTGTAATAATTTTTTTTGATTAACTTATGCGAATAAGTGGAAACGAAGCCAATAACTTGAACCATATTTCTATTGAGACAAAAAGAGGGTTAGTTCCTGTCCAATTTCTGAACGAGAAGCTATTTCATCATCTTCTAAGGGCACGGGTAACCCTTGCGCAAAACCCGTCAGGCGTAGAAAAACCAACAAAAGTGTTAACTTCAATGTGCACAAATAGGGAATGTGAATAGTGGCAAAACCAATCTAAAGAAAAGAATGTTAGCTAAAATTAAACAATTAAAATACCCAAAAGTTAAACCAGAAAAAAATTAAGCATAAATACATACATTTGAAATAAATAAATAAATATATATCACAGTTTGAAATAAATAAATAAATATAAATCACAGTTCAAAATAAATTAATAAATATATATCACAGTACACATGGCTTAAAAAGAAGTACATAAATTAAATATAAATAACAAACTTAAAATTAAAGTGATTTCAACAATTTATTTAATTGTAGTGGAATGTGTAATTTATTGCCTCTTTTTAAGATTTAGTTGTGGGCAAAAATCTACTTTGCTAGAAATTTGAATGTCAAAACAAATTAAATAAATACTTAAGGCTAAAGAAAGAAGAAAACAAAGTAAATGAATGTTTAAGTCAAACAAGAAAAAGAAGAAAACAAAATGTTGTTGAAATTTTAAAAATATGTTAAAAATATATGTGATAATGATAATGTATAAACAAATGTTAATTTGTGATCTAAAAGATCATGTAAAAGAAAAAATTTGTCAATTCACAATTATAATTAATACATTAATTACATCCTAAAATTATGCATTAGTTTATAAAAAAATATATATATATATATACTATATACATACATATATACATATATATAAGTGAATTCGGCCGGTCATTAAAAATACTTAATATAAATGAAACAAGTGAACTATTATTGTAATTTTTATCAAACTAATAACATTTATCAGCTAACTACCAACACGTGGAACAAGGAGAAAGATCTTTCCCCCGGAGTCCTGCACAATTTGTATGTAAGTGATTTTTTTTATTTTTTATTCGATTTCAGTTAAATGTATTTATGTCAGACAAAGTATATACATTCATTTTTTTTAATGAAAGTAGTATAAATTAATAATGATAACATTTTTGAAACACTGTTAACAAAAAAATACTTTAATGATAAATTGTCATATGTTAATATAGAATAATGAATGTATATACATACTTTTGTTGTCAAGAAATTTGAATTCAATTCAAATTATCGAATTTAGACACACAAACAATAAAAACTATATATATATGTATATATATACATAATGTATTCAAATTTTCCTTAAAACTTGTCATTTACTTAAACAATATTTGCTTTTAAATTGAACTTTGATGAATTTAACTAATTTTATTTTTTTTGTGCCTTCAGTTGAATAAGGTATATATATATGGTCATTTATATTTTGGAAAATATGAATACATTTGTATTACATTATTTTATTTATATCCAATATATTATATAATTTTAATCATTTATTTAAATTTATATCCGAAGTGGATATTAACCCCGCATTTTGTTCACACCTTTTTTTTCTAATTTTTGCCCAACCGCGATTAATTTTATTTCTTTTATTTCTTAATGATACTTATTTTCGAAGAGTTTCTAATTAGAATTTATTATTTAATAAGTTGAATTTTTATAGACGTATTATTAAGGAAAAACATTTTTTTTAATAAATGAAGTACATATTTTTAAAATGAAACATTAAATTCTTTTAAATTGGTTTCTGCCTATCTGCAAGAAGTAGATTGATAAGTTGTCTGGGATCATGCATAATATCATTGCCTTCTACAGCATGATCATGGTTGGGTGGGGCTTACGCATGTTATCACCTATACATGCTCACGGTCAATATACCTAGGTAGATTTTTAATTCAGGTCCTTCATATCTATATTTTTCTTTTCTATTTTTTTTATTTTGAGAAGTATAACCAACAAGCATGCACAACTAAAATAGTTAAATCTGTAGGTAATTCCACCAGTATTGAGTAGTAGTAACGGCGAACCTCACCATTAGCCGACGAGACGTAAGCCGGAGATTCAGATGCATGCTACGTTACTAATATTCAAAACAAAAACGATAACTTTTATATTTCATAATAATAATACTTCGTTGTATGCTACAGACCTTATGTGGGGGATATAGTCAAATATGGAGCGATATTCTCAAAATCCAGTAGTTTGGTTTAGGCATGTATATAAATGATCCGTGTAAAATTTTGGATTGGTACCCTTATTTATAAGAGATTTATGAGTATTAAAGTGATTTTCGGAAGAGGGCTTTATATGGGGCATACGGTTAAAAATAGACCGAAATTAAGAAAATTGTGTGGAATGATTTTTGTATATATGTAAATGATCTGTACAAAGTTTTGAGTCGGTAACGATATTTATACAATATATATAGGGAAAAATGTCTTTTTCAGATGTGGTCCTTGTATGGGAGCTATGACCAGTTGTGGGCCGACAACCATAAAATTTAGTACAACAATTTATTTGCCTATAAAGAGTATTTATGTCAAATTTTAGCCGTTTAACATTATTTATATCTGTATTATGCGTATTTAAGTGAATTTTGGAAGTGGACTTTATATGGGGTCTGTGGTCAAACATGGACCGAACTAAAAAAAATTTCGTTTTGCGATTTCTTTTTGCACAAAACTTATTTTTGCTGAATTTTGTCTTGATATTCCAATTTTATAGGCATTTATTTATCATTAAGCCATATTTCGGGAATATATATATTTGTATGGGGGCTATGAGAAATCATGGACTGATTCTTGCTATTTTCCGCACACTTTCTTCTTTTATAGTACAAACAACGTATACAAAATTTCATGGTATTATCTGCAATATATTTCAAAATATTGCAATAAAATGGACGAAAATTATCAAATTTTTATGGAGGTGGTCTCACATATTGGTTCATAACTCTGGTTGACCTAAACCGATTTTGCTGATTTTAAATAGCAAACTTCTCGAAAGCACTTCTGACAGAATTATTGAAGGTTTGGATCCCGAATATATCTTGGGACTTTAGAAAACTGATTTCAACATCCAGACAGACGGACATGGCTTAATCGACTCCGCTATCTATAAGGATCCAGAATATATATACTTTATAGGGTCGGAAAATTATATTGTGGAAATTTCACACGGAATGACAAACTTATATATCGTCACATTAAAGACCAAACAACCTATCAGCAAATTTTTCAAAAGTGAGTTTTTTATTTAATATTATTCCCTATATCATAAAGCATATGTATGCAAAATTTTAAACTTCTAATATTAGAAATAACCAAGCTATTACCAAATTACCAAATACCTTATCAGCAAGTGTACAATTTTCTGAAACCAAATAACCTATCAGCACTCACGCTAAAGAAATCAGAGCAATCATTTATTTGAATTTTTTTTTTTTTGAAACACAGTTACTTTTGATTTGTTGTTCTTTGTGTTTTATTACATTTGTTACAGCCGTAGTGGCCAATGAGGTTTCCGACTAGCCACGGTGAACAAATCCCAGAAGGTTCCAACCCTGCTCACTGGGTACGCTGCACATAAAAAAATTCAAGTGCTATTTACGCAATACACAAACACAAATATACCCTACAAATGATACTTTATTTCTTTTTATTTTCAGGAAGCGGTTGTTATGCTCCAGTTTGCCCACCCTGCCATGTCACAAAAGAAATCCACCACACATTTATTTGTGACCCACTAAACCACTCGACTTCTCCAACTTTATCTTACCTTCATGCCATTAATCCTTTAAATTTAAGCCAAAAATTCCATTTCTTTGAATTTCAATTTAAAATAAACAGATTACATATTTTATTATAAAAATAAAATAAATTTGATTTTTAAATCTAAGTTTCACAAAACAACAATATCTAAATTAATTAAAAACTACTACAAAAAATTTTTTTTATACCAATATTTAAATTTATGACGTACAGGAAAAGATTTTCTTTTATACACCGAGTATGTAATTATTTCAACAATTTTTTTTTTAACAATTTCTTCCAATACCTCTAAATAAAATTCCTCTTTTTTCGATTAAACCATTTTCTTTATAATTTTCTAATTTCTGAAATTTACCTAACCTGAAGGAGCTCCCTAAGGCTAGCACTGTGCCCTTAACATTCTCAGGACCAATAACGCAAAACAAAAAATGACACTAAACAAAACGATTTAACTTTGTAGAAAAATTTTACTTCCGGTGTAATACTTTTTTTTAGCAAACACAAAAAAAACATATTTTTAGGCGGTATTCATATTAAACAAAACCGTTCCCTGTACTGTATAATTTAGTAATTCAAATATAAAAATAAAGAAAATTAAAGCTAATAAAACTATAACCTAAATTCTTAATGTAACTTCCCTAATCTTGCATTTAATCTAAAAACTTTTATATTATTGGTTTTATATTATTTTTCTCCTCCTTAATATGGATAAATATTCTCCCTTGGAAGCCTTTGCATAAATTCCAATTATTATAATTTTTTTCGTTCTTTTCTTTTCTTTTTTTTTTTACCTGGCTGTGGTAGCAGTATTAACAGTTCTAGATCACACTCCTTATGTCCTGGGGAAATTATGAAATATCCCGCCTCGATATGTAGAAGTAATTCACCTTTTCTATCCCCAGCCAGCTAAACAAACAAAATCAATTTCTTTACTTTTTTTTAATTTACACATTTCGCAAACTACTCTTACGTTTTAAGTTTAATCTTCAACTGTTCCTCCGGTTGCACTTTGTTACTCCTCCCAGGATGAGTTTCCCAGGACTTTTACGTTACGTTAAATTAAGTTATTAAGGCAAGACATTTTTTCTTTATACAATTAATTAAAAAAAAAATATTGAAATTTATTAAAAAAAAACTCTTCATCAAATTTTGTACGTGTGATCACCTTGACTCGCTTTTCACATTTGATCTGTACTACAAATTTTATCTTACTTATTTTCCTACAGATCTTCCAAAATTTCCATTTTTTTCCTTAATCTTCCAATATTTTTATTTTTCTTTATGCATCGCCATATTTTCTTTTCATTTTAGAATTTTCTCGACTTTATTTCTTGCCGCCAAATGTCCATCTTTTTTTTATTTTTTTATTTAAATATACATACAAAATTTTACTATATTTTCTCATCTAGGATTTCTTTTCAAACTGCCCATTCTTAAATTTCAAAATTCAAAATTAACCATTTTTCTCACCGTGTTCCACTACAACTTGAATGAAAATGCCGACCCTGTTTTCAACATACTGAGCATTGCCATGCTCCCCTTACGTCTACTAAAATAATTGACTACACTGTAACATTTGTAAATGAACAAAGCAAAACAAAACAGACAATTAAAACTAGACGTCAGACGGCAAAAGTAAAAAAAAATACTTAATAAGAAAAATAAAATTTAACAAAATTAAAGAAAAAAAAAACCCACAATATATATAACAATTAAAAAAAAACAATCCTAGGAGAAGCAAAGAAATAACAGCCAACAAAATACCAGCCGCAACAAAACTCCAAGTCATGCCAGTACTCGCAGCAGGAATTGGTGTGCGGAACTTGGTTATTTATTCACAAAAACGTGGGGAACTCCCATGACCCTGAAAAACGAGTCTCCTGCTCTACCAACCGGGCTTTTATTTACAGCATTTAAGGTATGTACGTACATATGCGTGTATTTTAGTTGTAAATTCAGTTTGAAAGCTCCCAACGTCCCACAATACAAAACTCTCCCGTGTGTAATCCTATCTCCGACGTCCCGAAGCTAAGATCATCAGCCACTGCTGAATTTTTCAGTGATGTGACAAACCATAGTGGCAACCCATAAAAACATCAGACCCATAAAACAAAATTTCTTGTAATTGGTTTATGTACCAATTGGGCACACGTAGTGCGAACATTTTATAAAACGAAAACCCCATAAACAAAAATTTGAGGCAAATTTTCTTTGTAAGTCTTATTATATTATTATATAGTCAATGCATTTTATTTCACGTCATTATTAATTTTTTTTCTTTTAACAGTCGTCACTAATTAAACTGGATCATCGTTTAACATGGTAAAGCCTCTACTATTTTTCCATCCGTGGATTGGAGCTGATCTAAGAGTATGGATACCCTTCACCAACTCTTTATGTTAACACAAAAGAACTTAGAAAGTCATTCGCTCCCGGGTTTTAGGACATATTCAACAGCCTATGATAACGTTTACGGGAAGTAACCTTACGATTTATATGTAATTAAGAGTTTACTTTGTGTTTCCTTTATTTTTTTTTTTAGCATGATACTGATCATGATCGTTATTGTTTGCAATCTATTGAATTATTGCACTAATTTATAAAAACAACATTGTATATAAAAGGACAACACAGCAAACACTCAAATCAAAGATGTATCACAGGTTTTTGTAAATCTAATATTGCACTACAGGATGGGTATGTAAAACTAACTTTATTTCGTCAAGTCTTTATCAGGCACTAAAATAGTTTATCACAGATATCAAAAAAAAAATGGGACAACACAACAAACATTTAATAGTATAAGTGCAAAAATATAATCAAATATAAAATATAATTACATATATAATATAATCAATTATATAATACAAGTAAATACATAATTGTCAGTCCTATGTTCTACCATTGCACTAATTGGGGTGATTTATGTTATTAACATTTAACAATTCATACTTTAATATCTTTGACATGATATATTCCTATTTTCTTGCCATCTAAAGACTCCAGTTCGTACATATTGTTACCTACTGGTCGAACCACTCTACATTTTAAGAACTTACGGCAAAAAATTAAGAATTATTCGGGCTCTTTTATTATACCTTGTGGCACTTCTTTCATAAGCTTTTTTCATATTTTCCTTGATTTGTTCCCTTATAAGTTCTAGTTTTTCATTTGGTTTTACGAGAATTTGATGGTCTGTAATTGTTTGCAATTTTCGAGCCAGTTTGTAATCAGCTCCACTCGAATACATATGGTATCCAAATAATGCAAAGAATGGGGTGAAACCTATGGCACTATGAAAGAAATTTCTTAAAGCACAATCTATCTCTGATAAATAGAGATCCCATTCTCTTTGGTCTTCTTTCAAATATGCTCTAATTGCTGATAAAATACTCTGATTCACTCTTTCTGATGCATTGCTACTAGGTTGATATACTGGAGTTTTTTCAAATGCACGAGGGGTGGACCTATTTAAATCAAAATGAATTTGTCTCGTTCTCTTTCTATTTTCGTTATCCTTTGGAGTTTGAGACATATCCTATAGAACACTTACTAAGCTATTTGGATTCCTATTTATGGAAAAATTATATGAAAAACTTTCAGATCAAATGTTGAAATTTTGAGTAAGATGATCAAAAACAAAATTTTTCTAGTTGATTTACTAATATAAAAAAAATTTTCTTCTTTGTTTTTTTTTTTTTTTTTTTTAAATTAAATATGTATATGTTTATTTTTGGATTTGGATTAAAACAAAATAAAATAAAAAAAATCCTTAAAGTATCATTCATAGTATATTAAACCAATTTACAAATAATAATGATGGGCCTACCCTCTCATACGATCTTGATTTCATCTTTCTGATAAACCTGAGGTTATGAGCAGTGTAGGTTAATAGAATGACAGTCGATACTACAAACCCTGTAGTCCTTAAAACTGACTACTGGTGGCTATCGAACAGTCAACTCTTAAGAAAAATAAACTGAAACTAAAAAAAACTAGAAAAAAAATAGGCAAAGAATCACAATACAATTAGAAAATTAAAAAAAATTTCTAAGCTATTAATAATCTTCCCTAATGTACTGGTCGAATTTCCAAATTCTCTAATATAGCAGTTAAAATTTTATTTTCTACATCCGCTAACAGACTTTTTCTGTTGGGCTAAAAAAATAACAAACTCTAACCACTATTTTAGTAAAATCAGATTTTCGTTGGGCTATTATTAAAATCTCTAATGTTCTATTTCCACATGTCTAGTTGTCCTACATGCTATCTAACACTATTCCGGGGAATGCTGTCACAAATCGTTTGCTTAATTTGGTGATTCCATTGAGAATTTAAAAAAAAAGTTTGGGCATTTATCCATGTCACAAAAGAAATCCACCACACATTTATTTGTGACCCACTAAACCACTCGACTTCTCCAACTTTATCTTACCTTCATGCCATTAATCCTTTAAATTTAAGCCAAAAATTACATTTCTTTGAATTTCAATTTAAAATAAACAGATTACATATTTTATTATAAGGAGAAAATAAATTTGATTTTTAAATCTAAGTTTCACAAAACAACAATATCTAAATTAATTAAAAACTACTACAAAAAATTTTTTTTATACCAATATTTAAATTTATGACGTACAGGAAAAGATTTTCTTTTATACACCGAGTATGTAATTATTTCAACAATTTTTTTTTTAACAATTTCTTCCAATACCTCTAAATAAAATTCCTCTTTTTTCGACTAAACCATTTTCTTTATAATTTTTTAATTTCTGAAATTTACCTAACCTGAAGGAGCTCCCTAAGGCTAGCACTGTGCCCTTAACATTCTCAGGACCAATAACACAAAAAAATGACACCAAACAAAACGATTTAACTTTGTAGAAAAATTTTACTTCCGGCGCACAGTGGCTGAAAATCGTTTTTCATTGGACAAAAGTCGAATTTTTTTTTGTCACCGATTTTTTAAATTTTTACACCTTTTTGAAGCTAATATATCCATATTAAGGTAGCCAAAAAATTAGGTTAAACTATTAATAATTGTGGGCGTGGCATGCTGTCAAACTCAACTGTTTTTTTAATTTCAGAAAAAGGTGTTTTTTATTTGTTTTTTGTCAAAAATCAATGGTTACTACTCGCAAGCTATCATCGATAATGGACTGCGGTCTTTTTTATAATGTTGGTAGGATTATAGTCTTTAGTTGTTGTAAGTGGTGACCGCTCTAGCGTTTAATATTAGGGACGTTCTGAAATATTTATGAAACTACTATATTTTTCTGAAATTTAAAATTTAGTGGAATAGAACTTCTAGGGAACAAAAGGGAACAAAAAACGTATACCACCCGAAGAAAGGTGAAAGTGTCTTCTTTAACCCTATATATACTTTTGCACCCGCCACGACCCGCCGGTAGAACACTTTTTTAATTTTAATGAAATTATTCTAAAAAAATTCAAATTACGATAATTTAAACAGCCCTATAATTACTCGTATACAATGGTGTATTAAATTTTCAGTTTTTCGCCTAAAGGTTTATGTTTCTTTACTTTAGACTACGTAAAACTAAAATAATTAAATATAATACCTGGGAAAGGGTTTTATGGCTTTGTTTTGATTAGCAAAAAAAAAATAAGTTATAAAAATATCACAATAGGTTCTACAGTAAACATATGATCTCTTTCTAATATACCTGTTATCAACTGTTAGGGTCAACCAAAGTCATAAACAATTTTATAATAATAATCGCGACAATAAACCACTAAAGAAAAAAACCCAATATTGGCGAGATACTAATTAATTTTACCTGATATTAACCCTTTCGGCCGCACTTGAATTTAGCTGTGACTACCAAGAGCATCACATATTTTTTCACGACTTTTTACTGTGAATCAAATGACGACTTATGGAACATATACTAAAAATCAGTTATGATTTGGATTTCGGGTCTTCAGGATCCATAAGAAACAATGGAACCAACAAAGAGTTAAGAAGTTCAAAAAAGAAACATGTTCAAGATGAATATCGCAAATTTGGATTAATTATAGATCAGCCAAAACAAGGGTCAGGCAATACAAATGATGACAATACCGCACGAAGATTCTTTTTAGATCCAGAAACAGCATCTGAAATAACAGGAGTGGATTTAAACCTTATTTTCAGATTTAAAATAATCCTAGAAGTACTTGCGTGCAATGAAGAAATTGACGCTGGACAATATGGAGATTATGCTAAGGAAACTGCAAAAATATATACAACCAACTACCCATAGAGAAATATGTCTGCAACAGTTCACAAAATCCTTTATCATGAAGAAGATATCATTAAATATCATTTTACTAGAAAAATTTCACGAAATTCCACAAATGAAGATCTATTTAATTTATTATTGGCAACATCAGATCCGTTCATATCCAATATTCGAAATCAATGGAAAGTGGAACATCGGGATTTTAATGAAGAAGCCAAAAAACTACTAAAGAACAGAAATAGCGCAGAACAAAATATAGAATATTTGCAATCAATATTTGTTTCAAATGAATAATAATTATAATTGCCTTCATTGTTATTAAGTACGAAAAACATAGTATTAGTAAATAATTCTTTAAAAAAAACCGACTTCAAAATTTCGGCCAAATAAAATGTTGGATTAACTTTCAAAAATGTTTAATATAACTAATGTTGTTGCACTTTTTTGATTTAAAGAAAGAATTTTGAAAATCTTGTTAATCTTCTAAAAAATCGGTTTATGCTAAATCTATAATGTTTTCCCATTAACAGAGCTAAATTTTGACACCCATATTCGATATATTCTTAAAAATCGGTTTATGCTATATATCCCCGATATATCTCAATCAATTTCTGAAATTTTCATTTTTTTTACCTTAAATATATTTTTCTGCAAGCCATATCTTCCAAATGAAAAAATTATTTTTAAAATTGATTCATAAATCACGAAGTTATTCAACAATTTATAAGAGAAGCACAGAAAAAATATAGATAACGGTAAATAAAAAACCGTATGTCCGTCCGATCTTCATAAAACCACCTGCAAGCAAACCCTTTCAAACAAAAAAAGAATTTTAAAAATTGGTTCAGAAATGGTTATCGTGGAACAAACATAAAAAAAGCAACATATCATTCCAATTGATAACCTCCTCCTTTTTGAAGTCGGTTAAAAATAATAATAAATAGAACCTACTATTGTTACAAATGCTAATAAAATCTATTGCAGTTTTTATTTTTAAAATGTTTTTTAAATTTATCAAATCTGACAGCAAAAAAGAATAAATTTTTCTGTAGTAACAGCAAAATCTCCAGTGAATTTTACTATTTTTTTTTAGTGTAAACATTTTTTTGAGTGTAAAAATTTTTTTGAGTGTAACATTAAAAAAATTCCATTATCACAAAAAATAATTATAATTATTATTAATTTCCAAATATTAAATTTTTTAATATGTAAATAAACAAAATAAACCCAAATTTCACTCCAAAAGTTAAAAAAAATCAAAAGTTTAACTTTGACCTAGAAGTCCTTAAAAAGTCATCATTCAATTTTAATGTAATTAAAACTGAGCCAAGCTGAACTAAATATCTATCCATTAAAAAAAAATTACTTCAATATTTTGATCGGTTCAAAAGTTACAGAATTTTGGCCAACGAAAAACGATTTTCAGCCACTGTGCGGCGTAATACTTTTTTTTAGCAAACACAAAAAAAACATATTTTTAGGCGGTATTCATATTAAACAAAACCGTTCGCTGTACTGTATAATTTAGTAATTCAAATATAAAAATAAAGAAAATTAAAGCTAATAAAACTATAACCTAAATTCTTAATGTAACTTCCCTAATCTTGCATTTAATCTAAAAACTTTTATATTATTTGTTTTATATTATTTTTCTCTTCCTTCGGAAGCCTTTGCATAAATTCCAATTATTATATTTTTTTTCGTTCTTTTCTTTTTTTTACCTGGCTGTGGTAGCAGTATTAACAGTTCTAGATCACACTCCTTATGTCCTGGGGAAATTATGAAATATCCCGCCTCGATATGTAGAAGTAATTCACCTTTTCTATCCCCAGCCAGCTAAACAAACAAAATCAATTTCTTTACTTTTTTTTAATTTACACATTTCGCAAACTACTCTTACGTTTTAAGTTTAATCTTCAACTGTTCCTCCGGTTGCACTTTGTTACTCCTCCCAGGATGAGTTTCACAGGACTTTTACGTTACGTTAAATTAAGTTATTAAGGCAAGACATTTTTTCTTTATACAAGTAATTAAAAAAAAAAATATTGAAATTTATTAAAAATAAACTCTTCATCAAATTTTGTACGTGTGATCACCTTGACTCGCTTTTCACATTTGATCTGTACTACAAATTTTATCTTACTTATTTTCCTACAGATCTTCCAAAATTTCCATTTTTTTCCTTAATCTTCCAATATTTTTATTTTTCTTTATGCATCGCCATATTTTCTTTTCATTTTAGAATTTTCTCGACTTTATTTCTTGCCGCCAAATGTCCATCTTTTTTTATTTTTTTATTTAAATATACATACAAAATTTTACTATATTTTCTCATCTAGGTTTTCTTTTCAAACTGCCCATTCTTAAATTTCAAAATTCAAAATTAACCATTTTTCTCACCGTGTTCCACTACAACTTGAATGAAAATGCCGACCCTGTTTTCAACATACTGAGCATTGCCATGCTCCCCTTACGTCTACTAAAATAATTGACTACACTGTAACATTTGTAAATGAACAAAGCAAAACAAAACAGACAATTAAAACTAGACGTCAGACGGCAAAAGTAAAAAAAATACTTAATAAGAAAAATAAAATTTAACAAAATTAAACAAAAAAAAAAAAAACCCACAATATATATAACAATTAAAAAAAACAATCCTAGGAGAAGCAAAGAAATAACAGCCAACAAAATACCAGCCGCAACACATTTTATTTATTATTAAAAGTGAAAAGAACATAAAAAAGTGTTAAAACGCAATAAAATGTATTCCATAAATGAAAATAATCTTGAGGCAGATATGGAAGTTCCTAAAAAAGTCAACAAAAAAGAAGAAAGAAAGAAAAATCGTATGAACAGTGAAGAATATGAAGGTTTTTCAAAAGGCAAAATCGTTTGCAAGAAGCCAAGAGAAAAGAAACCTGGGTGCACATCAAAATGTTGTGAAAAGACTTCAAATCAACATTGTTCTATTTTTTCTGAAAAATTACGTGAAGAAATATTTCAACGTTTTTGGCAGATGTCATGGGACCAGAAAAAACTTTACGTAACCAGTACTGTTGACGTTTTCGCCAAAAAGAGGACTTATGTGGAAAATTCTCGACGCTCAAATTCAAAAGCGTTCTTTTTATACAACAAAACAAAGCGCTATCAAGTGTGCCGTAAAATGTTTTTGTCAACCCTCGGAATTTCGGAAACTATGGTAAGAGGTTGGATTAATTCCTGTGAACTTCATAATGCTCAACTGGGACCTGATAATAAGAAAATCTTGCAAGCTGAAAAACAAAGAAATACAAAAAAGGGCCAGGAGTATGAGGTTCGTTTAAATTATTTAAATAAATGGTTGGAAGGCATCCCAAAATTAGAATCGCATTACCGACGTCAGTACACGAAAAAAATATATTTCCAAACAGATTTTAAATCTTATGCATATGTGTATGAAGTTTACTCCCAAGATTGTGATTCGCAAAAAGAAAATGGTATTTCACCTATATCGTTTCCTAATTTCATGGATGTCTTGAAGAAAAAAAATTACTCAATTTTTAAGCCTTGAAACGATATGTGTGACACCTGTGTATCGTTTGAGTCAAAAAATATATTGCAAAAAGAATACGACTTTCACAGAATGCAAATAGAGGACATGAGATAGGAAAAAATAACATGATATTGAAAATGCTAAGGAGGGTTTACTATCGCTATTATGCATGGATATGCAAGCCGTAAAACTAATACCGCAGTTAAAGGAAAATGCATCGTACTACAAAATGAAACTCCAGGTCCACAACTTTACAATTTATAATGTTATAACTCATAAGTCTGAAAACTACGTATGGGATGAAACAGAAGGAAATCTAATTGCTTCTACCTTCGCCACAATTGTAGTAAATCATTTAAAAAAAGAAATGCTGAATACGCCGAATGTACATCATTTTGTAATATATTCTGATGGGTGTTTCTATCAAAACAGAAATGTTGTATTGTCCAATGCCTTAGTTTCGTTTTGTGTAGAAAATAATGTTACCATTGAGCATAAATACTTAATCGTGGGACATACCCAAATGGAATGCGATTCCACCCACTCATTAATACAAAGAAAAATTAATAATAAAAATATTAATTTGCCCTCTGAGTTAATTGAGCTAATGAAAGATGCACGAAAAAATCCATATCCACTTACTGTTCATCACCTATACCACGATTATTTCCAGGATAATGAAAATCTTCCAATGCGATACGCTTCTATCCGTCCTGGTAATTTCTTTTATTTTATTGCCATTTAACTTCATTCTACCTAAATAAAATTATTTTTTAGGAAAAAGGATTGGGGACCCTAAAGTCAACATGATTCGATTCAATATCATGATTACAAAATCAATATTAAAGACAATTATCAGCTTTTACCACAAAGATCTGCTACACGTTTTGAAATTCGTCGTCCCAAGTTATTACATTCTGAAAGGTTAAAAATCTCCAAAAAGAAATGGCAACATTTACAAGATTTAAAAACTTTGCTTCCGGCAGACTGCCATTACTTTTATGATAACATACCTTTTGAATAATTTTTTTGCGGTAGCTTTATTTAATGAAATGTTTTCTTTTTATTTAATTTAATTAATTTAATTAATTTAACTTTTTATTTAGTTATTAACATTGCAATAAATAAAAAAGTAGATTTTTTGTGTAAAATCACCTATAATTTTATTTAAAAATCAAAAACTTTAGGAAAATTAAAAAAATTATATTTTAAAAGGCCGTGACGTACTAAATAAAGGAAAATAAATCATCAAAAATCATGATAAAAGTTTAATTTTGTTGCATAGTGTAATTTAAGCAAGCATTAAGAACTTTTTGTTTAAACAAGTAAGAGAAACTATAAGTATTATTATTTAATGTAAATAATAATCATGTGTTCAAAGGAATGCCTAATTATTCATACTAATTAGTATTGCTGATAGGTTGTTTGGTTTCAGGTTTTTACAATTCTAAATAACCTAAGCGCCATATCATAAGCTGTGTTTAGAAAAACAAAGCTTTCTCAACCGATATATACTTCTGGTTTCATTTTAATCATAATATATAATTTTCGGTTCAATATTGCACATAGTTATTCGGTTTTAGTGATTTTGCTCAAAAAAAAAAAAAAAAAAAAAACAAAATCAAATAGGGCTTTTAGAGGAGATACCAGCAAAAAAAAAATTTGTTGGCGGGGGCGGGCCCTTAAAGTTTAAAATATATAGGCCTATATCTCCGGAACTACTGGGTGTCTGATAATTTGTAATACATTAAATAAAAGGTATTAAACATACCTTTCCAACGATATATATCATGATTATAAAATATGGACCGAATATGGGTTAAATCCGAAAAGAATATTTTTTGACCCGAATTTATTTGTTTTTTGGAAATGGTTCTATATGGCAGGTATGACAAATTATGGGCCGATCTTCTTAAATTTTGGGACAGTTATTTTCATGCATATGAGGATATTTCACGTAGAATTTCAACATAATAACGGTATATTTAAGATATATATTAGTATTAACGTGGATTTCGGTAGTGGACCTTATGTGGGGGATATAGTCAAATATGGACTGATATTCTCAAAATCCAGCAGTTTGATTTAGGCATGTATGTAAATGATCCGTGTAAAATTTTGGATTGGTACCCTTATTTATAAGAGATTTATGAGTATTAAAGTGATTTTCGGAAGAGGGCTTTATATGGGGCATACGGTTAAAAATAGACCGAAATTAAGAAAATTGTGTGGAATGGTTTTTGTATATATGTAAATGATCTGTACAAAGTTTTGAGTCGGTAACGATATTTATACAATATATATAGGGAAAAATGTCTTTTTCAGATGTGGTCCTTGTATGGGAGCTATGACCAGTTGTGGGCCGACCACCATAAAATTTAGTACAACAATTTATTTGCCTATAAAGAGTATTTATGTCAAATTTTAGCCGTTTAACATTATTTATATCTGTTTTATGCGTATTTAAGTGAATTTTGGAAGTGGACTTTACTGGACCGAACTAAAAAAAATTTCGTTTTGCGATTTCTTTTTGCACAAAACTTAGTTTTGCTGAATTTTGTCTTGATATTCCAATTTTAAAGGCATTTATGTATAATTGAGCAATATTTCGGGAAGATTTTTGTATGGGAGCTATGACCATTTCTGGGCCGACCACCATAAAATTTGGTACAATAATTTTTTTGCCTATAAAGAGTATTTATGTCAAATTTTAGCCGTTTAACATTATTTATATCTGTTTTATGCGTATTTAAATGAATTTTGGAAGTGGACTTTATATGGGGTCTATGGTCAAAGATGGACCGAACTAAAAAAAATTTCGTTTTGCGATTTCTTTTTGCTGAATTTTGTCGTGATATTCCAATTTTATAGGCATTTATGTATAATTAAGCAATATTTCGGGAATATATATATTTGTATGGGGGCTATGAGAAATCATGGACCGATTCTTACTATTTTCCGCACACTTTCTTCTTTTATAGTACAAACAACGTATACAACATTTCATGGTATTATCTGCAATATATTTCAAAATATTGCAATAAAATGGACGAAAATTATCAAATTTTTATGGAGGTGGTCTCACATATTGGTTCATAACTCTGGTTGACCTAAACCAATTTTGCTGATTTTAAATAGCAAACTTCTCGAAAGCACTTCTGACAGAATTATTGAAGGTTTGGATCCCGAATATATCTTGGGACTTCAAAAAACTGATTTCAACATCCAGACAGACAGACAGACGGACATGGCTTAATCGACTCCGCTATCTATAAGGATCCAGAATATATATACTTTATTGGGTCGGAAAATTATATTGTGGAAATTTCACACGGAATGACAAACTTATATATACCCTTCTCATGAAGGTGAAGGGTATAAAAATATATGTTCATATTTTACCCGAGGTTAGAAAAATCAATTGTGAGAATATGTACTACTTTCTTATACACGTACATTTTCGATGGAATGAGAATAATTTTTCTTCAGAATTTGTTTCTTATAGAAGAGTTTTTCTTATAAGCGAGTGTCTTATATGAGAATTATTTAGCACGCAGATACATATATACAAATGTGCATGGTGTTTGAATATGTCTTTCTTATAACCAAGTTTTTCTTAAGGTAAGTTTAGACGATATGTTGAATCAGCATATATATGCTGATAGGCATATGATTAAAATTAGCAGCAAATTCCTATGTCATATGTTAGACGTTTACACGATATGTTGAAAGTAGCAAATTTTTTGATGTCAGCATATGTCAGCAAATGAAATGTCAACATATGAGTTAGCATACGATTTTTGTGTTTATACGATATGTTGAATTTTATGTGGTCTACATATGCTGAGTCGTATAAACATTTGTTTGTGAAATTAGTCAGTTTGACAACATTTTTCAATTATTAATCAACTTCTGTATTTTATGTGAAATTTTTGAAATAAAATTAAATAATAAAAATATCAATAAAAAAAACATAAATGATCACGTGGGAGCTATTGCGTTTTTAAGCAAATTTTTATATGCAAATCTGTCTTAATAAACGTTTGTTAAATTTAATAATGGTTTTTGAATAAGGGGGTTATTGTTTATTTCTAGAGACCTGGGGCCAAATTATCGCATTCGATATCGAGTAAAATTGATCGTAATTTTCTTATTTGAGATTATGGCATACGATATCGAGCAAGAAATTTAGTATATTTTATCATAATTTCGATATCGAAATCATACGTTCGCTCATTCGATCACAAATGCGGTAATTTGGCCCCTGTGTCGATTAATTTGAACTATGCCGCCGGCTATTATATTGCGTTTTGTGTTCTTGTGTGTGTATGTGTGTACGTACATATGCAACAAGAATTGTATTTACATTAAAAAAACTATCGGTGGCTGGGCCGTAATACACTATCCTACACAATCGTACGATTCATTTAGTGGAAAATCTGACCGATTTCAATCACACTCAAAAAAAATCGCAACAAAGTATGTCATAGGTGCCACACTATTACACAAAAAAGATGCAAAAACATATGTTTTTGCTAATGTCAACAAACGCAGTTTTCCGCCATTTAAATTAATATTTGTGTTCAATTATTTTGTTGTTATATGTGAATATAATAAATTGTATAAACTATACAAACAATAAAAAAATGTTAAACGTCCTTTAGATCATAATTTGTGATTTAAATCAATGAAGCCGACATTGTTGTTTTCTTATCAGCTTTATTAGAAAATACAACTCTGATCGCATATGAATTTGCCATATGCTGAAAAGCTTGCATACGCTTTTCAACAAATAACATATCTGTCAACATACGCAGGAAATTTGTCAAACACTAATAATATGCTGTTTACACGATATGCTAAAATTACCAACATACGTTTGTTGGCATTGTTAACAAAGTGTTAGCAAATGTTGTTAAACATACGTATGCTGAAAAAATTTTGCGTTTACACGATATGTAAGCACTTGTCACAAATTTTTCAGCATAAATATGCTGATTCAACATATCGTCTATACTTAGCTTTATAAGCGAGTTTCTTATATGCGTATTGTACTGTAATACATTTCGAAGAAAATAGTTTATTAAAATAAAAAGTCAAACCAAAGAAAATTACTCCACCCAGCGAGGGAGAAGCAGCGCAGCACCATCACGCCTGGGGTGCTTTGGTATAATTGTTTTCCGACCAATAAACACATGATACTCGAACCGCGCATGACTGACAAGTTACACCATTTTTTTTGTTTTTCTAAATTTTTTTAATAAAATACAAAAGAAAACTATAAGTGAAGAGGTTATATATATATACATACATATATTTACACAAACAACTAGGGAAATTTACGGTAGTATCGTTCCACACGCGTGGACAATTTAATACACGCGTGCGCGTCTAGTTAGGGGGAGCTCTCGCCTGCGAAGAATAGTAGTTTCGGTGATTAGAACGGTCCCTAGAAATATATGTAATCTCCGATAGGAAAGAAAAATTAGAAATAAAAGAAAAATTAATAAGGAAAAGAAAAAAAGGGAATACGTGTGGTAAAATTTGGCCAAGATAATACCCGAACTTACGCGTACGTTTAGACATGTTGCATCACTTCCAGTGCGGTCGATAGACAATAAAATTTAGTCACACATCTGTTCGAAAGGAAAACTGCAGATGAGTCAATGAGAATACTCGATTGAAGGAATTTTGTTATAAATTCATTTCCGAGGCAAGGAGGCTCAAACGTTTTTTTTTATATAAATCTTAAAAGTAAAATTATAAGTTATCTTTGGCGATAAAATTTCAAAATTTTTAAAAGTAAAATTTTTTTTTATTAAATATTTAAATTTTATAAGCAGCAAAATTATAACTGAAATTTGCTAACAAGAATCAAAATTAGAGTTTGTATAATAGAGAACAAGTAACAAGAAAAAGTTAATTATAAATGAAATAATAATAATAATAAATATTTTTTTTTTTTGCATATACTTTTTTATTGTATCTTCATTTTAAATGAACTAACAATAGGTATTCAAATCCTAAAACTAAAGTTAATTAAGATAAGTCCAGCCAATGCTTCAGTCTCGTCTCATCGAACTGTTCGGACGTGTTACTTTTAGTGCGGCTGCATTTTCGGTGAAAAAATCGTAATAGGTGAAAAAGTGTAAAAAGTTGAAATTAAACAAAAAAGTGAAAAAAATCGTAATAGGTTAAAATATATAAAAAAATAAAAACATTAAAAATCGTATAAAAACTGTATGAGTGTTCCTCTCAGATGTAATTCTGAGAAAGAGCTTAGCTCAACTAGAAAAACTAAATGGGTCTCTGAGGAAGAATCCATAAAAAAATCTGTGGAGAATCTTCTCACTGCAAGAGCCGTGGAACGGCGTCGTTCCTGTTCGCCCAATATAGTAATTTCAATAGATCAACACCTTCTACACCTTCTACATCAAATAGTGCAATCAAACCTAGAAAACAAGTAGGTATGGATAAATACGTCACAGTTCTTAAGCGACAGAGGAGCCCAACATCTGCTCAAGTATCATCAAATTCAAAAGCTCCTAAGACCGTGAGTAATGATCAAAATAGGTTTGCTCTCCTCCAGACGGATGAGCCAGAACTTCCGAAGAAGACGTTTAAGCCCCCACCAATTTATCCGACCAAGAGCCGACTTCCAGTAAATTGGTACAAGGAATTGTTGCTGTAATAGGTGAAAACATGTTTAGCGTAACCTCAATGAAACATGGAAATATCTGCGAGACAAAGATACAAGTGAATAGGGAAGATGATTTTCGAAAATTGTCCAACCAGCTGGAAAGGGAGACTAGGGATTTCTATACCTACCAGCTCAAAAGCGCAAAAGGACTCCAAGTCGTTCTAAAGGGTATAGAACCATGTGTTGATCCCGCGGAGATAAAAACTGGTTTAATGGACAAAGGGTTCAAAATCAAGAGCGTAGTGAATATTAGAAACCGTGAAAAGATCCCTCAGCCCATGTTCAGGGTAGAATTGGAACCTGGAGATGTTGTCTTAAAGAAAAACGAGCCCCATCCCATCTACAATCTGATGTACCTTCTGCATCGTAGAATCACCGTGGAAGAACCACATAAGCGTCAGGGACCCGTCCAGTGTCTCAACTGTCAAGAATTCGGTCACACCAAGGCGTATTGTAAATTGCCGACAGTTTGTGTTGCGTGTGGGGAGCTATATGCAACTGCTCAATGCGATAAGTCGAGAACTGACTCAAAAATCAAAAAATGCAGTAACTGCGGAGGTAATCATACCGCAAATTATAGAGGTTGTCCAATTTACACTCATTTGAAAGGCATAAGAACCAACAAGACGTCAGTATTGCCTAAACATCCTCAACAGCCAAATTTAGCATCGAGTGACAATTTCCCTCAATTATTACGGTCCACTAGTCATGTAAAGGCGCCTAGTTCTAGACAAGTTTCTTACGCAAACGTCGTTAAATCTAATATGCCAGGTCTGGAGCAGGAACCGCATATCAACAATCTAGAGACAACATTGCAGACACTTGTTCAAACTATGAACACTTTCACGACCACCATGACATCCATGATGCAGGAAATGCTGAAAATGCAATCCACTATCTTGCAAGCCATTTTAAAGAAATGATTTATTTAAAAATTTGTTTCTGGAACGCGAACGGCCTCCGCCAACATAAAAATGAACTGTAATACTTCCTGATGGATAAGCAGATTGATGTTATGATGATTGCTGAAACTCACTTGACGTCGACAGGGTACTTCAAAATTAATGGCTACGAGTTCTACGATACTAAAGACCCCCGCGGAAGAGCTTGTGGAGGTTCGGCAATTCTTATAAAGAACAGAATAAAGCATTATCTAATGAATAACATAAGTGAGGATTACCTCCAAGCAACAAACATTTGCATTGAATTCTGTCAATACAAATTTGTTTTATCATCGATTTATTCTCCGCCTCGATTTTCAATAAAAGAACACCAATACCATAACTTCTTTAAATCCCTTGGAGCTAGATTTTTAGTTGCTGGCGACTTTAACGCCAAACACACATTTTGGGGTTCACGTCTGGTAACCCCAAAGGGTCGCGTACTCTTCAACACCATTGCTAAAATGGGATTAGATGTACTCTCAAGTGGACATCCCACCTATTGGCCGACGGACCGACGGAAGATTCCCGATGTTATTGACTTTGGGGTAGTGAAAAATATCCCTGTAGAATGGATGCAAGTGGATCCTTCACTGGACTTGTCCTCAGATCACTCTCCTACTATCATTTCAATGCATTTCCCTCAAGTGTGTGGTTCTCCATTTATGAACATGACTAAGACCCGAGTAAGTTGGATAAAATACAAAAAGTATTTAAGTTCTCATTGCACGGAAAATGTTGTGTTGAGAACAACCGACGATATTGGTGAGTCGATTGGCAACTTTACCGAGGACCTTCGACGAGCTGTGCATCACGCTTCCACTTATCACGTTGAATGTAGAAATAGGGCAAACAGAACTTATTTCTCTGAACTCGAACATCTCCTATCAGAAAAAAGAAGAATGAGAAGAGAGTGGCAAATTCACAGGTCTCCTGAACTGAAAGCTAGGCTACGGGAATGCAGAGATATACTACGACATTTCTTAGAAACCCAAAGAACGGCCTCACTTAGATCTTACTTGGAAGGTCTTGATAGTACCCCACAATCTGACTACTCGTTATGGAGGGCGGCAAGAGGTTTAAAAAGACCAGTAAGAGGAAAACCTCCTTTGCGAAATCCGACTGGTGACTGGGCTAGAAATGATTCCGAGAAAGGGACATTATTTGTTAACCATTTGAGAAATGTGTTTACTATAAACAACTCAAATAATAACGAATCTGATTTGCCACCACTTGTTATAAGGCCTCCTGTACCTCTAAGACTAAACTTTCGTGATGTCCAAAACGCTATTGATACTCTGAACCTTAGAAAGGCTCCAAGTGTGGATAAAATCAGCAATAAAATGCTTGTGGAGTTACCTCGTGTAGCAAGAAGAATTATCCTCTTTATCTTCAACGCTATTTTACGCCTAGAATACTATCCTGCAGATTGGAAGGTGTCTATGATCACTATGATTCCTAAGCCAGGGAAGGACCACACCAAAGTGGAGTCATATAGGCCAATTAGTCTACTGCCGACAATTTCAAAACTGTTTGAAAAATTGTTAATGACTAAGTTGACTCCAATTCTGAATGGCACTGAATGTATTCCTAATCATCAATTCGGCTTCAGGGCTAAACACAGCACCATTGAACAAACACACAGATTGGTAAATGTGATAAGAGGGTCGTTTGAAGACAAAAAATACTGCTCCGCCCTTTTCATTGATGTGTCGCAAGCGTTCGAAAAAGTTTGGCATGACGGTTTAATGCACAAAATAAAATTAACTCTGCCTGCTAACACCCATAAACTCATGGAAAGTTATTTATACGGTCGCAAATTTAAAATCAAAGAAGGTGATTTTTTAAGTACCGCTCAGCCAATTGAATCAGGTGTGCCACAGGGTAGCATACTGGGTCCTACTTTATATTTGATATATGCCTCCGACATGCCGTCAGACCCCAAAATCCATACGTCAACTTTTGCAGACGATACAGCCTTTATCAGCGTCCATAAGGACCACCAAGTTGCATCACAGAATTTGCAGAATTATGTTTATAAACTAGAGAATTGGCTTGAGCTTTGGAAAATCAGGGTTAACGAACAGAAATGTATTCATATAACTTTCACATTGCGAAAAGATATATGCTCGTTCATCAGAATAAATAATCAAATTATCCCGCAACACAATGAAGTCAAATACCTCGGCATCCACCTCGATCGTCGTTTAACTTGGAAGTCTCATATCGACGCAAAACTTACCCAGATGAGATTAAAAGCAGTGCAAATTAATTGGCTAATCGGCAGAAATTCTACATTAAAGTTGGATTGCAAACTTTTGTTGTACAATGCAATTCTAAAGCCAATCTGGTGTTATGGAATTCAATTATGGGGTACTGCCTCAGCATCCAACATTGAAAAAATTCAAAGGGGTCAAAATAAGATTCTACGTACAATTACTGCAGCTCCATGGTATGTTAAAAATTCTTGAATCCACAAAGATCTAGGCATTCCTTTGGTGAAAGTCGAATTTACAAAACACGCCTCAAAATATGTCGGCAAACTTGAACACCATCCAAACCCACTTGCACGAGACATCCTTAACTTTACTGGCCATGTTCGGTTGAGAAGGAGGGATACCCTTGCTTTAACTCAAGCGCAAAATAGATGACTGGATCAGTGGATATAAATTTTTTGTAGTATCATAATATTTTGTCTAGCACTGGCTGGACTTATTATTTTCTTTTAGTATTAAGATTCGAAAACTTATTGTCATTTCATTTCTGAAGATCCAATAAATAAATTAAATGTATTAAAAAAAAAAAAAAATGCTAGACAAAATCTAGTTTTCAAATTCGATAGGATATAATGAGCAACTTGAATTTATTCATCTGAGAGCGGTGGTGTCCCTCCTTCTCAAACGGCTATGACCGGGATGTTGTAAGATGTCTCGAGCGAGGGGATTTGGATGAGTTTCCAGCTTACCCAAATAATGGGCCACGTGTTTAGTTATTTCCTATTTGACAAGTGGAACATCAAGATCGTTGTGTATGTTGTTGTTTTTAATATACCAAGGAGAGGTAGTTATCATTCGTAGAATTTTGTTTTGACGGCGTTGAATTTTCTCAATATTGGAGTTGGAGGCAGTGCCCCATAACTGGATACCATAGCACCAAATTGGCTTTAAGATTGAGTTGTAGAGTAGAAGCTTACAATCGAGCCGAAGGACGGAGTTTCTGCCGATGAGCCAATGAATTTGGGCTGCTTTCAGTTTCATTTGAGTCAGCTTAGCATCTATATGTGGTTTCCATGTGAGGCGACGGTCCAGATGAATACCAAGATATTTCACGTGTGAGTTTTGAGGCACTATATGGTCATTAATACGAATAGGGGGACATGATTCCCTACGTAGAGTAAATGTTACGTGGGTGCATTTCTGTTCATTTATTTTTATTCCCCATTGTTCTTCCCATTTCTCCACTTGCGTTACGTGGTGCTGTAATTGAATCGAGGCATCTTTTGGATCTTTGTGAGTACTGAAAAATGCCGTATCAACAGCAAATTATGACGTGTGAATTTCATTGTTTGTTGGCATGTCTGCTGTGTACAGCAAGTATAGAATTGGTCCTAAGATATTACCTTGAGGGACGCCAGCACCTATAGGTTGAGGACGGCTTAAATAATCACCTTCTTTAATCATAAACTGACGGTCGATTAAGTATTTCCATAGTAGGTGTTGAAGATTCACCGGCAAGTTCTGCTTTAATTTAGATATCAGGCCTTCATGCCATACTTTGTCGAAAGCTTGAGAGACGTCAATAAAGAGTGCCGAACAGTATCTCTTTTCCTCAAAGGTTTTTCTTATGACTTGTACCAATCTATGTGTTTGTTCTATTGTACTGTGTTGACGTCTGAAGCCAAACTGGTGATTGGGAATGCAGTTATTTTTATTCAAAATCGGAGTCAGCTTGGTTATTAGCAATTTCTCGAATAATTTGGACATAGTTGGTAATAGACTTATTGGCCTATACGACTCAACTTTGCAAGGATCTTTTCCCGGCTTAGGAATCATCTTTACTAATGCAATTTTCCAAACCGGAGGGTAGTACTCAAGCCGTAAGATGGCATTAAAAAGAAAGAGGATTAATCTTTTTGCAATGCGAGACAGCTCAAAAATCATTTTATTGCTGATTTTATCAAACCCAGGTGCTTTTTTAACATTTAAATTATCAATAGCCTCAACAACCTCCAGATATTGAAATCTTATTTGTACAGGTGGTCTGGCAACAACAGGCGGTAGTTGGCTAATGTCAGTATCCATATTGGGAGTGAATACATTTTTTAAATGACTTACGAAAAGCTTGCCTTTTTCTTCGTTATTTCGAGCCCAAGATCCGTTCAAAGTACGCAGTGGAGGTTTTGCGATTACGGGTTTTCTTAGATTTCGGACTGCACGCCATAATGAATAATTTGACTGGGAAGTTGCGTCTAGACCTTCCAGATGTTGTTTGAGAGACTCTGCTTTTTGCGCTTCTAGCAAGATCCTAAGATTTTTGGTACATTCTCTCAACCTAGTTTTAAGTTGGGGCGATCTGTGTTGTTGCCACTCTCTTCGGACTCTCCTTTTTTCAGACAATAGTTGCTCAACATCTGCAGAAAAAACTCTGTTGTACCTATTCGGGCGGTAAGTGGAAGAAGCATGTTCTGCGGCTTTCTCGACATGTTCATTAAGACTTTTTATACAGGCATCGATGTCTTCAGCAGTTTTTAACGGGAGTTTCTCTGTGCAGTGAGTGCTGATGTATTTTTTGTATTTTAACCAATTCAGACGTTTGACAAGAAGTAAGGCATCAGTTACGATTTGCTGAGGACTTCTGATGGTGATTACAGTGGGTGAGTGATCTGAAGAAAGATCCAGTGAAGCCTCGACTTCAATGAGTTCCGGGGATACCCCTTTCGCCACGCCGAAATCGATAACGTCAGGAATTTTTTGCTGGTCAGTTGGCCAATAAGTTGGTTGACCAGTTGAAATCACATTCAGTCCCATTTCAGACAGGGAGTCGTACAAGATACGACCTTTAGGGCTAACGAGTCGTGAGCCCCAGAATGTATGCTTAGCATTGTAGTCGCCAGCCGCTATGAAACGGCTACCTAGTGATTTGTAAAAATCTCTATATTGATCTTTTGTTATTGAAAATCTGGGCGGACAGTAAACTGACGAAATCACGAGGTTTTGACAAAAGTTCTCAATACAGATATTTGTTGCTTGAAGATAACACTCTGAAAGACCACCCAATGAATGGTGTTTGATTCGCGATTTGACCAATATTACCGAGCCACCACATGATCTATCTCTGGGGTCCTTGGTGTCGTAGAAAGTATAACCACTTATTTTAAAAATGCTTCTCGACGTCATATGAGTCTCGGAAATCAGCATTACATCAATTTTCTTATTAAAAAGAAAATATTCAAGTTCATTTTTGTGTTGGCGTATGCCGTTTGCGTTCCAGAAACATATTTTGAGACAGTTCATGGTCTATTAAGTATGGCCTGCAGTAGCGTGGACTGCATTTTTTGCATCTCCTGCATCATACTTGTCATGCTTGTCATGAAATGGTTCATGGATTGCACCAGATTCTCCATTATACCTTCAAGACGGCTAAAATTGTGGCTGTTTGTATCATTTATTGGTGATTCATTTTGCACTGTTGGTTGGTTAGATCTTAGCACGTTGGCATATGAAAATTGGCTAGTGGATGCTTGTGCTACGGGGGGAATAATTGTAATAGGTACTTTTGTCGTCTGAGTAGGGGTAGAAGCGGATTTGTTGATCAAGGAGCGTTTAACGACGTCGAAAACAGGGCAACCCCTGTAGTTGGCAGTGTGGTTTCCACCGCAATTGCTGCATCTTTTTACCCTGGAATCATCCTTAGGTTTATCGCACTTTGAGGTGTCATGAAGATCCCCACAAACAACACAAACAGTAGGCAACTTACAATAAGATTTAGTGTGACTATATTCTTGGCAGTTCGAACACTGTACTGGGCCAGATCGCTTATGAGGTTCTTCCACTGTAACTCTTCGGTGCATTATGAATTTCAAGATATAGGATCATTTTTCTTCAGCTTAACATCACCAGGTTCTAACTCCACTCTAAATAATGGTTGAGGGATCCTATCTCTGTTTCTTATATTTGATACGGCCTTGATTTTAAAGCCTTTGTCGGCCAAACTGCTCTTGATCTCCTCAGGATCAACAAAAGAATCAATTCCCTTAATTACGACTGCTTTTAAGTTGATACGTGTAAAAATTCTTTTTGCGTTTTTCAAATTCCGAAACTATTCTCCGATAGTCGTTTTCATTATTAACCTGAATCTTTGTTTCATTAATATTGCCACGCTTAATTGGAGTCACATAAAAAGAATTTTCATTAATGAAACTAATATTTTTATAAGTTCGTTTGAGTTTTTTTCTCTTAAATATATTGGAGGTGGTTTTACTGGCTTATTCACAGCGTTAGGGACATCATTTTTCTCTTGGAGGATGGCAAAACGATTTTGCGAGCGTGGCTCTTCAGCATTCTTTGATAATTTTGCGGCTGGTGTAATTTCGGCAGATTTTGGGCTTCTGCCTCTCTTCGATACTGTTATATAACGGTCCATTCCTACCTGTGTTTTTTGTTTTTCTTCAACAGCAACTATAGGAGCGGCCTTATTTGTAGGACTTAATGTGCCTTTTGCAGCTGTTGACGTCTCTCCAATATTTGATAACGAGGACCGTGAAGAAGACGGTCCTTCAGTGATTTTTCTATTTAAATTAAATATGCTTTGGGCTAAGTTTGTGCCCTGTTCAACACATTTATTCAAGTTTAGTGCACTTGCACTTAAATTCAGATTTGTGCTTATTTTTGGTTTCACAGTTAAGTAGTTTTTATTAAATTCGGGATCATTAATGTTCTCATTACTAACACTTGCCGAGCTCAACACGAAATAAGCATTTCGGCTCTGAGGCCCACTCGCACTGTTAGAATTGTTACTCATTCACTGTCTCACTGTATTTAATTTTAATTTATTAATTTTTTTATTGCACCTAGTGCAATTATTTGACTTTGTAAAGTTTTTCACCTATTACCAGATTTTTTTTTCACTTTTTTGTTTAATTTAACTTTTTATACTTTTTCACCTATTACGATTTTTTCACCGAAAATTCAGCCGCACTAAAAGTAACACGTCCGAACAGTTCGGTGTATCAACAGATAAATATGAAGTATTATAACTACGGTGACCATCCGTCCTGTATTTTACAGGACAGTCCTGTTTTTTAACATGCTGTCCCTTGAGATTTTTTTGTAAATACAGGACAGTACAATGTCCCTTATTTCCTAATTTGATATGCAAATGTCCTCTTTTTAGCATATACATTGCACGAACATTAATAAAAATTTTGCAAATAATGAAAAAATAGAAGACTGGAGGGTAAAAAATATATCAGTAGATGAAAGATGGATTGAAATTTTTAATCACTTTAAGACAAATGTGATTGCATATAAAAATATATTGATACTTGTTGAATTTTGTCTATGTCTACCAGCGTCAAATGCTGCTACCGAGAGAGTGTTTTCAATAATGAATAATATTTGGACCACCGAAAAATCGCAATTAAAAGTAAATACTTTAAGATCATTATTAATTACAAAATGCAATTTTAAAATGAATTGCTCAGAATTTAAAGGATTTTTAATTAACAATCCAGATGTTTTAAAAAAAATCCATTCTGTGGAAAAATTTCAAACTTCATAACTAAATTTATCATTTATGTAGTTTTTTTCTATTTTTTTTTGTTAGCCTTAGTCAAGAAGACTGTTTATAAAACCAAATTTATTTTTTTAAATTATAATATTATAAAAACTTTTTATTTAACTTTTTATTCTAATCAAGAAGAATTGTTTTTGTTGTTACTTAATTTTATAACAATAATAATAAATATATTATATGATTATTTTTTCTATTTTTCTTTTCACTTTTAACATTATTTTGTATATGTCCTGTATTTTCCTTTCCCAAAAATGGTCACCGTAATTATAACGTGAAATGAAAATGGTTAAAATGTTATCTTTTAAAAACGGGATGATAGAGTAATCTAAAATGAGCAGGTAGTAAAAGGTTGGTGGTAAGTGAATGGGGACCTTCCAATAACTGGAGGTCATGGCGGGATTATTAATCCCGAGTGGGAAGGATTATACTGGCCAACACCAGCCAGTTAAATTGTTCGAATGTGTATAAGTCATTAGGAAAACAGAAAACATAAGCCTACTCGGTGCCTCATCCCTTTGTAAATAAATTTAATAGCTGATATGATATTTTGTTTGTGTGTGTGTGTGGGTGTACCGGAAGGTAGCAAGAACCATCCCATCCGGCGAGCTTCAAGCCTGGCTATCGCGAGCATATCAGCGCCGCTACACTGCTGGCGACTCTCGTTAGGTTTTGTTTTACAAAACCAATATGCAACTACAAAACACTAAGGTAAAAATAAACCAACACCACAAAATGGCGCCCAACGTGGGGCCCGAGTAGGTTCATAGCCCACAATTTTAATTTGTAATTTGTTTCTTAGTGTTTCGAACACGTAAGTCCAGTAAGGTCATTCATAAGAGTCCCTTAGTTGCCGCGACGTGGTCTAGACAATATTTAATTTTGTGTTTTTTTAGTTTTTCTCAAGTTTAACGTCTATAGGTGTAAATCCTTAATTGGCTTGACCAACAAAGTCCAGCTCGTGTTGCGACATAGGCTGTGCAAAATTTGTCATGCAAAATTCTGGATTTATCAGCTTATAATTTCCTAGCAGCAGGAGGCTCTCGATAGTGATTTCTGATCAAAATCGAGATATGCTCCAGTTGTGAGAAATTGATAGTTACCCCGGCAAGATGAACAGGGTAGTCCTACAGTTACAGGATAACACAATCCAACCTATTAGTTGCATCCAGGAATTCGAGCCGTGGAGTAACCAGTTTTTTTCAGCTAATTAATAATTTTTGTTTTTGTTTTCTGCACATCCTGAGACGAGACCGGAATAACAATTTATAATTATACATTCGAACAATTTTGTTTTGCTTTACCAACAAACCTTTATTTTCCTGAAATATACTACCGGGTACAAAATTTTGTTTTTGAATTTATTGAACATTTTGAGCTTTTTAACCTTGCGGCATTAATTTTTTTTTATTTAATTTTTTTTCCTGGTTTATTTAGTTTTATTACGAGTAAGTAAAATTTCTTAACAATTAGCCGGAATTTGTAAGTATATTTTTTTAGTCATTTTGGGATTTAGTTTTTTCTGATTGATGAATATTTCCATTTTTGAATTTAGAGGCAATTATTCTCAATCAATAAATTCAATTCACAGGCAATATAATTGCGTTTTATTAAATTATTTGGATATAAGTAATTTTGGGTTAGTAGTCATCTCATTTACGTAACTAGCAATGGTATCAACCCGATCTAGTAAAGATCAAGTCCAAACGGGAAACGGGGTCGACAATATGGAAAATTTAACTAGGACAACTGTAGAAAGTGTAGTTCCCACATCACTTCCCACGTACACTGTAGCCAATACTACTAATACAACTACGACAGCAACCGTAGCACCCGCTGTTCAGCAATTCCTTTCAATCGCGCATGAGCGGTCAGGATTGCTAAACGAGTCCGTCATTTCAAACAGTACTATAACCTCACCAGAATTTAGTAGTATTACGGCTTGAAATGTCCGACAAGAATTTCGGCCCAGCATGCAGCCTCCAGCACCTCAACCCGTCAATAATGTCGCCGGTTCGGGCGATATGTTTAGTTTCATACGGGATGAATTGCAGAGGCAGATGCAAGTTTTGCGTAGGGACATGCGACAGGAAATATCTCAGGCTGTAACTCGTGCGATTCCACAGACAACACCTCCACCACTTCCAAGTGGGCCAGATTCATTTCGACCCAGGGAGCAACAAAATTTTTTAGCAACCAATTTTCAAACACAATCTCGTGAAAACATTCCTGCACATAATTATCAGCAGCCATATACTGTACCTCCTCCACAATGTCCAAAAACAAATGCACCTCCACTACAAACAACATATAGTACCGCCTCCGGTGGTTTACAGCAACCAGCCCAGTCCTCTCGAGATTGTAGTTGGTCAATGGAGGGTAGTTACCCGACACAGGTGAAAGTGGACTTAGCCAAATGGGGAATTAAGTTCGATGGAACCTTCAAAGGTATGAGTGCAGAGGACTTTATCTTTCGAGTTGACGTCCTGCGACAGGACTATAATTGCTTTTTTAACGATATCCGTCGAAGCTTCTACTCGTTACTAGAAGGCCAGGCGCTCGACTGGTATTGGAACATGCGCAAACTAATGCCAATACAAACCTGGGAAGATCTAGTAAGAACCTTTCTAACACAGTTCAGAAGGTATGAGAACGAGGTCCAACTCCAAAAACAAATAATGGACCGTTGACAGCAGTCCCATGAGAGTTTTGAAGATTTTTATAACGCGGTGATGAGGCTGAGGAATCAACAGCGGAGTCCTTATTCAGAAAGAGATTTGGTGGATATCATGAAGGGTAACTTAAAGCCTTCCTTGTCGCATCTGCTATTTTCCGTGAGAACAGAGGGGCTTAACGACTTCTGCCAGCAGGCCAAAAGAGCCGAAAACTTGTTAGCAGTCAACGGCAACAATTTCAATCTAGGCCTCCAATACACACTTGTGTGCATGAATTACTGCTTAGTGACGAAGAACACCCAACACACCTGACTGAAGTTGACGCCTTGGCTACCAGCAGCAAATATATCTGTTGGAACTGTAAACAGCCAGGCCACAGTTTTATGGACTGCCCATCGCCAACTAGGCGAATATTTTGCTACAGATGCGGTCTAGAAAATGTCGTTACTTCGAAGTGCCCTAAATGTCAGGGAAACCAGACACCGAACGAGTCGCAAAAAGGGGAGACTCGTTTGACCCATTGATAGCACCGTTGAAGCCTACCAAAATCCTAACGAACCCCGAAAGAATTGTCACCACCAGTATTAAACTGATATCTCGACTTATTAAACCCCTTCATCAAAGAGTCAGGGAATATAATGAGGCCAGAGTTAGAATTTTTGGGCAGGTTTCGAATAGAATAAAAAAGGCCAGGTTAAGGTACAAAATTAGAAAAAAAAAATAGAAAGGAAATTATGTCCGCGAGTTTGTATGAGGGCGAAGATACTCGTATTTATCTGAAACTTGTCATTAAGAATAATGTGATTGAAGGTCTATTAGATAGTGGAGCTACTGTCTCATGTTTAGGTAAGGGATGTCTGGAGTTCGTGGAGAACACAGGTCTCACAATTTTTGATTTTGCGTCATTGATAAATACGGCTGATGGCAGCTCTCATAAAATAGTCGGTCGCGTTAGGACCAGCATTGAATTTAATAATTTGTCTAGGGAAGTAACTTTTTATTTAGTTCCGACATTAAGTAGACCCCTATTCCTAGGAGTAGATTTTATGAGAGCTTTTGGTCTTTTCCCCAAATTGTGTAGTCTAACAACCGATAATATTAACTTATGTCCAGAGTCTGAGGTGGTTAAGGATGGAATTAAAACCCATGATCTCAGTCCGAATCAGAGGGCGGAGTTAGAGACGGTTAAGGCAAAGTTTCCTTGTTTTTCTAGGAAGGGTCTTGGTCAGACCACCCTCGAATGTCATGTAATCGATACCGGCGATGCAATTCTAGTTAAGGGCAAGCATTATCCCGTCTCCTCGGCTGTGCAAGAATTAATGTACGCGGAGCTGGACAGGATGCTTAACCTTGGGGTCATTGAGCCGAGCGAGAGTCCTTGGAGCCACCCGGTTACACTCGTCCGTAAGGGCGAGAAGAACCGGTTGTGTCTGGACGCACGTAAGCTAAATGCCCTCACGGGTAAGGATGCCTATCCTCTGCCGCACATTGAGGGTCTGCTCAGCCGGCTAGGAGACACGTTCTACATATCAAGCGTCGACCTCAAGGACGCGTTCTAGCAGATACCACTAGATGCATCTAGTAGAATGAAGACTGCATTCACGGTGCCAGGGAGACCTTTTTATCATTTTACGGTAATGCCTTTTGGGTTGTGTAATGCAGCCCAAAGGTTATGCCGTCTAATGGATAAAGTGATCCCCTCAGCACTTCGTGATAGAGTCTTTGTCTATCTAGATGATCTACTGATAGTATCTCCAGACTTTAACACCCACCTGGGATTGCTGGATCGGGTAGCGCATTATCTGGTTTCGGCGGGTTTGACCATTAACGTAGCAAAATCCAAATTCTGCTTTAAAGAATTGAAGTACCTAGGCTATATAGTAGGATTGGGTAGATTGAAGCCAGACCCAGAAAAGGTAGATACCATAATTAAGTTTACATACCCGAAAACCGCTAGACAGGTCAGAAGTTTTATGGGAGCTACCGGCTGGTACCGGCGCTTCATCCCAGATTTTTAATACTCTCAAAAAAGGAAAATCCTTCAGCTTTCCGGAAGAAGCCAAAGCAGCTTTTGATAAGTTGAAAACAGCCCTGACAACCGCACCAGTACTCACGCATCCTGATATTGATAAGCATTTTTATGTGCAGTGCGATGCATCAGACATCGGCTTGGGGGCCGTTTTATATCAAAAGGACGAGGACTTAGGCGAGCATCCGATAGCCTTTTTCTCCCATAAATTGACTAGTGCACAGAAAACTTATTCGGTGACGGAGCGAGAGTGCTTAGCAGTAGTAATGGCTATAAAGAAATTTCGGCCATACATTGAATTGATGCCCTTTACTGTCATCACTGATCACAGCAGGCTTAAATGGTTAATGTCCCACAAGGATTTAAGTGGTCGACTGGCCAGATGGAGCTTACATCTCCAGTCTTTTGCTTTTACCATCGAACACAGGCCCGGGGCTAGAAATGTAGTACCCGACACTTTGTCAAAGTATAATATGGAGGAGATATCTGCGGAAGTAAACACTTTAATTAATATGGAATCAAAATATTTCAAAGAACCACCTTATCTGGATTTGATTGCCAAAATAACAGAGAACTTCGACAGCTTACCAGACCTTAAAGTAGTAGACGATTTCGTTTATAAGTTCGGCCATATGACGGTGTTCCAATGAATGAAGACTTCAGTTGGAAGTTATGGGTACCGAACGAATAATAGAAAAGTGCCACAATCCACCCCAAGCTTCGCACGGAGGATTCGGCAAAACGCTTCATAGGGTAAAGGAATATTTTTATTGGCCTAACCAGAACGAACAAGTTCGTTCCTTCATGAAAAATTGCCAGGTTTGTCGAGAAACTAAACCAGCCAATTCTATTTTAAGACCGCCGATGGGAGCGGAATTGCAAACTGAACGTCCGTTTCAGAAAATATTTTTCGATTTTTTGGGTTCATACCCGCGGTCAACGAATGGTAACGCGTTTATATTTATCATCCTAGACCATTTAACTAAATTTGTCCTGCTCAAGGCTATGGCAAAGGCTAATACTAGAAGCGTTATTAAATTTCTTATATCCGAAGTATTTCACAAATTTGGAACACCTGAAACATTTTGTCCAATAATGGTAAGCAGTTCGTGAGTAGAGAGTTTCAAGACATGGTCAATAATTTTGGCGTGAAACACGTGAGAACGGCAATTCACTCGCCTCAAGCGAACGCTTCGGAGCGGGTGAACCAGTCCATTATGGCTGCAAACCGGTCATATCTGCAGGAGGATCATAAAGAATGGGATAAATACCTGTCTGAAATCGAATTCTCGTTCAGGTCGTCAGTACAGACGCCCATTGGAGTCACCCCCTATTTTGCGCTCTTTGGAATGAACATGATTCCCCATGGAAGTGTTTACAAACTGACCAAGAAATTACAAATTCTTAACGACCCTGAAGCCAATGTATTACCAAAATCCGTAAAAATGGACTTGATCAGACAGAGAATTAGAGAAAATCTACAAAAGGCATATTTAAGAAGTGAGCGAATTTATAATACCCGCTGTCGTCAAGTTAAGTTTATACCTGGACAGGAAGTTTTCCGTCGCAACTACCAGCAGAGCGACTTTAAGAACAATTTTAATGCGAAACTAGCGAGAAAATTCCTAAAGAGTAGAGTCGTACGTCCAGTAGGTAACTGTCGGTATTTCATGCCAAATTCTTTGGTGTACTTAGTCCTAACGTTTCCACCCCTGTACCTGATGCTACCCAAGATTATGAAACGTAATTTTTGCTCGTTTGTTTTAGGAAAGACACTATACTACAATTAGTTAATTGAATTAATTTTTTTTTATCTGCCCTTGATTAATTTAAAAAGTTTTTTTTAACATCAAATTCAGATACTGGGGTTAGACTAAACAGTATACAAAAAAAAAGGTTATTGGTAAATTGAGTCAGTTTTAGAATCACCATTCTTTTTATGGGTAACCGGAACCCTTCCCACTCGACCAATGGTTTATACGGGCAAGGGCAGTAATGATGAGGCCAAGGCAATTAGTAAATTTGATTGAACGGATCTAATTATTTCATATCAATGGATTTTTTTTATACTTACCTTTAAATAGTCAGATGAAGTATAGAATAAACCAGAATAGGCTTTGGTTCCTCAAACTCGCATGGATTTATGACCTGTGGGGAAAAAGGTTATTAAATAATTGGCCAACTTTTTTTTTTTTGTAAAGCACTTTGTTGAAAAAGAAAAAAATATGATTAAAGTTCTTTTTATTTAAAATAGATATGTATATGTATATATCTATATATATATATATATATTAGGGCGGGTCGATTTAATAATTGCCCATGGTTTAGTGAAAATCGTATTCTAGGGATCAAAATAAGAAACTTTGCCGAAGGAACCATGCCTCTAAAACGAATTCTACTACCCCCCAACTTTTGACTTTTGTCCCGTAGGGTCAAGTTTTGAAAAATCCCACTTTGACCCATTTAGAGTGCCCCAATCGAGTCCAAATGTATGACCGATCCCCACTAACTTTGAAGGGCCGATCCACCCATGCCAGTGGCACACCCCCCTGGAACTCCCTTGAGGGGTTCCCCATACAAACATTTAAAAAAATCACCATTTTGGCACTTTATTTTATTATTTTTTATTTATTTTTATTATTTTATTTATTTTTATTATTTTATTTATTTTTTCTCTTTAGAAATGTATTTAGTCAGAACATATGTAAATGAAAAAATTAATTAAACTTACTAATAGAAAAGAAAATAAAAAAATTACTGTTTGAAGTGTTTTTTGCTTTCAAGTCTGGGCAATTTCGCACGGCTCTCTAATGTCGTCGCCATAAGAGGCTCTACATTTTCCGGTATAACTCGTTTGGAAACGCTAGCTAGCAATTGAACGTGTCGTTCTGTTCCTTGTATGTGTGATGGAATTTTTGGATCATTAAACGGTGGATCATCTTGATTTAAATATTCTTTTAAAGTATCGTATGGAATGCTTCGCGTGAATGGTAGTTCAAATACGTCATTTATGTCATTCATATTGATCATTTCCGTGTAACTTGTGCAATAAAAGTTTATATCTGGTTTTTTATAAGCTCTAAGTCCCGTTGGGTCGTCAACATCGGTTCGATAGCGTAGAATTATCTTGATAGCACAGTCGCGCTTTTCTTTGCTATCATCAAACAACATTGATAACAAGATATTTTCCGAATGCGCATAATATGAATTATCTGTAATTACTATAGACAATTTTGCGTAAACGAGGTTCTAGAAATCTTGACCAACTAATGAATTTGAAAAATAAGCTATATACTACCGTACACGACAGAGCTGTAATACTTGATATTGAAGTACATTGGCACATAACATGTAATTATAAATTCAACCAGTATTCTTAAATTTGCATCTGGATTTTCCGTTGTCACATATAATAGTAATAGTCTAGCGGCCTTGGTGAGCCACCAATGATTTATAGGACAACTTTTTTTGTTCGCTCAAATAAAAATAATATTTCAAGATATCTAGATGGGTTGGTAAAATAAGATCAGTCAAATCAGTAGACACACCAAAAACAGTAACATCATGTCTGGGTATATGACTCATTGGGTTTTCTATAGTTGTTGATGTTGTTATTGCTTCATCTTGCGGTGTAGAGGATGGTGGATTCATTGTAAACTTTTTGATTGGGAATGATTTTTTTTTTAAATATTTTTTTATCTGAAATTAGCACTTCACACTTCGAGGTCTTCACAACGATTTAATGCATTCACAAAAACTGTTGCGTTATATAAGAATGGTCTACGAGACGAGGTAATAAGAATGAAGTGGTAATTTCAATTCTACCTGTAACCGATTTTGTTGTCAAAACTGCCCATAAAGTACCTACATGTAAATTAAACGTTAATCTGACCACAAATTCTGTTAAGCAAGTGCGCCTTTTATTACTTCTGGAAAATCCTTTATGATAATTTTATGCTCAATTTTACCCGTAACCGATTTTGCTTAAGTAAGTTTACGACATGCAGCTGTGTCTTTTGGTGGCTTAAAAAACCCACACAACCTATTTTACGACTTGCAACAGAACGACACGTTCCAGGGGGTGTGTCACTGGCATGGGTGGATCGGCCCTCCAAAGTTAGTGGGGATCGGTCATACATTTGGACTCGATTGGGGCACTGTAAATGGGTCAAAGTGGGATTTTTCAAAACTTGACCCTACGGGACAAAAGTCAACAGTTGGGGGGTAGTAGAATTCGTTTTAGAGGTATGGTTCCTTCGGCAAAGTTTCTTATTTTGATCCATAGAATACGATTTTCACTGAGCCATGGGCGATCTTAATGCCTCCCCACAAATCGACCCGGCCTAATATATATATATATATACATATATATACAGATACATATGTATATTTAATTTTCTATTTTATTAGAATATTACATCTCGTCTAACCTATAAACTTTTAAGTTTATAGATACTTAGTATATCATAAGTACACATTTTTATGCATATACAAAGTACTTTTGGGTTAGTAGGGATTTGCCAAAGATTCAAGGGCAAACTTAGAGCTTGGGTGAACTTAGTCCTTACTTTTATCCTGAGTTACGGCGTTAGCTGTATGGTCTTTAAATGAGATCGTTTTCTATGTCGACCCAGTATATCTGTCGCGCACTGCAATTTTTTTATGTCGTTTTTTTATTTACAATAACTTATTTCAATCACTTTGCTTACCCATTGTATGTTTCCAAATTGCCATAATCTTCCATCGGAACCTGCAAGGAAAGGAAAAGTTAGGAAGTTAGTATATATAGCATAATATGGTAGTACTTGTTTGATAAATTATTGAAAACTTACCCTTGTCAACTTATTTCATAATACGCAATGATTCTTCTTCATACACAGAAAAAATAGAAAATCGATTTTAATTAAAAAATTTGTTCAGACAATTAAATTATTTACTAATTTTGCCCCTGCAAGCGATTTAATCATATCAATTAACGGATTTGTATTTTTGAGTTTTGCTACACAATTTAAGTCAATTAAAAAATTAATTGTATATAGAGCAATTCCATATGAAAACGATCAAAATTGGCAAATTTTTGGACGACCCCTCTCCGATTTTAAAATAAATAGTCTGAATCAATTGCCCAACAAAAAATAATGTACCTACATATTTTTTTTTTTTTTTATAGTGACTGGTTTAGTGGTGGTGTACACCACTGTCTGTGACAAAATTGAAGAATTCTTCATAAGGGACCTCATTGAAAGTTGTTTTTTAAAAAAAACTACTAAAGCGATCGCAACGAGTGATAGCTCGTTGGAAAGGTATTGAATCAGGCTTTAATTGAAAAATAAAATTTTCCTAATTTTTCTTAGAAATTTACCTTTAAATTTTCCCATGAAAATTAAATTTTCCGATTTTCTACAGAAGCTCCTAAATTTTCCGGCTAATTTTTTTTTTTTTTGGATTCCTCATACTTTTTGCTTTAAGAATCAGCAATAAAAAAATCGGCCCCGACTCCTTGTTTGGACAGGAGAAGAGCATTTAAGAGACCACCTTGTTAAAAATACGTTTTAAAAATTATTTTACAGTTAAAAATACATTTATGAAGAAAAAATCTTTCTTATTTTGCTGCTTATACTTAATTACAATATTTATTAAAAATTTCAATTGTCTTGGCATCATTATAAAATTAAAGTAACTTTAAATTTAGCACGTCGGCAGACGAAGAGTACCGCTTTACATTAATTGACATATCAGAAATATTTGGTATGAAGCAATGAAACTTTTGCGTTCCAGTTATAGTTTTGACATTATTATATCTGTTTTGAATTCGTCGCTCCATGGCATCGTGTTCTTTTTGAGTGCATAAAACTGTGTTAATGGCATTGTACATTTAAGATCTGGTCAGTATATGGCCTTTGCAAACTTGCCTTAGTCGCTATGCGTTTTAGGGTTCCCCCTAACGCATCGCATGGGCCCTTACCGTGGGACGTCGCGAAAAAGTGCCACTCGACCTTGCAGTTTTGTTCTTCTTCAATTATGCAAAGATTGTAAAATTTTTTTTATTCTTGTACTGAGAAGCCGCGCCGTCTGAGAAAAACGTTACTTTGTCGATTGCATCGAATTTTGATCTTAAGAATTCAAACAGTTTCATTTGAAATAAATAAACGGACACATAATTATGAGCTAAACTCTCCGCGACAACAACAAGGCTTACGGTCTGTAGTTCGTTATGTTAGTTTTTAAAATAAATGCAAAAATGATGCACCGTGCACTGGTCGTTTGCCCAGTGATAAGCCTGAATTTCATCCTGAACGAGAAAAGTGTAATTCTCGGCAAAGTCGCTTATCACAATGAATTCATTTTGGGCTAATTTCTCCTTACTTTCCTTTAGAAATTTCGATTGCATCTCGGATATGAAATGGTGCGCCTTCAGTTCATTCAACTTGAATCCGAATTCCTCGATGAATTCCGGAATCTGCTTTACCACGGTCTCAAGGGAACATCTGCCGCTGCTAATTATCCACTGTTTGAAATGCACCTCCTGAGTTAACAGCTGTTCAAACTTTTCCGCCAAATATTGCTCTAGCTCGTCAATCTTCGGACAATTGTCGCATTTGGACAGATGACAATTTTCCGTGGGGTATGCGCACAACGACTTCGACAGGAGGTCCCTATATGTTTCAATTTCACCGTGAAATACTTTCAATTTCTTGCATGGAAAGAAAATTAATTTGATGTTTTGATGAAACATGCAAACGCAGACTGAATGCGTTCCGTGCCTGTCTAATGCCAGCACGCATTCTTTTGGTCGTAGGATGGCAAACTTAGAAAATCCCACTTTTTCTGCTGGGTATTTCTCATTGAACTGATGGTATGCTTCGGATAGATTACATAATAATCTGCGCTGCTTGTGTACTTTTTCTCCATCTTCACGTGTGATAACATAGTCACGTGTACCTGGGCAGGCGCGGCTGTTGTCATCATTGCTCAATCATTTGTTTGCCGTCATCAACGTCATCTGCTTGACTGCATTGCCTTTTTTCTCTTTCCTGTATGTTTCACTTCGCAACTTTCTTTTTCTAACAGGCGTTTCACCTAAAGTGGTAATAGCCTCATTCAAAGGACTCAAAGACATATTGACCATCGGAATGTCTGCCTCACTATCAGATGAAACATTTTGTTCACTTGTCATTTCACTCTCGGATTGTGGCTGCATTTGTTTCAATGCATTTGCTTGTTGAGACAAATCGATTTTACACTTGGGGCAAATGAATTCTGCTTCTTCACCGTATTGTATATTTAATTCATTCATGTATCGCTTCGAAACACCAGTTAATTTTAATACTTTTATCTTTTTCGAACGATGTCCACTCTTGTTAAACGGATTGCAGCAAAATTTATTCATTTTACTTTAAATTGTCTTTACAGCACTCAACTTGGGGCTCTTAAAAAAAAATTGATTTTTTCTTCATAAATGTATTTTTAACTGTAAAATAATTTTTAAAACGTATTTTTAACAAGGTGGTCTCTTAAATGCTCTTCTCCTGTCCAAACAAGGCGTCGGGGCCGATTTTTTTATTGCTGATTCTTAAAGCAAAAATTATGAGGAATCCAAAAAAAAAAAATTAGCCGGAAAATTTAGGAGCTTCTGTGGAAAATCGTAAAATTTAATTTTCATGGGAAAATTTAAAGGTAAATTTCTAAGAAAAATTAGGAAAATTTTATTTTTCAATTAAAGCCTGATTCAATACCTTTCCAACGAGCTATCACTCGTTGCGATCGCTTTAGTACAGTGATGTTCAAAAATAATATGTAGATGTATTTGTGAGAGATTTTGCACAGCAAACATATTGTCAAACGCTTAAAATCAGGAAAAAGTAAAAAATTTTTTCCAAATATAAACACCTTATGAAACAATATCAGGGACCGTAAATAACAATTATCAATATCGAAAACCAATTTTAGAACAGTTATTTGGATAAAAAACAAAAATAAGTCTATCTAAAACAGTTTTTTATTTTTCGTCTTCAATTGTAATTGAATCGCGTGTGTTTTCTATGCTTCGATCAACAAGAAGCAACAACAATGCTTAACAAATTTCTGAAAAAAATGACGATAATCCGTCACATGTGTTCTCATCGCTTGCTGAACGACGACTGAATGAATGTTTTTAAAAGAGCATAACAAATGTGTGTAAATTTTTCAAACAATTGTTGTATGGGCTGAACATCACTGCTTTAGTAGTTTTTTTTAAACAACTTTCAATGAGGTCCCTTATGAAGAATTCTTCAATTTTGTCACAGACAGTGGTGTACACCACCACTAAACCAGTCACTATAAAAAAAAAAAAAATATATGTAGGTACATTATTTTTTGCTGGGCAATCGATTGAGACTATTTATTTTAAAATCGGAGAGGGGTCGTCCAAAAGGTGATCGCTTTCATATGGAATTGCTCTATAATAAAACATTTTAATTAAAATCTTTAATTAAATTAAATTAATTTTAATTAAAATCTTTAATTGGATGAAACAAAATATTTAACTAAAGTATATGGAAGTTTTCAACCAAATACATTAATTGGTAGAATTAAAAAATTAATTGACTAGAAAATTTTAAATCAATTAAAAAAATAATTAATTGAATTAAAATTTAATTTGGTTTTATTGTTTAAAATGAATTAAAATATTTTAAATTTAACCCCCAAAATTGTAAAAAATAATATATTTTATTTTAAATAGTTTTTATTAAGAAGTAAATTATTTATATATTATATAAAACATTTTATAATTTTGTTGTTGCTTTCTATACAAATTCATATTTTGTCACGAATCATATTTCAGGCCCCACGTTGGGCTCCAAAAAATATATGTCACGAATCATATTTCAGGCCCCACGTTGGGCGCCATAAAATATATGTCACGATTCATAACTGCTAGTGGCCACTGCCACTTGCACGATTCGTGTGCTCATCCATTAGTCACACTGGTAACTAACAAATTTTCAGCCGGGCTATGACTCGTCGGGCATGGGCGGGTGTTCGTTGCTAATGGATGGGCATGGAACATTATTTTAATGTACCAGTGCAATGCCTAAATACAAATATAAAATGGGGCGTAACAATAAACCGAAACCGAAACACGAATGAACCACACAAGAGAGACTATACCTTTATATTGGGATTACGATGAAATTAAATCCCTGGCTGGCCCTCCCTCAGCATCCATCCTGATGCTCGACCATGGTAGCATAGTAGCGTTAATGTTTAGCTACCCCAAAATCCGTATTCTCACCACTCAAATACCTACCTTACCCTTCTATACCTCTATTATTAATTTAACATTACTCAAATTTTTTGATTTCAATTATCTTAGCTTAATACCACTATGATTTTATTACAATTCACATTTCTTAAAATATTATATATTCTACACGACTATATCTCTCTTAACGTACAATACTAAAACGATAGCTTAAATTATCAGTTTGAAATTTAAATGACCAATAAAAATACAGAAAAGGATGGATATTTTGCCTCTATTTTGATTCGCTAGATTATTTCCCTTTTTCTTCTTTTGGACTTAACAGTTGTAGGCAAAGGCCTAAAATTCATTTACTAAAAAAAATTAATGCGATATCTAAAAGAAACTCAGTAGTTCCAAACTTCAAAATTCGGCAAAATACACCTCCTTTCTCTTCCTTTTATTTTTTTCATTTCTCTTTCTTCTTATTTTAATTTTAAAGTCTATTTTTAATTTTAAATTCTATTTTAATTTTAAATTCTATTTTTAATTTTAAATTCTATTTTAATTTTAAATTCCATTTTTAATTTTAAATTCTATTTTAATTTAAAATTTTATTTGAATTTTAAATTGTTATTTTTAATTTTTTTTTTAAATTTTAAATTTTTATTTTAATTTTTAAATTTTCAATTTTTATTTTAAACTAGCTAAACCCGGTGTGCTTTGCTACACCCCCCCCCTCGTCATAAAATAAAATAAAACGTATTTATATATTTACAAACATTTATTTATTTAATTTTAATGTATTTATTGCAATGCTTTAGGCGAGACCATGCCACTTTGTCCACTTACATAGTCAAGAATTTATTATTTCGTAAGATTATCCTGTTGTGAAAATTTAATGACGATCGGTCCAGTAGTTAAGACTATATTACGATGTTTAATTTTCCTAAAAAGGGGCGTGGTCCCACTCACTTTTCTCCTGGTACGTATTCCTAATTATGCCAATACCATATGTACCAAATATGCCCAAATGCCCAAAATATGGCAGGTTAAATTTGTGGGTTATATGGGCGGTGCCACCCCCGTTTGTACAATCAAAACTTCATATAGCCTATTATTCCTTCCAGAGTCACAGTAACATGCTGTAAAAATTTCAGGCAGATTGGTCCAAGGGTTTGGCCTCCTATTAAGCACAAACATACAGACACACATTCATTTATATATATATAATTTAAGGTGAAATGGGGCGAAAAATGGGGATTTGGTAATAAAAAAATGTATGTAGTTAAAAAGTATATAAAACTTTAGGTAAATACATATTACAAAAAAAGTATTTTGTATAGCAAACATTGTTAGTGGTATACGTAAGTATCTGAATTAAAAAAGGGGGCGATGAAGTAGGCGTGGTTCATAGTATTATGGCGAATGAACAAATTTGTATAGAGAACAAAAAGTATAAAACTTTCAAAAATTTGGCGTGAAAAGGGGCGTGAAAGGGGCGTGGCTTAAGAAATCTTTATTTTTACCTCGCCTGGAGTATATAATGTGTATACAATTTGAAGTAAATCTGTTAAAAACTATATGGGAGCAATTACATAATTTTTAAAAAGTGGGCGTAAAAATGGGCGTGGCCAAAAAAAAGTACCCTATTAATCATACCAGAGTCCCAGTTAAATGCTGTGAAATTTCAAAAATATCGGTCCAAAGGTTTAGTCTTCAATTACAATATTTTAAAAAAGTGGGCGTAAAATGTGGTAAAAAAAAGTACCCTATTATTCCTTCCAGAGTCACAGTAATATGCTGTGAAAATTTCATCAAAATCGGCTCAGCCGTTTTGGAGTCTATACGTTACATACATACATACATACATACATTGAATTTTATATATATAGATTTTAACTTTGATTTTAATTTCAAATTTTATTTTAATTTCAAATTTTATTTTAATTTAAAATTTTATTTTAATTTCAAATTTTATTTTAATTTAAAATTTTATTTTAATTTAAAATTTTATTTTAATTTAAAATTTTATTTTAATTTAAAATTTTATTTTAATTTTTTTAAATTTTTTTCTTTAATTTAAAATTTATTTTACCCTATTTAATATTTACAATTTGGACTGTTCGGTTTTATTACATTTTCCCTCTATCCTACTTTTTTTTCTTTTTTGAATCCCAAATCTATACTTCTATTTCCTGACAAAACATGAAATTGCTAATTCAATTAGTTGTTTGTCCTTCTTCCCGACACCCACTCGGTATACCCTAATGAAATGAAGTTTCTAAAAATCGGTGCCCTAACGGTAAAACTAATTTTGGGTAGAACCAAAATTGTTAAGTAGGTTACTTATCTGTTATCCTGATGGTGACCTCGTAGAATAGGCTGATTCTTGTAGAATATGATGACTCTTGTAGAATGTGATGATTCTTGTAGAATATGATGACTCTTGTAGAATGTGATGATTATTGTAGAATATGATGACTCTTGTAGAATGTGATGATTCTTGTAGAATCGGGATGAGTCTTGTAGAATATGATGATTCTTGTAGAATGTGATGATTCTTGTAGAATGAGGATGATTCTTGTAGAATATGATGACTCTTGTAGAATGTGATGATTCTTGTAGAATGAGATGATTCTTGTAGAATGAGGATGAGTCTTGTAAAATGAGGATGATTCTTGTAGAATGAGATGATTCTTGTAGAATGTGATGATTCTTGTAGAATGAGGATGAGTCTTGTAGAATGTGATGATTCTTGTAGAATGTGAAGATTCTTGTAGAATGTGGATGTTGGTTGTGGCTTGCTGCCTCGGATAATAGCAATTGGTGACCTAGACTCCTTTTGCTATAAGTGCTTGGCCGAAACTTAGCATTGCCGCCAACACTATTGACAACAACTGGTTGGATGTAATGTGGTGTCGGAAATGGTGGTGGTGCATTCACTGTAGACTTGGGAGCATTGGGGCTTTCGAGTGATGTCTTTCCCTAAGTGTGAGCTGTTTGAAACACAGACCTGGCTGGACTAATCTGTTCGCCGCGTGGAAAATTTGTCATGGAACTTGAGGGATATAGTGACGAGGAGCCAGTAGGTGTTGGTGCAGCGTTTGCGATTGCCCTTTTGTCTTTTTTCTGGACAGTTCTGATCCAGTTTGTGACGGTGGAAGTCGGAACCCTCGTTTCCACCCACTCTGTAAATTATTATTGATGATTTTTGATATTTATGAACTTTATTCTTGTTTCTTTTTTATATGACTATGAATGATATTAGTTTACGATGTTTATTTTTTCAGTCTCGTCTCATCAAACTGTTCGGACGTATTATTTTTAGTGCGGCTGAATTTTCGGTGAAAAAATCGTAATAGGTGAAAAAGTGTAATAGCTTGAAATAAAACAAAAAAGTGAAAAAATAACTCGTAATAGGTTAAAAAAATCTACGGTAATATCGGCAATTAAAAAAAAACACTAAAAATCGCATAAAAATTGTATGAGTGTTCCTCTCAGATGTAATTCGACTAGAAAAACTAGATGGGTCTCTGAGGAAGAATCCATAAAAAAATCTCTGGAGAATTTTCTCTCTACAAGAGCCGTAGAACGGCGTCGTTCCTGTTCGCCCAATATAGTGATTTCAACAGATGAGAAAACATCATCTTCACCAAATAGTGCAGTCAAACCCAAAAAACAAGTAGGTATGGATAAGTACATCACCGTTCTCAAGCGACAGAGGAGCCCGAAGTCTGCTCAAGTGTCATCAAATGCAAAAGCTCTTAAGACTGTGAGTAATGATGAAACTAGGTTTGCTCTCCTCCAGACGGATGAGCCAGAACTTCCGAAGAAGACGTTTAAGCCCCCACCAATTTATCTGAGAGAGCCGACTTCCAGTAAATTGGTACAAGGAATTGTTGCTGTAACAGGTGAAAACATGTTTAGCGTAACCTCAATGAAACATGGAAATATCTGCGAGACAAAGATACAAGTGAATAGGGAAGATGATTTTCGAAAATTGTCCAACCAGCTGGAAAGGGAGACTAAGGATTTCTATACCTACCAGCTCAAAAGCGCAAAAGGACTCCAAGTCGTTCTAAAGGGTATAGAACCATGTGTTGATCCCGCGGAGATAAAGACCGGTTTAATGGACAAAGGGTTCAAAATCAAGAGCGTAGTGAATATTAGAAACCGTGAAAAGATCCCGCAGCCCATGTTCAGGGTAGAATTGGAACCTGGAGATGTTGTCTTAAAGAAAAACGAGTCCCATCCCATCTACAATCTGATGTACCTTCTGCATCGTAGAATCACCGTGGAAGAACCACATAAGCGTCAGGGACCCGTCCAGTGTCTCAACTGTCAAGAATTTGGTCACACCAAGGCGTATTGTAAATCGCCGACAGTTTGTGTTGCGTGTGGGGAGCTACATGCAACTGCTCAATGTGATAAGTCGAAAACTGATTCAAAAATCAAAAAATGCAGTAACTGCGGAGGTAATCATACCGCAAATTATAGAGGTTGTCCAATTTACACTCATTTGAAAGGCATAAGTACCAACAAGACGTCAGTATTACCTGATCATCGTCAACAGCCTATCGAGTGACAATTTCCCGCAATTGTTACGGTCCACTAGTCATGTAAACGCGCCTAGTTCTAGACAAGTTTCTTACGCTAACGTGGTTAAATCTAATATGCCAGGTTTGGAGCAGGCACCTAAATCACAATATTACGAGCCTAATATTAACACTCTAGAGACTACATTGCAGACACTTGTCCAAACCATGAACACTTTTACAACCACTATGACATCCATGATGCAGGAAATGCTGAAAATGCAATCCACTATCTTACAAGCCATTTTAAAGAAATGATTTGTTTAAAAATTTGTTTTTGGAATGCGAACGGCCTCCGCCAACATAAAAACGAACTGGAACACTTCCTGATGGATAAGCAGATTGATGTCATGATGATTGCTGAAGCTCACTTGACGGCGACAGCGTACTTCAAAATTAATGGCTACGTGTTGTATGATACTAAAGATCCCCGCGGAAGAGCATGTGGAGGATCGGCAATTCTTATAAAGAACAGAATAAAAATTATTTAATGAACAACATATGTGAGGATTACCTACAAGCAACAAACATTTGTATTGAATTCTGTCAATACAATTTTGTTTTATCATCAATTTATTCGCCGCCTCGATTTTCAATAAAAGAACACCAATACTACAGCTTCTCCAATTCCCTTGGAGCTAGATTTTTAGTTGCTGGTGACTTTAACGCCAAACACACTTTTTGGGGTACACGTCTGGTGACCCCGAAGGGTCGTGAACTCTTCAACACCATTGCCAAAATGGGATTAGATGTACTCTCAAGCGGGCATCCCACCTACTGGCCGACGGACCGACGGAAGATTCCCGATGTTATTGACTTCGGAGTAGTGAAAAATATCCCTGTAGAATCGATACAAGTGTAGCCTTCATTATACTTGTCTTCAGATCACTCTCCTTCTATTATTTCAATGCGTTTCCTTCAAGGGAATGGCTCTCCATTTCGGGACATATCTAAAACCAGAGTAAGTTGGATAAAGTATAAAAAGTATTTAAGCTCCCACTGCACGGAAAATGTAGTGTTGAGAACTACCGAGGATATTGATGGGTCGATTGGCAAGTTTACTGAGGACATACGAAGAGCTGTACATCACGCCTCCACATACGACGTTGAGTGCAGAAGTGGGACAAATAGAACTTATTTCGCTGAACTCGATCATCTCCTGTCAGAAAAAAGAAGAGTTAGAAGAGAGTGGCAAATTCACAGGTCTCCTGAACTGAAAGCTAGGCTACGGGTATGCAGAGATATACTAAGGAATTTCTTAGAAACCCAAAGAATGGCTTCACTTAAATCTTACTTGGAGGGTCTTGATAGTACCCCACAATCTGACTATTCGTTATGGAAGACGGCACGAAGTTTAAAAAGACCAGTTAGAGGAAAGCCTCCTCTGCGAAATCTGACTGGTAACTGGGCTAGAAATGATTCCGAGAAGTAGGCTTTATTTGTTAATCATTTGAGAAAAGTGTTTACTATAAGCAACTCAAATAATGCATCTGATTTGCCTCCACTCGTTATTAGACCTCCTGTACCTCTAAGACTAAACTTTCGTGATGTCCAAAACGCTATTGGTACTCTGAACCTTTGAAAGGCTCCAGGTATGGATAAAATCATAAAATGCTTGGGGAGTTACCTCGTGTAGCAAGAAAGATTATCCTCTTTATCTTCAACGCTATTTTACGCCTAGAATACTATCCTGCAGATTGGAAGGTGTCTATGATCACTATGATTCCTAAGTCAGGGAAGGACCACACCAAAGTGGAGTCATATAGGCCAATTAGTGTACTGCCGACAATTTCTAAACTGTGAGAAAAATTGTTAATGACTAAGTTGACTCCAATTCTGAATGACACTGAATGTATTCCAAATCATCAATTCGGATTCAGAGCTAAACACAGTACCATCGAACAAACTCACAGATTGGTAAATGTGATAAGAGGGTCGTTTGAAGATAAAAAATACTGCTCCGCCCTTTTCATTGATGTGTCCCAAGCGTTCGACAAAGTTTGGCATGACGGTTTAATGCACAAAATTAAATTAACTCTGCCTGCTAACACCCATAAACTCATGGAAAGTTATTGATACGGTCGCAAATTTAAAATCAAAGAAGGCAATTTTTTAAGTACCGCTCAGCCAATTGAATCAGGTGTGCCACAGGGTAGCATACTGGGCCCTACTTTATATTTGATTTATGCCTCCGACATGCCGTCAGACCCCAAAATACATACTTCAACTTTTGCAGACGATACAGCCTTTGTCAGCGTCCATAAGGACCACCAAGTTGCATCACAGAATTTGCAGAATTATGTTTATAAGCTAGAGAATTGGCTAGAGCTTTGGAAAATCAGGGTAAATGAACAAAAATGTATTCATATCACTTTCACATTGCGAAAAGATACCTGCTCGTCCATCAGAATAAATAATCAAATTATTCCTCAACATAATGAAGTCAAATACCTCGGCATTCACCTCGACCGCCGTTTAACTTGGAAGTCTCATATTGAAGCGAAACTTACACAATTTAATTGGTTAATCGGCAGAAACTCTACATTGAAATTGGATTGCAAACTTTTGTTGTACAATGCAATTCTAAAGCCAATCTGGTGTTATGGAATACAATTATGGGGTACGGCCTCAGCATCAAATATTGAAAAAATTCAAAGGGGTCAAAATAAGATTCTACGTACAATTACTGCAGCTCCATGGTACGTTAAAAATTCTAGAATTCACAAAGATCTAGGCATTCCTTTGGTGAAAGTCGAACTTACAAAATACGCCTCAAAATATGTCAGCAAACTTGAACACCATCCAAACCCACTTGCACGAGACATCCTTAACTTTAGTGGCCATGTTCGGTTGAGAAGGAGGGATACCCTTGTTTTAACTCAAGCGCAAAACAGATGACTGGATCAGTGGATGTAAATTTGTTGTAGTATCATAATATTTTGTCTAGCACTGGCTGGACTTATTATTTTCTTTTAGTATTAAGATTCGAAAACTTATTGTCATTTCATTTCTGAAGATTCAATAAATAAATAAAATGTATTAAAAAAAAAAAAAAAACAGAATTTGCAGAATTATGTTTATAAGCTAGAGAATTGGCTAGAGCTTTGGAAAATCAGGGTTAACGAACAAAAATGTATTCATATAACTTTCACATTGCGAAAAGATACCTGCTCGTTCATCAGAATAAATAATCAAATTATCCCGCAACACAATGAAGTCAAATACCTCGGCATTCACCTCGACCGCCGTTTAACTTGGAAGTCTCATATTGAAGCGAAACTTACACAAATGAGATTAAAAGCAGTGCAACTTAATTGGCTAATCGGCAGAAACTCTACATTGAAATTGGATTGCAAACTTTTGTTGTACAATGCAATACTAAAGCCAATCTGGTGCTATGGAATTCAATTATGGGGTACTGCCTCAGCATCAAAAAAATTCAAAGGGGTCAAAATAAAATTCTACGTATAATTACTGCAGCTCCATGGTATGTTAAAAATTCTCGAATCCACAAAGATCTAGGCGTGCACGAGACATCCTCAACTTTAGTGGCCACAATCGGTTGAGAAGGAGGGATACCCTTGCTTTAACTCAAGCGCAAAACAGATGACTGGATCAGTTGATGTGAAATTTTTTAGTATCATAAAAATTTTTGTCTAGCACTGGCTGGGCTTATTATTTTCTGTTTAATATAAAGATTTGAATATTTATTGTCATTTCATATATGAAGATTCAATAAATAATTAAAAGCAAAAAAAAAAAAAAAATGTTCAGTGAATTATAAAATATATATATTTATGATTATTGAATTGTGAAATTTATATTATTACATTTATGAATTCATATTATTATATTGAATGTATAGTATTATATTTATGAATATTGCACTATAAAAGTATAATACCTTTTTCCAGGGTAGTCCAGCGGAACCAGAGTCCTTTTTTTTAAATATTATTTATATTCTTTATTTAAATTCTTTGTAAACTTATGATTTTTTTATTATTGGCTCAAAAAATATTTTACGTCGATCAAGCCCAGCAATCAATAAAGTACCCGTATAGAACAACCGTCACTGACCAGTTACAAAATTCGACTCCCCCTTCGCTTAAAGGGTGGCCTTTTAAAAAGTGGAGATTATTAAGGTTGTTAGTGTGTTAATCACTATTACCTGTGAACTATGGCTATAAAAACCAGTAGTTTCACTGTGTGCTACAACTATATATAGTGCCTGGGAACTATGGCTGTAAATACCAGTAGATACCCTGTACACCATTACAAAGCCTGGGATCAATGGCTGTAAATACCAGTAGATACCATTACAAAGCCTGGGATCTATGGCAGTAAATACCAGTAGATACCCTATGCACTACTACTGAGTTGAGATTTGGTCTGCGTGTGTATGGCTGCTATCGAAGCTATTACAAACTTGCGATAACTGTCCGTCCACATTGACAGCACAAGCTCAACTGAAGTAGTGTTGATATTTACGCAATGCAATAGTGATAACCACGACAGCTTTAAGTGAACAGAATTGTATATGTAAAGAACGGGAGTTGGTTCTGATTTCTCTCTCTCTCTCTCACATACGAACGTGTAATAGTGATAACCACGACAACTTTCAGTGAACATAAGAATATATATGTAAATAAAGAGAGTTGGTTCTGATCTCTCTCTCACATACGAATGTGTATTAGTGATAACCATGACAACTTTAAGTGAACTTGAAATGTATAGGTAAAGAAAGAGAGTTGGTTGCTGGGCTCTCTCTTACAAATCTCTTATACATTCTACTCTTATACTAAATATTTTATTTCATAATGTGAATAAAATTAACTTAACAAATAAAACATAATAATAAAAATACATATGTATGTATATACATACATTCTATTCTTAAACTAAATATTATATTTCATAATGCGAATAAAATTAAGTAACAATTCATTGAGAAAAAAAAAATAATAAGAAAATACATATGTATGTATGTTTGTGGCGAATTACTTCGTTACACTATATTGAAGTAGTATATATAGTATGGTTAGTTAATAAGTTCGTGGTGAATTTAAAGTACTTACTTACGGCGCCATCTAGTGGTCGCCGGCAACAACAACACATGTACACTAGCGCCCCTACGGCAGGTGGTTATAAACAATGATTATCGCGCTGTCAGAATCAGCTGAGCGAACGAGTACATGTTACCATCTGGGTAATTACGCGAGTTGAGAAAAAGGTATAAGAGCAGAGCAAAATACTGTAAGCGAGATCAGTGTGTGTTGAGCAGTTGGAGTGAACATTGCTAACAGGTGAGTGGTATTGGTAGTAGTTGAGTAGTGTTGATAGATTACAATTCCCGTGGTTATACCGCAGGTTTATTAATCTATTCACACAGTAACCGAGCGTAATAGTGTTCTCGTGAGTTATACTCCAGGGGCACCACTACGAGCCACACAAGGGTAGTGTGTCCAGTGGGTTATACCTCAGATACATCACCCGGCGTAGGCTTCACTGGGTTTCATTGGTGGCCGCATTTCCACCCAACTCAAAGCCGAGCGTAGTATTGTTCTCGTGAGTTATACTCCAGGTTCACAACTACGAACTGCGCCCGAGTAGTGATTCCGTGGGTTATACCCCAGATTCACCCTCGTGTGTAGTTTGACTGGGCCATATTTGAGTGTAGTTGGCGTTCCCGTGGGTTATACTCCAGGATCCCAACTACGAACTACCCCTGAGTAGTGTTTCCGTGGGTTATACCCCAGATTCGCCTTCAGGTGTAGTTTCACTGGGCCTTACACGCGACCTCGTTCCAATCACACCCGGTCACCTCGAAGGTCATTTGGGCTACCAACTACCACTGCCATCGTCCCACGATCCCGGTCGTTCGTACTCTCACCACTCGTCAAGAGATAATTGGCTAGAATACAGTAAAGTGATAGATTTCCAGTAAAACGACCTAAATTGTAATAAAATTTAAATTGAAATTGTGTAACGAAGCCGTGTTTTAATTTAGAGGTCACAAAACTAAATAAATTGTATTGTGACAGAACCGTTGGACAGCCGTGGGTTATACCCCAGCCAAAGAAGGTTCGTTACAAGTTGCAAAAGATGCCCCACGTTTGTGACTTCGTTGTGCTGGTTGTTGTCGACCTTGCTAACACGTTGTTGGGAACAAGGCTATTGTTGTGTTAGTCACTGGTCAAGTACCGATCCCCAAAGTTTTTCCGTCTGTGACCTGCTCGTCTAGTTCTCAAATTCAAAAAGGCTGAATCAGTGTGTCTTCAACGGAAGTCGACATTTTAGCTCGTGTTGCCATATCTTCGCGCGTCTGTCAACCAAAATGCGACTCTACCGCATTGTCGTATTTTGTTTTTATTTCTGTAAATAACTCGTTACTTACTCATGTCTTACCATAAACACCGTGCCTTGGCAATGTCTTGACATGGCACAATTTTTCATATAATACAAATATGTATGCACATATGTATATGTTATATACCTACATATGTACATAAATTAAATACATATTTAGTTTTTTAATCTCATTATCTCGTGCTTTATGGACGAAGATTTAATACATTTTTTGTTAGTGGCAATGTCGTAGAAAAGGTCTTGAATAAAATGGTAAAATATTTCAGATTCACTGGGATATTGTAAGTTAAACACAAAAATTATTTTAAATAACAAATCAAATGCCTTTAAAACGGAAACATATGGGTATTTTAAATTATCGAAATATACATAAATTTCTTTTACTTTAACATAAAAATGAACTGGAACACTTCCTGATGGAAAAGCAGATTGATGTCATGATGATTGCTGAAACTCACTTGACGTCGACAGGGTACTTCAAAATTAATGGCTACGAGTTCTACGATACTAAAGACCCCCGCGGAAGAGCTTGTGGAGGTTCGGCAATTCTTATAAAGAACAGAATAAAGCATTATCTAATGAATAACATAAGTGAGGATTACCTCCAAGCAACAAACATTTGCATTGAATTCTGTCAATACAAATTTGTTTTATCATCGATTTATTCTCCGCCTCGATTTTCAATAAAAGAACACCAATACCATAACTTCTTTAAATCCCTTGGAGCTAGATTTTTAGTTGCTGGTGACTTTAACGCCAAACACACATTTTGGGGTTCACGTCTGGTAACCCCAAAGGGTCACCATTGCTAAAATGGGCTTAGATGTACTCTCAGGTGGACATCCCACCTATTGGCCGACGGACCGACGGAAGATTCCCGATGTTATTGACTTTGGGGTAATGAAAAATATCCCTGTAGAATGGATGCAAGTGGATCCTTCACTGGACTTGTCCTCAGATCACTCTCCTACTATCATTTCAATGCATTTCCCTCAAGTGTGTGGTTCTCCATTTATGAACATGACTAAGACCCGAGTAAGTTGGATAAAATACAAAAAGTATTTAAGTTGTCATTGCACGGAAAATGTTGTGTTGAGAACTACCGACGATATTGATGAGTCGATTGGCAACTTTACCGAGGACCTTCGACGAGCTGTGCATCACGCTTCTACTTATCACGTTGAATGTGGAATAGGACAAACAGAACTTATTTCTCTGAACTCGAACATCTCCTATCAGAAAAAAGAAGAATGAGAAGAGAGTGGCAAATTCACAGGTCTCCTGAACTGAAAGCTAGGCTACGGGAATGCAGAGATATACTAAGACATTTCTTAGAAACCCAAAGAACGGCCTCACTTAGATCTTACTTGGAAGGTCTTGATAGTACCCCACAATCTGACTACTCGTTATGGAGGGCGGCAAGAGGTTTAAAAAGACCAGTAAGAGGAAATCCTTCTTTGCGAAATCCGACTGGTGACTGGGCTAGAAATGATTCCGAGAAAGGGACATTATTTGTTAACCATTTGAGAAATGTGTTTACTATAAACAACTCAAATAATAACGAATCTGATTTGCCACCACTTGTTATAAGGCCTCCTGTACCTCTAAGACTAAACTTTCGTAATGTCCAAAACGCTATTGGTACTCTGAACCTTAGAAAGGCTCCAGGTATGGATAAAATCAGCAATAAAATGCTTGTGGAGTTACCTCGTGTAGCAAGAAGAATTATCCTCTTTATCTTCAACGCTATTTTACGCCTAGAATACTATCCTGCAGATTGGAAGGTGTCTATGATCACTATGATTCCTAAGTCAGGGAAGGACCATACCAAAGTGGAGTCATATAGGCCAATTAGTCTACTGCCGACAATTTCAAAACTGTTTGAAAAATTGTTAATGACTAAATTGACTCCAATTCTGAATGACACTGAATGTATTCCTAATCATCAATTCGGCTTCAGGGCTAAACACAGCACCATCGAGCAAACACACAGATTGGTAAATGTGATAAGAGGGTCGTTTGAAGACAAAAAATATTGCTCCGCCCTTTTCATTGATGTGTCGCAAGCGTTCGACAAAGTTTGGCATGACGGTTTAATGCACAAAATAAAATTAACTCTGCCTGCTAACACCCATAAACTCATGGAAAGTTATTTATACGGTCGCAAATTTAAAATCAAAGAAGGTGATTTTTTAAATACCGCTCAGCCAATTGAATCAGGTGTGCCACAGGGTCCTACTTTATATTTGATATATGCCTCCGACATGCCGTCAGACCCTAAAATCCATACGTCAACTTTTGCAGACGATACAGCCTTTATCAGCGTCCATCAGGACCACCAAGTTGCATCACAGAATTTGCAGAATTATGTTTATAAACTAGAGAATTGGCTAGAGCTTTGGAAAATCAGGGTTAACGAACAGAAATGTATTCATATAACTTTCACATTGCGAAAAGATACCTGCTCGTTCATCAGAATAAATAATCAAATTATCCCACAACACAATGAAGTCAAATACCTCGGCATTCACCTCGACCGCCGTTTAACTTGGAAGTCTCATATTGAAGCGAAACTAACACAAATGAGATTAAAAGCAGTGCAACTTAATTGGCTATTCGGCAGAAACTCTACATTGAAATTAGATTGCAAACTTTTGTTGCACAATGCAATACTAAAGCCAATCTGGTGTTATGGAATTCAATTATGGGGTACTGCCTCAGCATCCAACATTGAAAAAATTCAAAGGGGTCAAAATAAAATTCTACGTATAATTACTGCAGCACCATGGTATGTTAAAAATTCTCGAATCCACAAAGATCTAGGCAAGGTGAATTTAAATACTAGGTGACAGCGTAGCGCCAGCTGATTATTCATGGTGAATGTGAAAATGCCAAAAAGTTATATAAAAAAAAAACTTTTTGACAGTGACGAAAGTTTTTCATATAGAAAAATGCCTGTTGTTCTTGCCTTGTTGTAATTGTTGTAGCAATGCTGTCACCTGGTATTTAATTTCACCATGGATCTAGGCGTGCCATTAGTAAAAGTCGAATTTACAAAATATGCTTCAAAGTATGTCAGCAAACTTGAACACCATCCAAACCCCCTTGCACGAGACATCCTTAACTTTAGTGGCCACAATCGGTTGAGAAGGAGGGATACCCTTGCTTTAACTCAAGCGCAAAATAGATGACTGGATCAGTTGATGTGAAATTTTTTTAGTATCATAAATATTTTCTTTTTAGTATTAAGATTTGAATACTTATTGTCATTTCAAATATGAAGATTCAATAAATAATTAAATGCAAAAAAAAAAAAAAAAAAACTTTAAAAATATCTCCAATAACGAGAAGTTTGGGCTGAATATTTCGGCATTGAATTTTTAACAGCTGTATCTTCGCGTCCAATTCCTCCACAGTACCAGCAACTATTGCAAATGATTCTTGCGAATCCAATATGGAAATTTTTTTTCTATACTTTTTAAAAATTATTTTAAATAACAAATCAAATGCCTTTAAAACGGAAACATATGGGTATTTTAAATTATCGAAATATACATAAATTTCTTTTACTTTAAAAATATCTCCAATGACGAGAAGTTTGGGCTGAATATTTCGGCATTGAATTTTTAACAGCTGTATCTTCGCATCCAATTCCTCCACAGTACCAGCAACTATTGCAAATGATTCTTGCGAATCCAATATGGAAATTTTTTTTCTATACTTTCCATTTTCATCGGTGTTCATTTTAAGTTGGGGAGGGAATAAATTGTGATAATACCACAATGTCGCTGTTTATCCAATAATTTTTGGATAGTTTTTAAATTAATTAATTTATAATTTAAAATTTTAATTGTGGGCACTGGTGAAAAATTAAAATAAAAACACAACCGAAGGATTTAGATTCAAAATTGCAAGTGTTTATTTATCCTTTATGTACAAGAAAAGCCTACTTTTCCTTAAAGCTATTTTTCAGCAAACCCGTTACACTTAACATTGTAAGCTGTAAGGGTTTACAACTTATATTAGTTCTTAATATAATTTTTTTTTTTTTTTTTTTTTTATTTTTTTTTTTTTTTTTTTTTTTTATTTTTTTTTTTTTTTTTTTGATACATCGAACTGTTCGGACGTGTTACTTTTAGTGCGGCTGAATTTTCGGTGAAAAAATCGTAATAGGTGCAAAAGTATAAAAAGTTAAATTAAATAAAAAAGTGGAAAAAAACTCGTAATAGGTGAAAAACTTTACAAAGTCAAATAATTGCACTAGGTGCAATAAAAAATTAATAAATTGTAATAATTTATTTTTAATTATTTGAAAACTAGAAAATTAAATACAGTGAGACAGTGAATGAGTAACAATTCTAACAGTGCGAGTGGGCCTCAGAGCCGAAATGCTTATTTCGTGTTGAGCTCGGCAAGTGTTAGTAATGAGAACATTAAAAATCCCGAATTTAATAAAAACTACTTAACTGTAAAACCAAAAATAAGCACAAATCTGAATTTAAGTGCAAGTGCACCAAACTTGAATAAATGTGTTGAACAGGGCACAAACTTAGCCCAAAGCATATTTAATTTAAATAGAAAAATCACTGAAGGACCGTCTTCTTCACGGTCCTCGTTATCAAATATTGGAGAGACGTCAACAGCTGCAAAAGGCACATTAAGTCCTACAAATAAGGCCGCTCCTATAGTTGCTGCTGAAGAAAAACAAAAAACACAGGTAGGAATGGACCGTTATATAACAGTATCGAAGAGAGGCAGAAGCCCAAAATCTGCCGAAATTACACCAGCCGCAAAATTATCAAAGAATGCTGAAGAGCCACGCTCGCAAAATCGTTTTGCCATCCTCCAAGAGAAAAATGATGTCCCTAACGCTGCGATTAAGCCAGTAAAACCACCTCCAATATATTTAAGAGAAAAAAATTCAAACGAACTTATAAAAATATTAGTTTCATTAATTGGTGAAAATTCTTTTTATGTGACTCCAATTAAGCGTGGCAATATTAATGAAACAAAGATTCAGGTTAATAATGAAAACGACTATCGGAGAATAGTTTCGGAATTTGAAAAACGCAAAAAGAATTTTTGCACGTATCAACTTAAAAGCGCAAAAGGTCTACAAGTCGTAATTAAGGGAATTGATTCTTTTGTTGATCCTGAGGAGATCAAGAGCAGATTGGCCGACAAAGGCTTTAAAATCAAGGCAGTATCAAATATAAGAAACAGAGATAGGATCCCTCAACCATTATTTAGAGTGGAGTTAGAACCTGGTGATGTTAAGCTGAAGAAAAATGAAACACATCCTATATATGACTTGAAATTCATAATGCACCGAAGAGTTACAGTGGAAGAACCTCATAAGCGATCTGGCCCAGTACAGTGTTCGAACTGCCAAGAATATAGTCACACAAAATCTTATTGTAAGTTGCCTACTGTTTGTGTTGTTTGTGGGGATCTTCATGACACCTCAAAGTGCGATAAACCTAAGGATGATTCCAGGGTAAAAAGATGCAGCAATTGCGGTGGAAACCACACTGCCAACTACAGGGGTTGCCCTGTTTCCGAGGTCGTTAAACGTTCCTTGATCAACAAACCAGCTTCTACCCCTACCCAGACGACAAAAGTACCTATTACAATTATTCCCCCCGTAGTACAAGCATCCACTAGCCAATTTTCATATGCCAACGTGCTAAGATCTAACCAACCAACACTGCAAAATGAGTCACCAATAAATGATACAAACAGCCACAATTTTAGCCGTCTTGAAGGTATAATGGAGAATCTGTCCACGCTACTGCAGGCCATACTTAATAGACCATGAACTGTCTCAAAATATGTTTCTGGAACGCAAACGGCATACGCCAACACAAAAATGAACTTGAATATTTTCTTTTTAATAAGAAAATTGATGTAATGCTGATTTCCGAGACTCATATGACGTCGAGAAGCATTTTTAAAATAAGTGGTTATACATTCTACGACACCAAGGACCCCAGAGATAGATCATGTGGTGGCTCGGCAATATTGGTCAAATCGCGAATCAAACACCATTCATTGGGTGGTCTTTCAGAGTGCTATATTCAAGCAACAAACATCTGTATTGAAAACTTTTGTCAAAACCTCGTGATTTCGTCAGTTTAATGTCCGCTCAGATTTTCAATAACAAAAGATCAATATAGAGATTTTTACAAATCACTAGGTAGCCGTTTCATAGCGGCTGGCGACTACAATGCTAAGCATACATTCTGGGGCTCACGACTCGTTAGCCCTAAAGGTCGTATCTTGTACGACTCCCTGTCTGAAATGGGACTGAATGTGATTTCAACGGGTCAACCAACTTATTGGCCAACTGACCAGCAAAAAATTCCTGACGTTATCGATTTCGGCGTGGCGAAAGGGGTATCCCCGGAACTCATTGAAGTCGAGGCTTCACTGGATCTTTCTTCAGATCACTCACCCACTGTAATCACCATCAGAAGTCCTCAGCAAATCGTAACTGATGCCTTACTTCTTGTCAAACGTCTGAATTGGTTAAAATACAAAAAATACATCAGCACTCACTGCACAGAGAAACTCCCGTTAAAAACTGCTGAAGACATCGATGCCTGTATAAAAAGTCTTAATGAACATGTCGAGAAAGCCGCAGAACATGCTTCTTCCACTTACCGCCCGAATAGGTACAACAGAGTTTTTTCTGCAGATGTTGAGCAACTATTGTCTGAAAAAAGGAGAGTCCGAAGAGAGTGGCAACAACACAGATCGCCCCAACTTAAAACTAGGTTGAGAGAATGTACCAAAAATCTTAGAATCTTGCTAGAAGCGCAAAAAGCAGAGTCTCTCAAACAACATCTGGAAGGTCTAGACGCAACTTCCCAGTCAAATTATTCATTATGGCGTGCAGTCCGAAATCTAAGAAAACCCGTAATCGCAAAACCTCCACTGCGTACTTTGAACGGATCTTGGGCACGAAATAACGAAGAAAAAGGCAACCTTTTCGTAAGTCATTTAAAAAATGTATTCACTCCCAATACGGATACTGACATTAGCGAACTACCGCCTGTTGTTGCCAGACCACCTGTACAAATAAGATTTCAATATCTGGAGGTTGTTGAGGCTATTGATAATTTAAATGTTAAAAAAGCACCTGGGTTTGATAAAATCAGCAATAAAATGATTTTTGAGCTGCCTCGCATTGCAAAAAGATTAATCCTCTTTCTTTTTAATGCCATCTTACGGCTTGAGTATTACCCTCCGGTTTGGAAAATTGCACTAGTAAAGATGATTCCTAAGCCGGGAAAAGATCCTTGCAAAGTTGAGTCGTATAGGCCAATAAGTCTATTACCAACTATGTCCAAATTATTCGAGAAATTGCTTATAACCAAGCTGACTCCGATTTTGAATGAAAACAACTGCATTCCCAATCACCAGTTTGGCTTCAGACGTCAACACAGTACAATAGAACAAACACATAGATTGGTACAGGTCATAAGAAAAACCTTTGAGGAAAAGAGATACTGTTCGGCACTCTTTACTGACGTCTCTCAAGCTTTCGACAAAGTATGGCATGAAGGCCTGATATCTAAATTAAAGCAGAACTTGCCGGTGAATCTTCAACACCTACTATGGAAATACTTAATCGACCGTCAGTTTATGATTAAAGAAGGTGATTATTTAAGCCGTCCTCAACCTATAGGTGCTGGCGTCCCTCAAGGTAGTATCTTAGGACCAATTCTATACTTGCTGTACACAGCAGACATGCCAACAAACAATGAAATTCACACGTCAACATTTGCTGATGATACGGCATTTTTCAGTACTCACAAAGATCCAAAAGATGCCTCGATTAAATTACAGCACCACGTAACGCAAGTGGAGAAATGGGCAAGACAATGGGGAATAAAAATAAATGAACAGAAATGCACCCACGTAACATTTACTCTACGTAGGGAATCATGTCCCCCTATTCGTATTAAGGACCATATAGTGCCTCAAAACTCACACGTGAAATATCTTGGTATTCATCTGGACCGTCGCCTCACATGGAAACCACATATAGATGCTAAGCTGACTCAAATGAAACTGAAAGCAGCCCAAATTCATTGGCTCATCGGCAGAAACTCCGTCCTTCGGCTCGATTGTAAGCTTCTACTCTACAACTCAATCTTAAAGCCAATTTGGTGCTATGGTATCCAGTTATGGGGCACTGCCTCCAACTCCAATATTGAGAAAATTCAACGCCGTCAAAACAAAATTCTACGAATGATAACTACCGCTCCTTGGTATATTAAAAACAACAACATACACAACGATCTTGATGTTCCACTTGTCAAATGGGAAATAACTAAACACGTGGCCCTTTATTTGGGTAAGCTGGAAACTCATCCAAATCCCCTCGCTCGAGACATCTTACAACATCCCGGTCATAGCCGTTTGAGAAGGAGGGACACCACCGCTCTCAGATGAATAAATACAAGTTGCTCATTATATCCTATCGAATTTGAAAACTAGATTTTGCCTAGCATTGGCTGGACTTATCTTAATTAACTTTAGTTTTAAGATTTGAATACCTATTGTTAGTTCATTTAAAATGAAGATACAATAAAAAAGAATATGCAAAAAAAAAAAAATATTAGGGTAGTAAGTATTATAAAATTCAATTATTATTATTATTATTAGTATTATTAAAATATACAAGTATATAAAGGATCAATACGATCCAACATTCCGGCCCCATTGAAGGACTGGAAGTCTTCAAAAAAGTGGTAGTGGAGCCAATTTATGGATTGGGCGTCTATATATGCCGTTTCTTGTCTTGACCTCCGCCACCCTGACCTTGCCGTCTTCGCCTTCGATGACCTTGACGACTCTCCCGGTCAACCATTGCTGTGGCGGGTAATTGTCTTCGTGGATTATAACCACTTGACCGACTTCGAGGTTGGGCATCTCGTGGCTCCATTTCGCCTTGCCTTGAAGCCCCAGAATATAATCGCGAGACCAAGCCTGCCAGAATGTCTGCTTGAGAGCGCATAGCTGACGCCATCGCTTGCATAATTTCCCCGCGCTGCCTCTCACGTCTTCTGCGGATTCTAGCGGCTGCGAACGCAGACCCTCGCCGATTAGTAAGTGTGCTGGTGTCAGCGCTTCTCCGTCGCTCGGGTCTGGAGACAGCGGTGTTATTGGGCGACTGTTGAGCACCGCCTCTACTTCTGCGAGCATTGTTGCCATTTCTTCTTGAGTTAGCGATGCATTGCCCACGGCTCGTAGAAGCAGGAACTTCGCTTGCTTGACGGCGGCTTCCCACAGCCCGCCGAAGTGGGGTGCCCGGGGTGGTATGAAGCTGAACCTCACCCCGGATGACGCTGCGAACGATTCGACGGCTTGTCGACTCCTGTCGAACCCCTGCTGAAGTTCTCTGAGAACTCGGCTCGCCCCGACGAAGTTCGTCGCGTTGTCGCAATACACCGTTTGCGGTAGTCCTCTCCTGGCAGCAAACCTTTTAAAAGAAAGAAGAAAAGCATCAGTCGATAGATCAGACACTAATTCTAAATGTACCGCCTTAGAAGTGAAACACACGAAAACCGCTATATACATTTTTAAAGGGGTTCTACCACGAATTCTCAATGAAACGTTGATAGGACCACAAAAGTCTACTCCAACCGTTAAAAATGGTCGAGTAGCTCTCACTCTATTAGTGGGTAAGTTTCCCATTACTTGGGACATGAGTTTTGGTTTATAGCGGAAGCAATGTACACATTTTCGAACTATTCTACTACACTCTTCTTTGGCGTTTATGAGCCAAATGTTTTCTCTTGAGAGAGATATAAGAGCTTTTGTTCCAGCATGACAATTGTCGAAATGAAGATTTCGTAAGTAGAGTGTGACAAAGCTGTTTCTTTTTGGTAATAATAGTGGGAATTTGGTATTATATTCCAAATTTGCATTTAGCAATCTCCCACCTACCCTTATTAGTGAAAACTTTCTCTTTTCATCTTCGAATGTATGTATAAATGGGGTCAATTTTTGAATATTTGAAGGCAAGACAAGAGATTTTTGCATCTTAATAATCTCCTCGGAAAAATTACATTTCTGGATTGTCTCTACAAGTCGTAAAAATGACCATTTTACAAGTGGAGCCTTCATTAGACTTGTCTTCAGATCACTCTCCTTCTATTATTTCAATGCGTTTCCTTCAAGGGAATGGCTCTCCATTTCGGGACATATCTAAAACCAGAGTAAGTTGGATAAAGTATAAAAAGTATTTAAGTTCCCACTGCACGGAAAATGTAGTGTTGAGAACTACCGAGGATATTGATGGGTCGATTGGCAAGTTTACTGAGGACATACGAAGAGCTGTACATCACGCCTCCACATACGACGTTGAGTGCAGAAGTGGGACAAATAGAACTTATTTCGCTGAACCCGATCATCTCCTGTCAGAAAAAAGAAGAGTTAGAAGAGAGTGGCAAATCCACAGGTCTCCTGAACTGAAAGCTAGGCTACGGGTATGCAGAGATGTACTAAGAAATTTCTTAGAAACCCAAAGAATGGCTTCACTTAAATCTTACTTGGAGGGTCTTGATAGTACCCCACAATCTGACTATTCGTTATGGAAGGCGGCACGAGGTTTAAAAAGACCAGTTAGAGGAAAGCCTCCTCTGCGAAATCCGACTGGTGACTGGGCTAGAAATGATTCCGAGAAGGGGACTTTATTTGTTAATCATTTGAGAAAAGTGTTTACTATAAACAACTCAAATAATGCATCTGATTTGCCTCCACTCGTTATTAGACCTCCTGTACCTCTAAGACTAAACTTTCGTGATGTCCAAAACGCTATTGGTACTCTGAACCTTAGAAAGGCTCCAGGTATGGATGAAATCAGCAATAAAATGCTTGTGGAGTTACCTCGTGTAGCAAGAAAGATTATCCTCTTTATCTTCAACGCTATTTTACGCCTAGAATACTATCCTGCAGATTGGAAGGTGTCTATGATCACTATGATTCCTAAGTCAGGGAAGGACCACACCAAAGTGGAGTCATATAGGCCAATTAGCCTACTGCCGACAATTTCTAAACTGTTCGAAAAATTGTTAATGACTAAATTGACTCCAATTCTGAATGACACTGAATGTATTCCAAATCATCAATTCGGATTCAGAGCTAAACACAGTACCATCGAACAAACTCACAGATTGGTAAATGTGATAAGAGGGTCGTTTGAAGATAAAAAATACTGCTCCGCCCTTTTCATTGATGTGTCCCAAGCGTTTGACAAAGTTTGGCATGACGGTTTAATGCACAAAATAAAATTAACTCTGCCTGCTAACACCCATAAACTCATGGAAAGTTATTTATACGGTCGCAAATTTAAAATCAAAGAAGGTGATTTTTTAAGTACCGCTCAGCCAATTGAATCAGGTTTGCCACAGGGTAGCATACTGGGCCCTACTTTATATTTGATTTATGCCTCCGACATGCCGTCAGACCCCAAAATCCACACGTCAACTTTTGCAGACGATACAGCCTTTGTCAGCGTCCATAAGGACCACCAAGTTGCATCACGGAATTTGCAGAATTATGTTTATAAACTAGAGAATTGGCTAGAGCTTTGGAAAATCAGGGTAAATGAACAAAAATGTATTCATATCACTTTCACATTGCGAAAAGATACCTGCTCGTCCATCAGAATAAATAATCAAATTATTCCTCAACATAATGAAGTCAAATACCTCGGCATTCACCTCGACCGCCGTTTAACTTGGAAGTCTCATATTGAAGCGAAACTTACACAAATGAGATTAAAAGCAGTGCAACTTAATTGGTTAATCGGCAGAAACTCTACATTGAAATTGGATTGCAAACTTTTGTTGTACAATGCAATTCTAAAGCCAATCTGGTGTTATGGAATTCAATTATGGGGTACTGCCTCAGCATCAAACATTGAAAAAATTTAAAGGGGTCAAAATAAAATTCTACGTATAATTACTGCAGCACCATGGTATGTTAAAAATTCTCGAATCCACAAAGATCTAGGCGTGCCATTAGTAAAAGTCGAATTTACAAAATATGCGTCAAAGTATGTCAGCAAACTCGAACACCATCCAAACCCACTTGCACGAGACATCCTTAACTTTAGTGGCCACAATCGGTTGAGAAGGAGGGATACCCTTGCTTTAACTCAAGCGCAAAATAGATGACTGGATCAGCTGATGTGAAATTTTTTTAGTATCATAAAAATTTTTGTCTAGCACTGGCTGGGCTTATTATTTTCTTTTTCGTATTAAGATTTGAATACTTATTGTCATTTCAAATATGAAGATTCAATAAATAATTAACTGCAAAAAAAAAAAAAAAAAAAAAAAAAAATTTTAACTCTTTTGCAGTAGGTACAGAATCTTTACATATTTTGCGTTTTTTTCAGAATATCAACAAATCTGAATACAAAGGAAGTTACTCGGAGCAACTTTTTGTATGAAGAATATTTTTCCATTAGATCCAACAAATAGTTTTGTGAATCCTCTACTGCTAGAAATACATTCATTTTCTTCTTTTCTAACATTTTTTGGTTCTCTGTTAAAGTAAAATGTTTGTTAACAGGCCATTTCGAACTATCGCTTAGCAAAAACGAAGGTCCTTCAAACCAAATGGAATTTTTTAGATCATTGACATCACATCCTCTTGATACAATGTCAGCCGGATTTTGTTTAGTTGGCACATGGCGCCATGAAACTTCGTCTGAACATTCCTGGATCTCAGCAACTCGATTCGATACAAATGTTGTGAGTGAGGACGGATGTGTCTTTATCCAGTGTAGTGTAATTTCTGAATCAGTCCAGAAATTAACACTCTCGATTTCAAAGCTCATCATTAACTTAATTCGAGTCCACAACTTAGCTAATAAGTGTGCAGCACACAACTCAAGTCTCGGAAGAGATTTGGTCTTGAGTGGAGCAACTTTAGATTTAGCTGTTAGCAGCCTTGATACGGTTTTGTTAGCATCAGAACTTCTAATGTATAAGCAACACCCATATGCTCGAATTGAAGCATCAGCAAACCCATGAATTTGTATTTTTGCTGTTGAAGTTGTATGTACGAATCTTGGGATTGTAATTGAATCAATTTCCATTAAATTAGATTTGAAATTTTCCCATGAAGTATTTAGTCTCATGGGAATAAATTCATCCCAGTCAAGTTTTTGAATCCAAAGTTCTTGTAATAACATTTTGGATTTAGTTATAATTGGGCATAAAAGTCCGAGAGGATCGAATAATCTAGAAGAAACCGATAAAATGTTTCTTTTTGTTGCTTTCAGATTTTGAAAATTATCTTCCAAATGAAACTTAAATGAATCATTCTTCGGAACCCAATGAATGCCGAGAGCCTTAGCTGAATCGGAATCACTATGCAATAATTTTTCATTTTTTAACGAACTTATGAATTCGGGATGATTTGAAAACCATTTCGTGAGTTTAAAACCAGCTGAACTTAAAATGTCAGTAACCTGGCTACGAATAGTATTAAGCTCTTAGTAGCTTTCACCACCAGTTAACAAATCATCAACATAGAAATCACTGCGAATAACTTTTGAACCGACAGGCAAAGTCTCTTTGTTTAAGTCGCTTAAATGAATCAAACATCTGATAGCTAGAAATGGTGCAGACGCTGTGCCATATGTCACAGTGTTTAGTCGAAATACATTTAAATTATCAGATGGATTCTGCCTCCAAAGGATCAATTGATAATTTCTATCATTTTCGCCAACTACTACTTGACGATACATTTTCTCAATATCTGCAGTGATTGCGTATTTATGGAATCGAAAACGGATCAATGTCGAATATAATTCTTCTTGAACTGTGGGACCAACCATTAACAAATCGTTAAGTGATACATGTGAAGAAGTTCGACATGAAGCATCAAAAACTACTCGAAGTTTAGTAGTTGTACTCTGAGGTCGCAAAACACATTGATGTGGAATGAAGTAATGAGGAAAATCTGGTATATTATCTACAATTGACATGTGACCCAAGTCGAAATACTCTTTCATGAATTCATGATACATTTGTCTCATACTGGTATCTTTCGAAAGTTTTCGTTCCAGCGAAAGAAATCGCTTTTTAGCGGTTTCGAAAGAGGATCCTAACAATTTAGTATCAGATTTGAAAGGCAAAGAGACTTCAAATCGTCCTGACGATAAACGCCGAATTGAACTTCTAAATATTTCCTCACATTCTTGCTGTTCCTCAGAATATTTTTTCGTTGATTCTTTCGGAATTTCTTCCAATTCCCAAAATTGTTTAACAATTGAATCAACATTGCTCTCATTTTCTATCGATGTACTTAAATGAAATACTTTATTATTGACGCTAGAGCTCTTTGATTGATTATACTTTCCAGTAACAATCCAACCAAGCGATGTTTTTTGAAGAATTGGTAGGCTCGGGCCACATTTTATTTGACCAACACTCATTAAGTCAAAGAAAACTTCTGCGCCAATTAATAAATCAATCTTTTGCGGTTTTTGAAAGCAAGGATCAGCTAATTCGATATTCCTAGGAATATTTAAGCTAGTTGTATTTAATTTGTGATCAGGTTGCATATTCGTTATTGAACTCAATACCCAGAACTTTGAAGTAAATTGAGTAGAGTTAACCCTCGACGCGACAGTTAAATTTAAACAAGATTTTGAAAATGAATTTGTTTCGCTAATACCACTTAGATTCAATCTGCCTCCTTCTCGTTTTATTCGAAGTAGCTGTGCAAGTTCCTCAGTTATCAAGTTAGGTTGAGAACCGGAGTCTAAAAGAGCTCTTGCTGGTATAAATTGACCAGAACTATTTCTTACTCTTACCACAGCTGTTGCTAGAACAATTCTATCATCTGATGATGAATAATTTACAGAAGCATTAGAAGTTGAAGGCTGTTCGGAGTAGTTATTTATCGTACTATTATTTGAACTTGAATTCGTACTGTATCTGTGTAGTAGTGAGTTATGAGAACCACTGCAAATTCTACACTTCGATGAAGTACATTTTGCTACTGTATGTCCTTTTTTCAGACAATTTATACATGCTGGTACAGATTTGATAAAATCAAATCTTTGAAGTACAGGTTCAGCAGTAAAGGAAGGGCAATTATTTATTAAATGCTGATTAGATTTGCAAAATAAACATTTGTCAGCAGATTGCTTTGATTTTGTACAATTTAGTGATGTTTTATTATTTTTCTTAATAGAATCTTCTGTTTTAGTTTTATTCAACCTCGGCCTTGAACTTGAAGATTCATCAGCTGCAATATGCTGATACCGTTTGTTCAAAGCGGATTCACAGTCTGACCATAGTGGCAGCCTTTCGAAGTCAAGCTGTTCTTCCCACTTAGATTTGGTCACTGGATCTACTTTAGACATCACTAAATGTATTAAAATAGCATTTGTTATTTTCTTATCATCACCTATAGACAACAAAGAATCATAGATAGCAGAAACTGTATCGATCATGCTTCGCAAAGCAGAAGCCGAAGGTTTTGCGATCTCTGGTAGATCGAAAAGTTTAGAGATATTATCAAAAAATATCAAACATTCATTATCATAAACCTTCTTCAAACTGGCCAATGCTTTGGGGTAATTTTGTTCTGAAATCTGAAATGCTTTCACTGTTCCTAAAGCTTCTTCGGACAAGCATGATATCAAATGGTTAAATTTTTCAATGTCTGTCAACGTCGGATCATTGTGGACCAGGTTCTCAAATAAGCTCATAAAGTTTTTGTAATCGGAATATTTTCCGCTGAATTTAGGGAGCTTCATATTTGGTAGTCTTGATTAATGTGACTGAAAACTGAAAGAAGTTTCAGGCACGCTTGTCCTTCTATTTTTAGATAAAAGACTCAAAAACATTGATTTGGTGGTCACACAAATGTCCTCAAGCTCAGCTCTATCGTCATTATCGGGATCTAAATTATCCACTTCTGACTGAAACTTCATTGCTTGGTCTATATATGTCTTTAAAATGTCAAGTCTACATTCTAATTCAATTGGATTAAAAGAAATAGTCTTTTCCGTAATAGACTGACGAATTCTTACAATATTTTGTACAACCTTTGCTTTCTTTGTTATTATTTTTCCTAAATTTTCCGTTCTGGAAGGAGAATCTTGGCGTTTTTTGCTAGTCATAATGAATATAATTCTCAACTAATTTCTCGAAGCAGAAAACTAAGTAAATTTACCAAATTAATTTATTGGCAAATAAAATATATGAAAAATAATTTAAATTCTTGCTTTGGATAATAAAATTTTATTTCCTTTAAGAAATATTTAATTTAATAAATATCTCACCGGTTACACAATATTCGGACTATTTTTTTTTTATAATTTTTCTAATATTTCTTTATTATTCACAATTTAAGCTAGATCAATTCCAAATTTTCAAATTAAAATTATTTTATTTAATTTCTCTTAAGTTCCACTTAATTCAGCCTTTGGTAAAACTAAAAATATTTTAATTTATTGATTTTACCAAGAAAAATCGTTTATTATTTAATAAAAGTTATAATACAATGTTTGAAGTTATCGTTAGGACACTAGTCAGTAATTATTTTATAATAATATACAATTAAATTTTTCGATGCTAGTGTGAACATACAAAGCAATCGATTTTCTAAACTTGTACGAAATATAACTTTTCGATGCTAGTGTGAATGCACTACACTGTTAACAGCTGTTGTATATAAATTAATACAAGTGGTATAAGAACGTATGGAATGGAACACTGATCTAAGTAAATTGAAAAACAACGAATGAAAAAACAAAGAAAAATTTAAGAAAATATTAATTAATTTATTTACAATAAATGAAATTAACACTCGCGAATATTTTTTGTGTAATTTTAATAAAATTAAAATTATTACAACGATAATAATACCGGCGGCACTACGAATTATAAATAAATTATTTATTTGTCTCTGAATAACAAAAGAGACTAAATTATATGTACGTGTGTGTGTATATATGTTTATTAACACAATTAACACTTTCACTTTTAAGGGTGGTTTATTTTTTATAAAAATATTAAATAAATAAATTGTTTCACAAACTTTAAAAGTGTAAAAAATATTTATTGTGTTCGACTTGCAAAGCGAATTAATAATTTTTGATTAAATTACAAAAATCTCTTAAATTTTATTAAATTAAAAATTTAAGGTTACAGGTATATAACACAAATATTTTTTACACTTGTTACCTCTGGTTCAGTTTCGGAATTACTCCCCTGGTTTCTCTCAGCTCTACAAATGATACAGCGGCAACGACGAGGCATCAGTAATATTTAGGAGAATTGATGAATATGTCCAGTGGTGGTAGATGTTGTTGTTGTTATTGTTTGTTTGTTTATTTATTACTTTAGTGTTTTTTGTGTGTTTTGTTTTATTTATTAGTTTGTACTAAACTTCTTTTAAACAACACTTCACTTGTTTTTATTGTTTGTTTAGTGTGTTTTATTATATGTAAAACAACACTTCACCCTTTTAATTGTTTTTTGATTTAAATTAACTTATTAAATCACTGTATTTTTATTAATTTCACTAGTCCCTGCTCGGGCGCCAAAATGTTTATCCAATAATTTTTGGATAGTTTTTAAATTAATTAATTTATAATTTAAAATTTTAATTGTGGGCACTGGTGAAAAATTAAAATAAAAACACAACCGAAGGATTTAGATTCAAAATTGCAAGTGTTTATTTATCCTTTATGTACAAGAAAAGCCTACTTTTCCTTAAAGCTATTTTTCAGCAAACCCGTTACACTTAACATTGTAAGCTGTAAGGGTTTACAACTTATATTAGTTCTTAATATTAGGGTAGTAAGTATTATAAAATTCATTTATTATTATTATTATTAGTATTATTAAAATATACAAGTATATAAAGGATCAATACGATCCAACAGTCGCAAACATTTTTGATTCTATAAATAAATAAAAACATTGAAAAAATTAGATATTGTGTACTTGTTTTTGAATAAATAATTTAAAGTACCAATTACCTTCATCAGTTTTTTCAATTTGATGTATTTTTTTTTTTTTTGAATTTAATGAACAAGATGTTTTTAATTTTAAAATATAGAGTATTTCTTCGGAAAAATATGGCCAACGTTCATAAAGTTTTTTTGCCATGGGGAACTTTAAAGTGATATCTATATCGATCTAGAAATTAAAAATGTACATATGTATATTAAAGGAGAAAATAGAAACTGTATTGCAACTTACCAAAAGATAGCCAGAAGGTTTTGTGTACTCTGTATTGTGTCCTTGGAGTTTGAAATTAGTTTAAATCGCAATGGAGCCACTTTTGCCAAGAATAATTAAACTCATCTGGCGATATATTAGAAGATCTAAGGCATTCCACATCTAAAGCATAATCCTCGTCACGCTCTACAGTAGTAGAAATTATCAAAAAGGAAATGTTAAAAAAACTTATTAAAAAAATTAATTATTAACATCCGTACCAGTCGCATTTTCTTTTTCTTCGGTATCTTTTACTTTTAAAATGATTCTAGAGAGTCTCTTATAATTTGCAAGCCCACGTTTTCCATTGGTGTAAAATTCCTACGAAATAAAGTAATTAAAAATTGTTTTAAAATTTTAGATATTGCATGTACTTACCAATTTCTCCGTTGGAAAAATGTGACATATTTGTTTTTCAAGCAGTCGGCCAATGAGCATACTATGTTTTTGGATTCCATATATTTAGTAATTGTGTTTATCAACAAATTTCGTTGTTCCTCATACAGGGTTTTGTTATTGCTATAAAATTTCAAAATATCTTTGCCGTTGCTTGTGTTGGTTAAAATTTCCATTACATCTTGTCGTTTTTTATTTGTGTTGTTGTTCGTCATTGACATTATCTGTGGAAAGTTGGGAGCTACATCAATAATATTTAATTGTTTTTTCCACATTTCCAAATTGTATTCGAATTTTGCCTGCTTTCCAATGGAAAAATCTTGAAATAATTTTGAGATATGATGTGGCTTTAAGATTTTAAATACATCAAAATCTATCATTTGGCTTGAAAGCAACAGACTCAAAAATTTACCAACAACCAACCAACATACACACTATATGAATGTAACATACATACCACAAATAAAAATAACGGTATACTTAAGAAATAAAACTTTTTTTGCAAAATATAAGAACAACCGCGGACAATGCTTAGAACACGAGATCACTTTGAACCACAGACTAGTCTGTGCTTTGAACACTAAAGGTGCTATCAGACGGGATGTATTTTACATATGTATGTACTGTCAAATTTTCCATCTGTAATACTATGTTTCCACGACGACTTGAATCACCTGCTTCGCTCTCTGAATTATGTTTATGAATCATGCTGTTTACATGACCAAAAAACTTGATTCGATTTGACAGTTGTTTTTAATAAACAAACAGAATTTACAATTTGTGGAAAATTGTTTAAAAAATTTATTTATTCGAAGGTTTACTTCTAGTTAAATATAAAAATTTATTTGAAATTTATTTTTGTATACCTCTGTTATATGGTCTACTTAGCTTTCCCTTGGAAAACATAAATGTAAAAACATACAGAAATATACAAAGAGACACTAGCAAAATGTAATGCATTTTCTGGCCTGCTAAAGGCTTCGTTAGCATTCTTTGTGTTCATTTTCAAACTTTCTTATATTTAACTTTTCAAATTGACTATATGAGAATTTTTCCTCTTGCGAGTATTATTGTAAAAAATTTTTTAAAAAAATTTATTTATTCGAAAGTTTACTTCTAGTTAAATATAAAAATTTATTTGAAATTTATTTTTGTATACCTCTGTTATATGTTCTACATAGCTTTCCGTTCATTTTCACAAAGAATGCTGACGAAGGCTTTAGCAGGCCAGAAAATGCATTACATTTTGCTAGTGTCTCTTTGTATATTTCTGTATGTTTTTACATTTATGTTTTCCAACGGAAAGCTATGTAGAACATATAACAGAGGTATACAAAAATAAATTTCAAATAAATTTTTATATTTAACTAGAAGTAAACCTTCGAATAAATAAAGTTTTTTAAAAAATTTTTTACAATAATACTCGCAAGAGGAAAAATTCTCATATAGTCAATTTGTGGAAAATATTTTTTTTAATGGACAAAAAAACTGAGTGAAAATTAGTTAGCTTATTTGAAAAAAGCATACATACATTTGTACGTATTTACTTTCTTTACTTCCAGCAACAAGAAAATAATTTGCTTTGTTTACAATAATATTAAATTTTTACAGCTAGTGCAGATAAATTTGCGATAAAAATTAGAGAAGAGTGCAATTTTTCGTGCTTCGCAAGTTGATTCAATATGAATCTACTTGATTCGCTTTTAAAATTTTGTATGGTGAAGCAAGTTGTTTCACTAAAGATTGGGGTGTGAAGCATGAATAGAGAGCGAAGGATGTACCGTGGAAACGTAGTATAAAAGTTGTACACATCGTGTGATATATACATATGAAACTTTGCATGTGTAAAATACATGTGGAAATACATATATACTTTTTTCGATTAGAACACGCTCTATTTTCCTGTGACAAACATAAACAAAACAGCTGTTTTGTTTTAAAACAAAATTGTTTGAAAAAATATATTGTAAAGAAAAATTAAAGAAAATGAATTTTTAATAAATTAAATTATGTTTATTATATTTATTGCAGTTAGATTGGTCAAAAGAAGCAATTATTGAAATCTATGCACGTTAAAAAGTCAGCTTTTGTTTACATTTATAGGTTATGTCAAACATAAGCAGGTGTAATAGCAAAAATTATGAATCGTATGTAAAATGGAAATTTCGACATACATACGGAATTACATATGGGTAAGAAAAGTGACAGTACATATGTAAAATACATCCCGTCTGATAGCACCTTAAATAATGATTTTGTTACTCTTTTTGTATTTTGTTTTATTTAAGCTAGTGATCAGCGTTGCCAAATGTGCAGATTTATCTGTTTTTTGCAGTTTTTTGAAGTACAAAACAGGCTTGCAGATTTTAACTCCAAAAAACAGTTTTTTTTTAAATCAATGCAGATTTTTCAATTTTATTCGAATAAAACAAAGGAGCAATCAATATTATTATTCCCACTTCTGGAATTTTGCGGACCAAAGATTTAAAATAAAAAAAAGTTTCAATTGCACAAATTTTGTACAAACAAAAGAAATGGAAACTAAATTTAATAAGAATATGTACAACTAATACATACAAAAGTATGTCTAATGAATTTTCTATGATCTCTATTCATATGTATATGATAATTTAAATGAAGTATTATACGTTATGTTTTTACTGTTCATTTTATATACATATATTTTAATATAAAAATTATATTTTGTTTTCTTTTTTTCTTAAATAAATTAAACATATACAAATATCATTTTATTACATACCGCACACATTCTTCAAAAGTGACTCAATTCAAAATTTTAATTTTTCGGGTTTGTATGCTCAAACAGCACACAACACACTTGTTTATCTATAAGAAAAAGGTCAAAGCATTTTGTTACAGTTAACAAGTTCTAAAAAACAGTTAAGTCTTTCTTTATATTTCATTAAGTTGCGGCCCTTTGTTCCTACTAGGAACCACAGGACATAATATATATTATATTTCATTTGGTATAAAGTTGCAATTTAATAGTGATTTATTTTTAGTTGTGTCATATAATAAAAATTTTGAATTAAGTCACTTTTGAAGAATGTGTACGATATTACATATTTAATTTTGTTTTGAAGGTGCAGATTTTTTTCGAAAAAAACTGATTTGTTTTTGGGAATTGTCAGATTTTGTAAAAAAAATATGGCAACACTGCTAGTGATGCAAGTCGGTTTTTTTATTGCGAAGAGATTTACGGGTATTTGCTTATTAGTGGTTATATATTGTTTTAAACTATTCGCTTTTTAATAAATGCTATTTTATTTAAAACAAAACAACTTTTAAATGTTTATAAAATTTGTATTTATATTTGGATGTTTATTTTTTAATCAAGTTTAGTAAGCGTCAATATGTATGTACATATGAAATTATTAAGTATTCATATATTTGTACTCGTCATAACATATTACACAGCACTAAAGCAGAACATGATAACACACAAACAAACATTTTAGTTTAAGAGTTTTGATTAAAAAAATTAATTGCAGCAAATAAAAAATTAATTAAAAAAATGATTTACACCAATTAGGGCCATTATTACAACTTGCCTCTAATGTTCTTAATAGTAAAAGGTAACTTTAATTAAAGTGAGGAATAAAGTGACCTTTAAGATTTTTCGTTATTACAACTTCCTTGTAAAATAAAATAATTTTTTTTCTAAAATATGCCAATACCAGTGAAAAACCGATTACTTTTGACAAATTACTGACAAGAAACAGTAAATTCTGTGTGTTTGTGAAAACATTTGTTTGTGAAAAAAATATAAATCAAACGTCTGCTTTCCATTTTTGTTTATCAAATTATTTATTGGCAAAACAAAATTAAAATTAATTTATTTTTCATGAATTTGACATTTTTTCCAGAACATATGGCAACTTCAACCACATACCTCACTATAAAATTTAAAGGCAAGATGATCATCCCTTTAGCTTATCGGTTGGTTTTAGATTAAAGTAAACTTGTAATAACCAAATACTTCTTATCTGTCCGATAACATCATACTTTTAACTATTGCCAAGTTGTAATAATGGGCCTTAGGGCCATTATTACAACTTGCCTTTAATGTTCTTAATAATAAAAGGTAACTTTAATTAAAGTGAGGAATAAAGTGACCTTTAAAATTTTTCGTTATTACAACTTCCTTGTAAAATAAAATAATTTTTTTCTAAAATATGGCAATACCAGTTAAAAACCGATTACTTTTGACGAATTACTGACAAGAAACAGTAAATTTTTTGCGTTTGTGAAAATATTTGTTTGTGAAAAAAATATAAATCAACGTCTGCTTTCCATTTTTGTTTATCAAATTATTTATTGGCAAAACAAAATTGAAATTAATTTATTTTTCATGAAGTTGTCAATTTTTCAGAACATATGGCAACTTCAAATACATAAACCTCACTATAAAATTAAAGGCAAGATGATCTTCCCTTTAGCTTATCGGTCGGTTTTAGATTAAAGTAGACTTATAATAACCAAATACTTCTTATCTGTCCGATAACATCATACCTTTAACTATTACCAAGTTGTAATAATGGGCCTTAATCGTTTAATTAAACGATTTTTGGGAAAATTTTTTTCTGTGTACACGCATAGTTTTGTGTAGATGTAACTTACAAGGTGTGGACTGGAGCACAGCTGACTGACTTTGTTTACCATTTACTTATGTATATCAATAGTAATAGTTTCGCAAGCATTTTTGGCAATAGTATAATATTTTACACCCACAAAATACCTGTTGTTTCTGTATTGTGCTGTATGTGTAGTCAATTTATACTCACCTTGTATACTTACACCCATGGTGAAATTAAATACTAGGTGACAGCATTGCTACAACAATTACAACAAGGCAAAAACAACAGGCATTTTTGTTTGTGTAAAATACTTTCGTTACTGTCAAAAACATCTGGCATAAAATAAAGAAAACAAACACAAACATTGATAAAAAATAGAAAAATTTTATTTTCTTTAAAAATTTCGAAACTCGTTATGATTTTTTTCGGGGCATTTTTATTAATGAGGAAATTATAGACAGTCGTATCCATGGTGAAATTAAATATATATATATTCCACAAAAATAATATCTACAAAAGCCAAAAATAGTTTAGTCGGCGCCGGTTCAACGTTGACCTGTTCTTTGTTGGGACAAAATTGTCGTATTGTTAATGCATTTTTGTTGGACAATGTGACAGTGGAGGATAATTGCTGTCTGGAATTTTGTGTTGTTGGTCAGAATACTTTTGTAAAAGCTAATACTGAGCTGAAAGAAGGTTGTGCGATAGGAGAGTAATGTGTGCTGCCGGCGAATACAAAACTATCAAAATCGTTGCTGAAAAATGATGCAGAAGGTACATAAGTTTTAGTTAAGTTGTACCTTATATATATAATGTCGGACGGGGAGAAGTGGTCAATGCAAATTAAGCTGCTTGGAGTAAGATTCTTTTGGCATAACTTACTCCACTGTACTCTTTTTCTTGGGGTCTTGAGGAACCTTAAAGAAGGGACCACTTCCAGCTATTCCTTTTTTACGGCATAAGATGCAACAACGCATTTTTCTACAGCAAAAAAATATTCACTTTTAAAGAGGAATCTTAATATTTATTTAACAAAAAAACTTACATTTTTAGCAAAACAACTCAAAAACAAACACACTATGTATTTAATATAATAGAATTTTAAATTATTTAACGCAGATAAAACGGCGACAAAAATTCAATTTTTCAAATACAAAATAATTTTGTAACGTTTTTATATAAACTTTCACTATTTGTAAACAAATTTTTGACATTTTCAATTTCACCATGAATAGAGCAAAAAATATTGCCCCCGAGAAGATAAGAAACTTTTCGCAACAAACTTTTTTCACTCAATCGAGGAGAGAGAGAAAAATACTCAAGAGTGCAGAAATTGAGTATTTTCTCATCTTTTTGCAGCCGTGTTACCAGACAAACATATTTTTTTGGTTTCGCTGATTAATCTGTGCTACCAAATCAGCTTATATTTAGAACTAATAATAATAAAATTGATATTTTTAAAAATTTTTCTTATATTTTTATATATATTGCAGATATTCCCATGCAATTTTGTATACATTGTTTTTATGATAAAAGTAGAAAGTGTGAGGAAAATAGTAAGAATCGGTCCATGATTTCTCATAGTCCTAATACAAAAACCTTCCTGAAATATTGGTCAATTATACATACATACAGGCAGGTGATGGATATCGAATGAGTTTTAGAAGTCAATTTTTTTCGTAATATTTCTGTATTGAAAAACTTTTATTACATAAAATATAAAGATAGTGGGCTACTAAAGAGAATCTTAAAACAAAAATTTTAAAAATTAGATTCTAAAAATGTGTTTCCAAAACTGATTCGTTTTCGATTTCCATTACATGCCTATAAAATTAGAAAATCAATACAAAATTCAGCAAAAATAAGTTTCATGCAAAAAAAAATTTCAAAACGAATTTTTTTTTAGTTCGGCTCATATTTGACCATATACCCACATAAAGTCTACTTACAAAATTCACTTAAATACGTATAAAACTGATATAAATAATCTTAAACGGCTAAAATTTGACATAAGTAATCCTTATAGGTAAATACATTTTTGTACTAAGTTTTATGATGGTCGGCCCATAATTTGTCATAGCTGCCATATAAGAACAATTTCTGAAAAATAAATAAACCCACAAAAATCTTTAATAAATATCGAACCAAGTTTTATATATATATTTTATTCCAGAAATCATCCTAATATCGGTTATTTGGCAATTACGCTACTGGATTTTGAAGCTGGCAATAGCTCCCGAAATAAGTCCACTTTCGGATATAACAAACAACCATATAAATCTTGAAATGAAATTCAACCAAAATAGGCCTCAAATACGTAGAAACCACATCTGTGGATACTGGATTTAAAAGCTATTAGTCCATAACTGGTCCACTTCTACTATGCTACCCATAATTCTGTTATAAATAATATTATTGAAATCAAATTCAAACAAAAAAGCCTCACCCTATATATTATCCTTTTTTTATACTCTGTTTCTTAATTTGTTGTGAATATGGAAAAATGTTCTTTTAATTTTATAAATTGTTAAATTACATTCAAGATTATTATGAAAATCAGAGAAACTCTGTAAATTACAGTAAGAATCGGTAACTACATCAATCGGCGTGTGGCGGCGTTAAGTATCCCGACACCATTAAAATCAAATAAATAAATTTTTGTAAATGTATAAATACGTTTTATTTTTTATAACGGGAGGGGGGGGGGTAGCGAAGCACACCGGGTTTAGCTAGTACATAATATACAGGCATGTTCTGAAAATCACTTTTTCGTAAAGTGATATTTCTAGTATCACGATATTTATTGAACGTGTAGCAGTGCCCTATGACACCAAAGCATTTTTTCTTGTCGGTTTTAAAACCAATTCTGACAATATTGCTTTCTATGACACCCACCCCTGATTATTATGTTTATCAGTCCTGTTCTGTAAATCGAATCGTTTTTAAAAACGAGAAATTTCTAAAACCGAATAAATCGCTTTTTGGTGTTCTGTAAATTACTCGTATTGATATGATTTGAAATTAAAAAAAAAATTTTGCCGCGTTCAAAAATTGTTTGTGGTTTATTTTGCAAAAACATATGTTATACAATTCTAGAGTTGCCTGACAAATTATTGTATTTTATTGCTAAATAATGGTGAGTAATATTTTTATTGCAAATATTTTAAAATTAATTTTTTATAACATACAAATATGTACTGTGTTTGTACTAGACAATCTTTGACAGCTACATATTCACAAATTCGAAAATAAGAAAAAATGGTGATCGCCGTGTTAAAAATAAATTGTGTTTTTGCAAAATACTTGTGATTTAAGCAATTATTTTATTTTAAATAAGTTTATTTTAATTAAAATTTCATTTAGTTATAAAGTGTTTGTCATAAAAATTTAATGCATAATGTTTACTATTATTACAAGAGTCTTGTTTATTCAAATGCCTTTTATATTCTCTTCTTTAAACTTTTTTTTGTCACTCTTTTTTTTTTTTTTTTTTTGCATTTAATTATTTATTGAATCTTCATATTTGAAATGACAATAAGTATTCAAATCTTAAAATTAAAAAAGAAAATAATAAGCCCAGCCAGTGCTAGACAAAAATTTTTATGATACTAAAAAAATTTCACATCAACTGATCCAGTCATCTATTTTGCGCTTGAGTTAAAGCAAGGGTATCCCTCCTTCTCAACCGATTGTGGCCACTAAAGTTAAGGATGTCTCGTGCAAGTGGGTTTGGATGGTGTTCAAGTGTGCTGACATACTTTGACGCATATTTTGTAAATTCGACTTTTACTAATGGCACGCCTAGATCTTTGTGGATTCGAGAATTTTTAACCATGGAGCTGCAGTAATTATACGTAGAATTTTATTCTAACCCCTTTGAATTTTTTCAATGTTTGATGCTGAGGCAGTACCCCATAATTGAATTCCATAACACCAGATTGGCTTTAGAATTGCATTGTACAACAAAAGTTTGCAATCCAATTTCAATGTAGAGTTTCTGCCGATTAACCAATTAAGTTGCACTGCTTTTAATCTCATTTGTGTAAGTTTCGCTTCAATATGAGACTTCCAAGTTAAACGGCGGTCGAGGTGAATGCCGAGGTATTTGACTTCATTATGTTGAGGAATAATTTGATTATTTATTCTGATGGACGAGCAGGTATCTTTTCGCAATGTGAAAGTGATATAAATACATTTTTGTTCATTTACCCTGATTTTCCAAAGCTCTAGCCAATTCTCTAGTTTATAAACATAATTCTGCAAATTCTGTGATGCAACTTGGTGGTCCTTATGGACGCTGACAAGGGCTGTATCGTCTGCAAAAGTTGACGTGTGGATTTTGGGGTCTGACGGCATGTCGGAGGCATAAATCAAATATAAAGTAGGGCCCAGTATGCTACCCTGTGGCACACCTGATTCAATTGGCTGAGCGATACTTAAAAAATTGCCTTCTTTGATTTTAAATTTGCGACCGTATAAATAACTTTCCATGAGTTTATGGGTGTTAGCAGGCAGAGTTAATTTAATTTTGTGCATTAAACCGTCATGCCAAACTTTGTCGAACGCTTGGGACACATCAATGAAAAGGGCGGAGCAGTATTTTTTATCTTCAAACGACCCTCTTATCACATTTACCAATCTGTGAGTTTGTTCGATGGTACTGTGTTTAGCTCTGAATCCGAATTGATGATTTGGAATACATTCAGTGTCATTCAGAATTGGAGTCAACTTAGTCATTAACAATTTTTCGAACAGTTTAGAAATTGTCGGCAGTAGGCTAATTGGCCTATATGACTCCACTTTGGTGTGGTCCTTCCCTGACTTAGGAATCATAGTGATCATAGACACCTTCCAATCTGCAGGATAGTATTCTAGGCGTAAAATAGCGTTGAAGATAAAGAGGATAATTCTTCTTGCTACACGAGGTAACTCCACAAGCATTTTATTGCTGATTTTATCCATACCTGGAGCCTTTCTAAGGTTCAGAGTACCAATAGCGTTTTGGACATCACGAAAGTTTAGTCTTAGGGGTACAGGAGGCCTTATAACAAGTGGTGGCAAATCAGATTCGTTATTATTTGAGTTGTTTATAGTAAACACATTTCTCAAATGGTTAACAAATAATGTCCCTTTCTCGGAATCATTTCTAGCCCAGTCACCAGTCGGATTTCGCAAAGGAGGTTTTCCTCTCACTGGTCTTTTTAAACCTCTTGCCGCCCTCCATAACGAGTAGTCAGATTGTGGGGTACTATCAAGACCTTCCAAGTAAGATCTAAGTGAGGCCGTTCTTTGGGTTTCTAAGAATTGTCTTAGTATATCTCTGCATACCCGTAGCCTAGCTTTTAGTTCAGGATACCTGTAAATTTGCCACTCTCTTCTAACTCTTCTTTTTTCTGACAGGAGATGATCGAGTTCAGCGAAATAAGTTCTATTTGTCCCACTTCTGCACTCAACGTCGTATGTGGAGGCTTGATGTACAGCTCTTCGTATGTCCTCAGTAAACTTGCCAATCGACCCATCAATATCCTCGGTAGTTCTCAACACTACATTTTCCGAGCAGTGGGAACTTAAATACTTTTTATACTTTATCCAACTTACTCTGGTTTTAGATATGGCCCGAAATGGAGAGCCATTCCCTTGAAGGAAACGCATTGAAATAATAGAAGGAGAGTGATCTGAAGACAAGTCTAATGAAGGCTCCACTTGTATCGATTCTACAGGGATATTTTTCACTACTCCGAAGTCAATAACATCGGGAATCTTCCGTCGGTCCGTCGGCCAGTAGGTGGGATGCCCGCTTGAGAGTACATCTAATCCCATTTTGGCAATGGTGTTGAAGAGTTCACGACCCTTCGGGGTCACCAGACGTGAACCCCAAAAAGTGTGTTTGGCGTTAAAGTCACCAGCAACTAAAAATCTAGCTCCAAGGGAATTGAAGAAGCTGTAGTATTGGTGTTCTTTTATTGAAAATCGAGGCGGCGAATAAATTGATGATAAAACAAAATTGTATTGACAGAATTCAATACAAATGTTTGTTGCTTGTAGGTAATCCTCACATATGTTGTTCATTAAATAATGTTTTATTCTGTTCTTTATAAGAATTGCCGATCCTGCACATGCTCTTCCGCGGGGATCTTTAGTATCATACAACACGTAGCCATTAATTTTGAAGTACGCTGTCGCCGTCAAGTGAGTTTCAGCAATCATCATGACATCAATCTGCTTATCCATCAGGAAGTGCTCCAGTTCGTTTTTATGTTGGCGGAGGCCGTTCGCATTCCAAAAACAAATTTTTAAACAAATCATTTCTTTAAAATGGCTTGTAAGATAGTGGATTGCATTTTCAGCATTTCCTGCATCATGGATGTCATAGTGGTCGTAAAAGTGTTCATGGTTTGGACAAGTGTCTGCAATGTAGTCTCTAGAGTGTTAATATTAGGCTCGTAATATTGTGATTTAGGTGCCTGCTCCAAATCTGGCATATTAGATTTAACCACGTTAGCGTAAGAAACTTGTCTAGAACTAGGAGCGTTTACATGACTAGTGGACCGTAACAATTGCGGGAAATTGTCACTCGATGCCAAAATAGGCTGTTGACGATGATCAGGTTATACTGACGTCTTGTTGGTACTTATGGCTTTCAAATGAGTGTAAATTGGACAACCTCTATAATTTGCGGTATGATTACCTCCGCAGTTACTGCATTTTTTTATTTTTACGTCAGTTTTGGACTTATTACATTGAGCGGTTGGATGTAGTTCCCCACACGCAACACAAACAGACGGCAATTTACAGTACGCTTTGGTGTGGCCAAATTCTTGACAATTAACACACTGGACGGGTCCAATGCGCTTATGCGGTTCCTCCACGGTAATTCTACGATGCAGAAGATAAATGAGATTGTAGATTGGATGGGACTCGTTTTTCTTTAAGACAACATCTCCAGGTTCCAATTCTACCCTGAACATGGGCTGAGGGATCTTTTCACGGTTTCTGATATTCACTACGCTCTTGATTTTGAACCCTTTGTCCATTAAACCGGTCTTTATCTCCGCAGGATCAACACATGGGTCTATACCCTTTAGAACGACTTGGAGTCCTTTTGCGCTTTTGAGCTGGTAGGTATAGAAATCCCTAGTCTCCCTTTCCAGCTGGTTGGACAATTTTCGAAAATCATCTTCCCTATTCACTTGTATCTTTGTCTCGCAGATATTTCCATGTTTCATTGAGGTTACGCTAAACATGTTTTCACCTGTTACAGCAACAATTCCTTGTACCAATTTACTGGAAGTCGGCTCTCTCAGATAAATTGGTGGGGGCTTAAACGTCTTCTTCGGAAGTTCTGGCTCATCCGTCTGGAGGAGAGCAAACCTAGTTTCATCATTACTCACAGTCTTAAGAGCTTTTGCATTTGATGACACTTGAGCAGACTTCGGGCTCCTCTGTCGCTTGAGAACGGTGATGTACTTATCCATACCTACTTGTTTTTTGGGTTTGACTGCACTATTTGGTGAAGATGATGTTTTTTCATCTGTTGAAATCACTATATTGGGCGAACAGGAACGACGCCGTTCTGCGGCTCTTGTAGTGAGAAGATTCTCCACAGATTTTTTTATGGATACTTCCTCAGAGACCCATTTAGTTTTTCTAGACGAGCTAAGCTCTTTCTCAGAATTACATCTGAGAGGAACACTCATACAATTTTTATGCGATTTTTAGTGTTTTTTTTAATTACCGGTATTACCGTAGATTTTTTATTAACCTATTACGAGTTATTTTTTTCACTTTTTTGTTTTATTTCAACCTATTGCACTTTTTCACCTATTACGATTTTTTAACCGAAAATTCAGCCGCACTAAAAGTAACACGTCCGAAAAGTTGTCACTCTTAAAGCAAAAATATGTATGTATGTAGAAGTTTTAGGGTGCTTTTAAAATATATTTTTTTAAAATTCAAATATATTAAAATGCATGTAATTTTAATAGAATAAATAAAAAAGACTTCATATTTTATATTGCACTTGCTTTTTTTTTGTTATTTTTGTAGTCATTTGTTAAAATAATTACACATTCGATTTCCTTTCGACTAGGTTTGTTTACTCGGTTTTAAAACGAGAAAAATTATGTGAATTCGGTTTACAGAACACCAAAAAATGTGAATTCGTTTTAAAACGAGAAATTTACTCGGATTCGGTTTACAGAACAGGGCCGTATATTCAACTTAAAATCTAGATGATTTTCAAAATTAAAACATAAGGATTGTTATTGTTGCGTTAAGTACCTAGTTGTTAAATTTTGTTTTTTTTTTATTATTACTGTTTGTAAATGTTTTTCTTTTTTTTCTCATAAAAAATACCTATTATTTAAATCATTACAAAATGTTTACTTGTTTTGTTTTTAAAAGGTGGTGGTGGTAGTAGTAGTTTTTGTTTGTTTTATTATGATTTTGTTTAAGCTTTTTACATTATTTATGTTGTTGTTGTTTGTTTTTGTGTATATGTATAACTTAATATACCTATAATTAAATATTTATGTATGTTGTTTATTTATGTTTATAGTATGGCCAGGGGAAAAATTATGTTTAAAATATGTGTAAACCAGATTTTTTAATTAAGATTTGAAGCTCTTTAAAGAAATATTATATTAACAAATGTCTTATAGTCCAAGGCATACAGGCTAGAGGAAATATGATGTTCAGGTAACACTTTAGAAGCCTGTACTGCACTTTTGATGGGCATCCAGCCAGTTGCGTGATTTGTATTGACAACCATGACACTGCGTATTCCAACATTTAAACCGGTCCATGCTAAAGAATCATCTCTATAATCATTGAGCATAACATCACAAAGACTTAAACCATTCGCCGCTTCTAAGACATATTCGATATCACCAAAATAGAGTACATAATTTGCCTGCACTTGGGTTCAGCAGTAAAAGATTCTGCCAATTCTTCGGGTGAATGTACAAAGTTTCTGCCTTCGTTAACTGAAATTTAATACGATATTGATATTGTGACTTACATAATTTTATTTGCACTTACACTTTGGATTAAAAACTCTTCGCAAAGCATGCATCATTCTTACCGATTCATCACGTCCGACGGATTTTAATGGCCTCTTCTCTTTCTTGATTCTCCTACCGCTTCCACACGTTTCGTTAATAAACATGGCGCTCCTTTCAATGATGAGAAGTGTAGATTTATTAATGGTGTTTTCTTTTCTGAAATAAAATGTTACACCTTTATTATGTACATTTTTATAATGTTTACCCCACATTTTAAAGATGTGGCATTTTTAATGGTCAGAATAGAACATAAAATTACAACAGTGTAACATTTTTTTTCATGTACAGCTGTTTTTGTTTTTTTGCTAAAAAAGAAGAAGCAGATAGCTCCCTGGTAAGATCGCTTGAAATAACACAATGAATATTTATCAAAATGACCTATGGCACTTTCCCGACTAATACGAAAATTCTTCTCAAATATAAAAATTATATATGTATATAAACATACATTACATATATAAGAAGTAGGAGATATTGTCCTATGAAATTTGACATACATCAACTTCAGAGTATTCATTAATTACGTTCTTTACCAAGCCTTTCACTCACGGTTGTGGATTTCTTTCCATAATCATATAAAATATTTTATCATCATCTGATGATGAAGATGAATCCAACAAGTCATCCAAAATTTTTTAGCACATAAAAAATATTTTCCATTTTGTATATTTTTTTTTTTGTTTCTTAACACAAATACACATTCATAAACAAAACAAATGTCAGCTGCATCAATGCCAACTTAGCCCTTTTCGGGCTAGATTTAGCCGGATTTTAGTCACTCAAAACGCGAAAAAAAAAGAAAATTGGATGTGGTTTTATATGGATTTTTTTCCATTTAGCCCTTTTTTCAAAAATGTTTACGCGTTTGAGTCTCAAAAGTTGGCATCACTGGTCAGTTGTTTTATCGTGCGATTCTCCCCCTCTAAAAATACAGAGTGTGAAAGGTGCACCATTTTTTAAATTTATAGTGTGACATTTATAGAAAAGAACACACTACACTTTAGCAGTGTTGACATTTTTTCAGAAAAGAACGCAAAAAAATTAAAAAAGATGCGAAATGGGAAAAACGTGTAACATTTTTGCCAGAAAAGAAAACGCCATAAGTCATTTCTTATGTCTCCCTGGGGCGACATGGTAATTTGTAAATTTAACGTGATGGTAATTTGTAAATTTCGCAGTGTGGTTTAGGTTTTGGTGAATTGTTTTCAAGATGTGAGAGTTGGGAAAACAAAATTTACCAAAGTTTTCTGCAAAAATTATAGCTTAATAGAAGCTTCTGGTTTCAAGAAAAAAATTAAATGCCGCTAATTCTAAATTTTTTTCTAAAATATATAATAATTGAAACTTGGCATTACTTTTATATTAATGAAAACTGTGTTGCCACACAGCTAATACACAGTTGGAATACATTAGTTAACTAAAGCGTTTTTATACACCATTTAAATTTCAAATTTTATTTCAGAAGTTTCGAATTTCCCTTCAGAAATATTTAATTCAGCCCAATCATGAATAAAAATTCCGTGGGAATTTTTTCCCTTTTTATTTTTTTAACATTGAATTTGAATAGGAAAAATGGGAAAATGGAAAAAACTCCCGCGGAATTTTTATTCATGATTGGGCTGTATATTTCAGTATTATTTAGTTCTTTTATTCGACCTTTTTCAATATTCTTTCAGAATCTTACATTTTTATTTTAGAAGAATTTATTTTTGAAATTTAATTTTATAAATCAGAATTTTTTAATTATTTAGTTCTTTTATTCGACCTTTTTTCAATATTCTATAATTTCTTTTTTTCAATCAGTTAGGTCACTTTTAGTATTTATATAAAAATGTTCTATATATTTATTGGATATAAAAATAAATATAGAGAACATTTTTATATAAATACTAAAAGTGACCTAATTTCAGAAATTTGTATTTATATTTAAAATTTTAAAATTATTTGATATTTATGAATAACTTGAAATTTTATAAGAATAACAAAATAACACATTTTATTGAATTTTCTTTTCAGGGAAGTACTTTTAGAGCATTTTTTATTTACTTTATTTTTAATAATTATTTAAATAAGTTTTTCTATTCTAATTTTGCGTTCAGCAACATTAATTTATTTTCTTTTAGCCATTTCTTACAATTCGATACAGAAAAAGAATGCTGAAAATCACTTTAATTGTGTTCACAATGAGTTCAAATAATAATTCAAGTAATAATTCTAAACGAAAGTACCGTTAATTTTTATGTCCTCAGACTTTTGCATATGCCTAAAGTTGACATACCATTGTATTTAAGCTGCCAATTAGGAAGATAATATGCAAATGAAAAAAACAAAAGATCTAGCACAATTTTTTAAAAAATTTCTGTAAGCTAAAACATTTTGAGATCATTAAAGTTACTATTTAACACTAAAATTCGATATTAAAGGTTATTTATATTTATGTTTGTATGTACGCAGATTTATGCTGCTTAGTGTATACTTTTGTGTGTCTACGATCAATATTAATTTATATTAGTTGCGGCATAACAAAATCAAAATACTTTCCATATTTTTAGTGGTATCAAAATTTTCCAGATGTGTGCCTTATGGAGGACAAATGAAAAATTATGGATTGATAGTCAGAAAATATTATAGTAAGATCCATATCATACAAAATATCGCTTTGATCTTCTTTTTATATCAACCACATTTTTGCTATTTAGTATACTGCTATATTCTATAGGCATTTATGCCTAATAGGGCGTAATATTTTTTAATATTAGAAAAAAAAAAACTATATAATCTTTAAATATATTAAAATATTTAAAGTAAAATAGTCTAATTATAAGAAACAAAATACATACATGCAAATAAACTATGTATAAGGTCAGAATAAAAAAAAACTGGCAACATACCAATTTACAATGAGTGACTGTTCTTCTTCTTTTTTGTGCATGGGAGAGGATTTTCGGCTTTCAACAAACTTTTCTAACAAACTTGTAGTCACTTATACGTTATTTTTAATTTATTAAAATATTTTATATAAAATTTGATTAAAAATAATAAAATAAAATTAAAATAACAATTTTTTAATTTATGTAATAAAAATATTTCTTGTCATCGTTATTAATACATCGAACTGTTCGGACGTGTTACTTTTAGTGCGGCTGAATTTTCGGTGAAAAAATCGTAATAGGTGAAAAAATATAAAAAGTTAAATTAAATAATAAAGTGGAAAAAAACTCGTAATAGGTGAAAAACTTTACAAAGTCAAATAATTGCACTAGGTGCAATAAAAAATTAATAAATTGTAATAATTTATTTTTAATTATTTGAAAACTAGAAAATTAAATACAGTGAGACAGTGAATGAGTAACAATTCTAACAGTGCGAGTGGGCCTCAGAGCCGAAATGCTTATTTCGTGTTGAGCTCGGCAAGTGTTAGTAATGAGAACATTAAAAATCCCGAATTTAATAAAAACTACTTAACTGTGAAACCAAAAATAAGCACAAATCTGAATTTAAGTGCAAGTGCACCAAACTTGAATAAATGTGTTGAACAGGGCACAAACTTAGCCCAAAGCATATTTAATTTAAATAGAAAAATCACTGAAGGACCGTCTTCTTCACGGTCCTCGTTATCAAATATTGGAGAGACGTCAACAGCTGCAAAAGGCACATTAAGTCCTACAAATAAGGCCGCTCCTATAGTTGCTGTTGAAGAAAAACAAAAAACACAGGTAGGAATGGACCGTTATATAACAGTATCGAAGAGAGGCAGAAGCCCAAAATCTGCCGAAATTACACCAGCCGCAAAATTATCAAAGAATGCTGAAGAGCCACGCTCGCAAAATCGTTTTGCCATCCTCCAAGAGAAAAATGATGTCCCTAACGCTGTGAATAAGCTAGTAAAACCACCTCCAATATATTTAAGAGAAAAAAACTCAAACGAACTTATAAAATTATTAGTTTCATTAATTGGTGAAAATTCTTTTTATGTGACTCCAATTAAGCGTGGCAATATTAATGAAACAAAGATTCAGGTTAATAATGAAAACGACTATCGAAGAATAGTTTCGGAATTTGAAAAACGCAAAAAGAATTTTTACACGTATCAACTTAAAAGCGCAAAAGGTCTACAAGTCGTAATTAAGGGAATTGATTCTTTTGTTGATCCTGAGGAGATTAAGAGCAGTTTGGCCGACAAAGGCTTTAAAATCAAGGCCGTATCAAATATAAGAAACAGAGATAGGATCCCTCAACCATTATTTAGAGTGGAGTTAGAACCTGGTGATGTTAAGCTGAAGAAAAATGAAACACATCCTATATATGACTTGAAATTCATAATGCACCGAAGAGTTACAGTGGAAGAACCTCATAAGCGATCTGGCCCAGTACAGTGTTCGAACTGCCAAGAATATAGTCACACTAAATCTTATTGTAAGTTGCCTACTGTTTGTGTTGTTTGTGGGGATCTTCATGACACCTCAAAGTGCGATAAACCTAAGGATGATTCCAGGGTAAAAAGATGCAGCAATTGCGGTGGAAACCACACTGCCAACTACAGGGGTTGCCCTGTTTTCGAGGTCGTTAAACGCTCCTTGATCAACAAACCCGCTTCTACCCCTACCCAGACGACAAAAGTACCTATTACAATTATTCCCCCCGTAGTACAAGCATCCACTAGCCAATTTTCATATGCCAACGTGCTAAGATCTAACCAACCAACACTGCAAAATGAATCACCAATAAATGATACAAACAGCCACAATTTTAGCCGTCTTGAAGGTATAATGGAGAATCTGGCGCAATCCATGAACCATTTCATGACAAGCATGACAAGTATGATGCAGGAGATGCAAAAAATGCAGTCCACGCTACTGCAGGCCATACTTAATAGACCATGAACTGTCTCAAAATATGTTTCTGGAACGCAAACGGCATACGCCAACACAAAAATGAACTTGAATATTTTCTTTTTAATAAGAAAATTGATGTAATGCTGATTTCCGAGACTCATATGACGTCGAGAAGCATTTTTAAAATAAGTGGTTATACATTCTACGACACCAAGGACCCCAGAGATAGATCATGTGGTGGCTCGGCAATATTGGTCAAATCGCGAATCAAACACCATTCATTGGGTGGTCTTTCAGAGTGTTATCTTCAAGCAACAAACATCTGTATTGAGAACTTTTGTCAAAACCTCGTGATTTCGTCAGTTTACTGTCCGCCCAGATTTTCAATAACAAAAGATCAGTATAGAGATTTTTACAAATCACTAGGTAGCCGTTTCATAGCGGCTGGCGACTACAATGCTAAGCATACATTCTGGGGCTCACGACTCGTTAGCCCTAAAGGTCGTATCTTGTACGACTCCCTGTCTGAAATGGGACTGAATGTGATTTCAACTGGTCAACCAACTTATTGGCCAACTGACCAGCAAAAAATTCCTGACGTTATCGATTTCGGCGTGGCGAAAGGGGTATCCCCGGAACTCATTGAAGTCGAGGCTTCACTGGATCTTTCTTCAGATCACTCACCCACTGTAATCACCATCAGAAGTCCTCAGCAAATCGTAACTGATGCCTTACTTCTTGTCAAACGTCTGAATTGGTTAAAATACAAAAAATACATCAGCACTCACTGCACAGAGAAACTCCCGTTAAAAACTGCTGAAGACATCGATGCCTGTATAAAAAGTCTTAATGAACATGTCGAGAAAGCCGCAGAACATGCTTCTTCCACTTACCGCCCGAATAGGTACAACAGAGTTTTTTCTGCAGATGTTGAGCAACTATTGTCTAAAAAAAGGAGAGTCCGAAGAGAGTGGCAACAACACAGATCGCCCCAACTTAAAACTAGGTTGAGAGAATGTACCAAAAATCTTAGGATCTTGCTAGAAGCGCAAAAAGCAGAGTCTCTCAAACAACATCTGGAAGGTCTAGACGCAACTTCCCAGTCAAATTATTCATTATGGCGTGCAGTCCGAAATCTAAGAAAACCCGTAATCGCAAAACCTCCACTGCGTACTTTGAACGGATCTTGGGCTCGAAATAACGAAGAAAAAGGCAAGCTTTTCGTAAGTCATTTAAAAAATGTATTCACTCCCAATATGGATACTGACATTAGCCAACTACCGCCTGTTGTTGCCAGACCACCTGTACAAATAAGATTTCAATATCTGGAGGTTGTTGAGGCTATTGATAATTTAAATGTTAAAAAAGCACCTGGGTTTGATAAAATCAGCAATAAAATGATTTTTGAGCTGCCTCGCATTGCAAAAAGATTAATCCTCTTTCTTTTTAATGCCATCTTACGGCTTGAGTACTACCCTCCGGTTTGGAAAATTGCACTAGTAAAGATGATTCCTAAGCCGGGAAAAGATCCTTGCAAAGTTGAGTCGTATAGGCCCATAAGTCTATTACCAACTATGTCCAAATTATTCGAGAAATTGCTTATAACAAAGCTGACTCCGATTTTGAATGAAAACAACTGCATTCCCAATCACCAGTTTGGCTTCAGACGTCAACACAGTACAATAGAACAAATACATAGATTGGTACAAGTCATAAGAAAAACCTTTGAGGAAAAGAGATACTGTTCGGCACTCTTTATTGACGTCTCTCAAGCTTTCGACAAAGTATGGCATGAAGGCCTGATATCTAAATTAAAGCAGAACTTGCCGGTGAATCTTCAACACCTACTATGGAAATACTTAATCGACCGTCAGTTTATGATTAAAGAAGGTGATTATTTAAGCCGTCCTCAACCTATAGGTGCTGGCGTCCCTCAAGGTAGTATCTTAGGACCAATTCTATACTTGCTGTACACAGCAGACATGCCAACAAACAATGAAATTCACACGTCAACATTTGCTGATGATACGGCATTTTTCAGTACTCACAAAGATCCAAAAGATGCCTCGATTCAATTACAGCACCACGTAACGCAAGTGGAGAAATGGGCAAGACAATGGGGAATAAAAATAAATGAACAGAAATGCACCCACGTAACATTTACTCTACGTAGGGAATCATGTCCCCCTATTCGTATTAATGACCATATAGTGCCTCAAAACTCACACGTGAAATATCTTGGTATTCATCTGGACCGTCGCCTCACATGGAAACCACATATAGATGCTAAGCTGACTCAAATGAAACTGAAAGCAGCCCAAATTCATTGGCTCATCGGCAGAAACTCCGTCCTTCGGCTCGATTGTAAGCTTCTACTCTACAACTCAATCTTAAAGCCAATTTGGTGCTATGGTATCCAGTTATGGGGCACTGCCTCCAACTCCAATATTGAGAAAATTCAACGCCGTCAAAACAAAATGCTACGAATGATAACTACCGCTCCTTGGTATATTAAAAACAACAACATACACAACGATCTTGATGTTCCACTTGTCAAATGGGAAATAACTAAACACGTGGCCCTTTATTTGGGTAAGCTGGAAACTCATCCAAATCCCCTCGCTCGAGACATCTGACAACATCCCGGTCATAGCCGTTTGAGAAGGAGGGACACCACCGCTCTCAGATGAATAAATTCAAGTTGCTCATTATATCCTATCGAATTTGAAAACTAGATTTTGCCTCGCATTGGCTGGACTTATCTTAATTAACTTTAGTTTTAAGATTTGAATACCTATTGTTAGTTCATTTAAAATGAAGATACAATAAAAAAGAATATGCAAAAAAAAAAAAAAAAAAAAAAATAAAACACTCAAATATTCAGCGTTTTATAAGCAAATGAATCAGAACATATGAAAAAATCACTCGAACTACTTTTTGGACTATTAGGCCAAAATGGGGACTTGTGCCAAAATTCTAAAAACGGGGCCTAATAGAAGGAGGTCTTGGCTATATTTCCTCATACTTGGTTTTTGTATGTACAGATAGGTGTTCGAACAAATTTTTTCAAAAACTAATTTAATACAAGTCCCCAAATAGTTTCAGTGATTTGTATGAAATTAGTTTTTGAAAATTTTGTTCGAACACCTATCTGTACAGACAAAAACTAAGTATGGGGAAATATAGCCAAGACCTTCCTCTATTAGACCCCGTTTTCAGAATTTTGGCACAAGTCCCCATTTTTGGTCTATAGTCCCCCAAATAGTTGGTGTGACTTGTATGAAATTAGTTTTTGAAAAATTTTGTTCGAACACCTATCTGTACAGACAAAAACTAAGTATGAGGAAATATAGCCAAGACCTCCCTCTATTAGGCCCCGCTTGTAAAATTTTGGCACAAGTCCCCATTTTTGGTCTATAGTCCCCCAAATAGTTTGAGTGATTTGTATGAAATTAGTTTTTGAAAAATTTTGTTCGAACACCAATCTGTACGGACAAAAACTAAGTATGAGGAAATATAGCCAAGACCTCCCTCTATTAGAGCCCGCTTGTAAAATTTTGGCACAAGTCCCCATTTTTGGTCTATAGTCCCCCAAATAGTTTGAGTGATTTGTATGAAATTAGTTTTTGAAAAATTTTGTTCGAACACCTATCTGTACAGACAAAAACTAAGTATGAGGAAATATAGCCAAGACCTCCCTCTATTAGGCCCCGTTTTTAGAATTTTAGCACAAGTCCCCATTTTGGCCTAATAGTCCAAAAAGTAGTTCGAGTGATTTTTTCCTATGTTCTGATTCATTTGCTTATAAAACGCTGATTATTTGAGTGTTTTATGACAAGAAATATTTTTATTATAGAAATTAAAAAATTGTTATTTTAATTTTATTTTATTATTTTTAATCAAATTTTATATAAAATATTTTAATAAATTAAAAATAACGTATAAGTGACTACAAGTTTGTTAGAAAAGTTTGTTGAAAGCCGAAAATCCTCTCCCATGCACAAAAAAGAAGAAGAACAGTCACTCATTGTAATGTGGTATGTTGCCGTATAAATTTATAGAATTTATGTATTAAAGTCATTATTCAAACTTGGCAGCACTAAAAATTCGGCCTACAGACAGAGCTGCCAGATGAATTTCGGAAAAAGTCGTCAAAATCCCGATAAAAAAGAAAAAAATCGTCATTTCGAATTTTAAAAATCGTCAAAAAAATCGGAAAAATAAAAAGTCACTATTTCTAATAGTATTTTGAAATTTTTATTTAAACGAAAACATAAAAATTCAATTTTATATAGTCTCTTGTACAATACATATACAAATATATAAGTTTTAACTTTTTACATAACAAATCACAAAAAATATAATGTTAAACACAACTTGTGTAATATTTTTATAATATCTCAGTCCGTTTTCACTTCTATAATTCTGACTCGTCAAGGCAAGTATTTTTGGATGAGAAGGGAAATAAGAACAAACGGGGTACAAACTTGACGGTACTGTAAATTTTCTTATTTCCTTTTATTTTTTTTACATGCAATTGATTTACATTAAAAAGTACGATAATTAAATTGACTTGTTTGAATGAAATGGCAAGTTCAAAAGAGAATTGAACAAAAACGTTTCAGCTAAAACTTAAAAGTATAAAACAATACTTACAGTATTTTATAAATAAATGTTTGAATTCAGCATATTTTATTAATTCAGGTTAAATTACAGTGTCAAAACAATTTATTTTATTAAGTTTTAAATATCATTTTGAGTATAGAATTCAAATCATCCATCATATACGAGTACAGGTACTTATTTTCAAAGAATTCCGTATTTTTGTTATTTAAATTTATTTGCTGAATATTCTTTCGACGTTTTGTTAAAATAGGAGAAGTTTTTGTAGAAGAATTTTCCCATTGAAATTCAGAAATTGTTTCCTCTTAAAATTTTAGTTCATGGAATTCAGTATTTAAAATTGATTGTTTACAGATAAATAAGTAATTTCGACTATCCTGTCTCAATATAATTTGGAATTATTTTACTTGAACTTAACAATTGTCAATAATTAAGAAAACACTACTATCACTTAGTTTTGTTTTTGAAATATGTCATGTTCTTCTTAATATTTATGATATTAAATGAGAAAAATAGTTGTTGTCTCAAAAAAAGAGAGAATTTGGTAACAAAAACATTAATAAAACTAACAAATGATAAACATTTTTAATAATTCAGAAAATCGTCACTTTCAATGAAAAAATCGTCAAATCGTCATTTTGCTATTTTTGAAACAAAAAATCGTCAAATCTGGCAGCTATGCCTACAGAGCAGAAAGCACTCATTTGTTCTCTGCAAATTATTCTCAGAGAGCATTTTTAATTTCCTCTCTCTGAAAAATGTGTGAAATTAAAAAAATTTGTTCAAAAAGTTTGTTAACTTCACGGGTATAAAAATATTTAGCTGGCGCCATGGTGAAATTAAATACCAGGTGACAGCATTGCTACAACAATTACAACAAGGCAAGAACAACAGGCATTTTTCTATATGAAAAACTTTCGTCACTGTCAAAAAGTTTTTTTTTTATATAACTTTTTGACATTTTCAAATTCACCATGAATAATCAGCTGGCGCTACGCTATCACCTAGTATTTAAATTCACCTTGGCTGGCGCTATCAAGGTGAATTTAAATACTAGGTGATAGCGTAGCGCCAGCTGATTATTCATGGTGAATTTGAAAATGTCAAAAAGTTATATAAAAAAAAAACTTTTTGACAGTGACGAAAGTTTTTCATATAGAAAAATGCCTGTTGTTCTTGCCTTGTTGTAATTGTTGTAGCAATGCGGTCACCTGGTATTTAATTTCACCATGGGCGCTATGCTGTCACCTAGTATAAATTCACCTTGCTTACACCAGTGTATTTGTTATGGTTGCCAGATGAAAGATTTCCTTTCAGAAACAGGCTTACCTTAGTCATTATTTTTGGTTTTGGGAATAATGAAATACCCAAGATACCTGAAATATTTGGGGCAATAGGAGAAGATACAGGAGCTAAGGCGCATTGTTTTCCTTCCCATCCTGTATCCGAGAAAGGAGTACAGGAGTGGTTAGGTTTGTCGTGTGCACCTTGTGTTAGTAGCTGGAATAGAACTTGGCATCACCAAAATAAAATAAGGACATTTTTTTGACAGCTGGAAGGGGCGAAATGAGGATTGAAGGAAGTAAAGGAGGACAGAAGAAAAAGGCGAAAGAGATGCGAAGAGGTAATCAAGGTAGCGTGGGCGAGGTTCCGTAAGGGGAAATAAGAAAAATGTCGGGCAGATTTTTTTTGGCGCTAGATCTTTGACGACGTAAAGGTGGAGTTCGTGGCCGACGGAATTACTTAAAATTAAAATTAATTAAATTACTGTTTAAAAATTGTTGATGTCGGGAAAGCAAATACATATTAATACATTTCGAAGAAAATAGTTTATTAAAATAAAAAGTCAAACCAAAGAAAATTACTATAGTCTTTGTCAGGCCCAGCCACACCATCACTGATTCCACCCAGCGAGGGAGAAGCAGCGCAGCACCACCACGCCTGGGTGCTTTGGTATAATAGTTTTCCGACCAATAAATACATGATACTCGAACATGACTGACAAGTTCCTCCATTTTTTTTTTTGTTTTTCTAAAATTTTTTAATAAAATACAAAAGAAACCTATAAGTGAGGAGGTTATATACATATATATAAATACATATACAGCCCAATCATGAATATTCCCTAGGAATTTCTTTCTCACGGAAAATATATTTCTCGAGAAAAAATTCCTCCAATTATAAATTCCGCGGGAATAAAAAATTTAAAAAGTGGCATCATTGAATTTTGAAGTCAGCTGTTTTGTTTATTTAATTTTTTACTATTAGTGCAAACATAAATAAATTTGTTTAAAAAAATACAAATGAATAGTTTAATTATGCGAGTACTATTTGAGGAGATTGTTATTGCAGAGGAACAGCAACAAAATAGCCAAAGAATTGCCAGAAGGCATTTAAGGAATGCATCTAATCCGCTTGAGTTGCCGCAGACACTGTAAGTACATAAATACTAAGAAATTTTACTCGGTTTGAATTAATTATCTTCCGACAGGTTCCAAAAGTATTATAGAGTAAATAAACCGGCTTTTCGGTATTTACTAGAAGTTCTGACAGCTCACTCTCTACCAACAAGAAAGCAATTTGGAGTTGAACCAATTGTGAAATTAAGTGCTAGTTTGCGTTTTTTCGCCGAAGGTGGTTATCAGACTGGTGTTGGCAAAGATTCCGACGCACAGTGGCACCATCCCATACATTTCTTGGAAAAAAATAGAAGGAGTGGTCGTACAGCAATGAAATTTTGCAAAAACACTTCTTTGGGCTAAATTAAGAAATTTTGAAAAAATCTTGGAAATCCGCCCACTGCCACAACCACCTCCCATATAACTGCACTTGTCAAAATTTTTATTTTTGGACCTAGGGACTTGAAATTCGGGACACTTCTTAATTGAGTTCTCCTTGTGAAAAAAAATTAAACATATTGGGGATGCCACGCCTAATTTAGATTTTACGCCCACTGAAAGTTGTAGATTTTAGGTGTTTTTCTTCCCTGTCTAGAATCATATGAAAATTTAATACAAGTTAAAATATTAATTTTTATTTAAACGTTAAACATGTGTTGTCTCCATACAAAAGAAGAGAATATCCCCAACAACCCTCCTCGAAAGATATTAGCCTTCAAATACACCGAAAATATCGCACAAATGCATGCCGCTTTTCTAGTCAAGTATATGCCAAGTTAAAGTGTGTAAAACCTAACTGCCTTTACTGGGTCATACGTTCATATTGTATTTTATTGTTTTATTTTGATTTCTGCATTCAGTAGATTGAGTAGTAGTTCCTAAATACTTTTAATATACCCACTGTGTCTGCATTAGTATTAAATCTATATAACCATTTAAATTAAGTTCACCATTTGCTTATTTAAATTTGAAACAAATTGATATAAAATACAGTTATGAACCCTTTTTAATGCTTTCTAATGAAAAAAAATGGTGTTGCCAATATTGAGACGCCAAATGAGGTTATTTATACCTTTCGGCTTGATAAAAATCCAATATAATATACAATGTTTTAATTGAACATGTAACAGCCGAAAAATTGTGTTAGTTTTTATTTGTAATAATATTCAAGCACCATATCTTTAACAATGGGATCTAGTTCGAAGGAAATTTTGTTCTAATGACGCCTTATGCTACTTATGTAAGGATCCGAAGTTATAAGAAGTCTGTTGAATACATCAGTATTTGGTGAAATTCGATCACACTTTCTCGAATGTTTTGAGATGCGGCAAACCACCTTTTATTAAATAAAGGTAAAAACCGCTGCGATATATTTCTTTTCACATATGCAACATCTTCATCAGTTACACCTGAATTTCTCGATTTTATATATTCAGTCAATGAATCAACATTGCAAGCACTGTTAATAAGCTCCTCGCTTAATTCTTTGTATAAAAACGAAAAAGTACTCATATTAATATGAACTATATAAGTATATGAATTAAATTTAATATATTTTAAGCCGTGAAAACTATATGTTTTTATTTCGACTGAAATATCATTCAATTTAGTTACGTCTACATATTCGTAAACAAAAATAATGTTTCACTTATAAATCCCTTCAAGCTTTAATTCCCAAAAGCCTAAAAGTATACCCAATTTTTTATCTTATTTACCATTTGTATGAAATATTGGAAGTGACTTTTGACATTAAAATCGATGTTACTAAAAGGGACGGTAATTGGCGGTAGTTTTTTTTCTTAATTGAAAGAACAGACTCGGACCTTTCATTTTTTTTATAGTTAGAGGGCTAAGCAAGGCAAAGCACATAAAGTTTTTTTCCATCAAAAAGTGAAAAGTTGATATTTTTTAGTATAATTTTTGATAAATTATAATAATTAGTGTACTTTTCCAATTTCAATAATTCTTTTTTTTTATAAAAAAGTAAGTGCTATATTTTCACTAAAAAATAAAACAAGAGCCATAGCTATAAACTTACCCACAAAAAAAGTTCTTTATTTAGGCAGTAATTTTAATCTAATTTCATTGAATAAATTTCCGTTGACTTCTGTTAGTTTTTTTAACTACAAAATTTCACTTTTCATAAAAAACCTTGTTGAATTTTTCTTATCCAAATACTTCTTTACAAAACCAAATCATTAAAATTTTAAAATTGAAAAGTTGAAAACCCCTATTTTTTCCGCAAAAGTGCCACTGTGCGACGTGTCATTAGCACAGTCAACTTTCAGCAAAGTGCTTGCAGATGTCATCAAGATATTTGAAACCCATCTTTGCAAAACTTGGATTGAAACAAGGTGAATTTAAATACTAGGTGATAGCGTAGCGCCAGCTGATTATTCATGGTGAATTTGAAAATGCCAAAAAGTTATATAAAAAAAAAACTTTTTGACAGTGACGAAAGTTTTTCATATAGAAAAATGCCTGTTGTTCTTGCCTTGTTGTAATTGTTGTAGCAATGCGGTCACCTGGTATTTAATTTCACCATGGATTGAAATACCAAAAACCACAGAGGAAAAAAGAAAAATTGCTCTAGCATTCTACAAACAACACAATATACCAGGCGTTGTCGGGTGCATCGACGGAACGCATGTGCAAATTATAGCCCCTTCAGCAAATAAACACCTTTTTATAATAGAAAAGGAAAGTTAAGCATGAATGTTTTGTTGGTAAGTTGGCCCATAATATATTTGCAAAGAAAAACTTTATTGCACATTTTTCAGCTTTGCGACAACCAGCTAAAAATTCGATATGTGGATTCATCACATCCTGGTGCGTATCACGACTCTTTTATATGGAACGCTAGCGATCTGAGAACTTTGGGCAAAGGTATTTGCAAGGTGAAAACATTTTTGTCTGTTAGGTAAAAACTGTTAAAATATTATATATTAATTATTATTTTTTAACCAAACAGGAGATGTTGGATGGCTCTTAACACCACATCGAGTTCCTGAAGACGGTACGCCAGAAATAAATTTTAATGAAACACACGCAAAATGCCGCAACATTATCGAACGTACTATTGGAGTGTTAAAGAACCGTTGGCGATGCCTTCTAGGCGCAAGGGAATTGTTCGACACCCCAGAAAAGGCAGCTAGGATCGTAAACGTGTGCTGCGCCCTACAAAATATATGCATCCATTTTAATGTTAGAGACGAACCAAGCGATTTTCTAGAGTTAAGTATGCCGGAGGAGGATGCAACACCACCAATTTCTAACCAAAACCAAGCCGCCGCTCAAGCTATTAGGGCCATTATTGGACAATCTCTTTTTTAATTAAATAAGTAGTTTTTTAATAAAATTTTTTATTAATTTTTTTTTTTAAAATAAAAAAAACAAATACACAAAAAAACAACAAAAAAATTCATAATTCATAAAATTCATAAAATATTCAGAACACAATGTAATAAAAAAACGCTAATAATTAAAGTAATTTACATAACAGGTCCGCATCCCTGTATTTCCAGTTTGGTTTTTTTTCCAACTTATACTCTATTTCTCTCACTCGCAACTTCTCCATAAAGTCGTTGTGGCGCTGCATTTCTTCTAGTTCCTTTCGTTTCAGTCTTTATATTTCTTAAAAATGTTTCCGTTGATTATCCCCTAATTTATCTAGCGATCGATAAATCTTTTTGCTGGTTTCATCATGTGCCTTTTGGTTCTCTGCTACCAATTTCATTGTTTCCAGAAGTTCTTTCTGTATAACAAGTTCGGCTTGCATTGCATCATAGGAACTTTTAAGAGTATCTTTTTGGTTACCTGGAGTTTTTTTTCGGCTGAAATATGCTGCTTCCACATTAGCTGGAGGTGTATTTTCAACAATATCTCCTTTCTCTGCTATATCTAACGACACATCCATAAAAGAAATATTTTGAGGTCAGTCTAACATTTTTTCTGTGATAGATGTATCATTAAGGCCAACGGGCTTCACCGACACACATTCAACAGAAGACTTCATTCCTATGAGTTTATAAATCGCCTCCTCTGTGGAGGAAAATATTTGTTCCTTGTTTGGGCCACCTCCTGTGCCCTTTCTATTTTTTAAATTTTGTGCTGCCTTTTGTCGTACGTACTTCTTTTGATCTACATATGTATAATTATGAATATGTTAGTGTCGTTAAATAATTATTTTTGAGAATATTGTTAACCTTTTTCCACTCAGCAACACACTTCGTTGGAGGCCCCATGGAGTTGAGCTTGATTTCAGCGCTCCTCCAAAACCGCGTTAGCGCCTATTTGCTACCTTTATGGAAATTACAAGCACTGTCTGCATTGGCTTCCATTAGAGTTACTAAATGTTGCAATTGCACTTTATTTGTACTTTTAGACCTAAAATAACAATAATATATTTTTTAATATATTTAAATTTCGATTTGTAAAAATATTACTTACATTTTTTCTTAAACTCTCTTCGGTTTTAAAAGTGAAATATTTTTAGGGAAAAACTTAAATTCAAAAGCATTTAGAATAGCTACTTTTTCCCCGTTACATTTTATTCCCTAGCACACGGTTGATAAAAATGGGACACAAATGAAAAAAGGTAAAAGTGAGAAATTTCATGAGGAATTTTTTATTTAGTCTCGTCTCATCGAACTGTTCGGACGTGTTTTTTTTAATGCGGCTGAATTTTCGGGGAAAAAATCGTAATAGGTGAAAAAGTGTGAAAAGTTGAAATTAAACAAAAAAGTAAAAAACAACTCGTAATAGGTAAAAATATAAAAAAAAGAAAACATTAAAAATCGTATAAAAACTGTATGAGTGTTCCTCTCAGATGTAATTCTGAGAAAGAGCTTAGCTCAACTAGAAAAACTATATGGGTCTCTGAGGAAGAATCCTTAAAAAAATCTGTGGAGAATCTTTTCATTGCAAGAGCCGTGGAACGGCGTCGTTCCTGTTCGCCCAATATAGTGATTTCAACAGATGAAGGAACATCAACACCTTCTACATCAAATAGTGCAGTCAAACCTAGAAAACAAGTAGGCATGGATAAATACGTCACAGTTCTTAAGCGACAGAGGAGCCCGACATCTGCTCAAGTGTCATCAAATTCAAAAGCTCCTAAGACCGTGAGTAATGATCAAAATAGGTTTGCTCTCCTCCAGACGGATGAGCCAGAACTTCCTAAGAAGACGTTTAAGCCCCCACCAATTTATCTGAGAGAGCCCACTTCCAGTAAATTGGTACAAAGAATTGTTTCGGTAATAGGTGAAAATATGTTTAGCGTAACATCAATTAAACATGGAAATATCAGCGAAACCAAAATTCAAGTGAAAAAAGAAGATGATTTTCGAAAATTGTCCAACCAGTTGGAGAGGGAGAGTAGGGATTTTTATACCTACCAGCTGAAAAGCGCAAAAGGACTCCAAGTCGTTCTAAAGGGTATAGACCCAGATGTTGATCCTGCCGAGATAAAGACTAGCTTAATGGAAAAAAGCTTCAAAATTAAGAGCATAACGAATATTAGAAACCGTGAAAAGACTCCACAGCATATGTTCAGGGTGGAATTGGAACCTGGAGATGTCGTATTAAAGAAAAACAAGTCCCATCCTATCTACAATCTGATGTACCTTCTGCATCGTAGAATCACCGTGGAAGAACCGCATAAGCGTCAGGGACCTGTTCAGTGGCTTAACTGTCAAGAATTTGGTCATTCCAAAGCGTACTGTGAATTGCCGACAGTTTGTGTTGCGTGTGGGGAGCTACATGCAACTGCTCAATGCGATAAGTCGAAAACTGACTCAAAAATCAAAAAATGCAGTAACTGCGGAGGTAATCATACCGCAAATTATAGAGGTTGTCCAATTTACACTCATTTGAAAGGCATAAGAACCAACAAGACGTCAGTATTGCCTAATCATCCTCAACAGCCAAATTTTGCATCGAGTGACAATTTCCCGCAATTGTTACGGTCCACTAGACATGTAAACGCGCCTAGTTCTAGACAAGTTTCTTACGCAAACGTAGTTAAATCTAATATGCCAGGTTTGGAGCAGGAACCTAAATCACAATATTACGAGCCTAATATTAACACTCTAGAGACTACATTGCAGACACTTGTCCAAACTATGAACACTTTTACGACCACTATGACATCCATGATGCAGGAAATGCTGAAAATGCAATCCACTATCTTACAAGCCATTTTAAAGAAATTATTTGTTTAAAAATTTGTTTTTGGAATGCGAACGGCCTCCGCCAACATAAAAACGAACTGGAACACTTCCTGATGGATAAGCAGACTAATGTCATGATGATTGCTGAAACTCACTTGACGGCAACAGCGTACTTCAAAATTAATGGCTACGTGTTGTATGATACTAAAGATCCCCGCGGAAGAGCATTTGGAGGATCGGCAATTCTTATAAAGAACAGTATTAAACATTATTTAATGAACAACATATGTGAGGATTACCTACAAGCAACAAACATTTGTATTGAATTCTGTCAATACAATTTTGTTTTATCATCAATTTATTCGCCGCCTCGATTTTCAATAAAAGAACACCAATACTACAGCTTCTTCAATTCCCTTGGAGCTAGATTATTAGTTGCTGGTGACTTTAACGCCAAACACACATTTTGGGGTTCACGTCTGGTGACCCCGAAGGGTCGTGAGCTCTTCAACACCATTGCCAAAATGGGCTTAGATGTACTCTCAAGCGGGCATCCCACTTACTGGCCGACGGACCGACGGAAGATTCCCGATGTTATTCACTCTCCTTCTATTATTTCAATGCGTTTCCTTCAAGGGAATGGCTCTCCATTTCGGGGCATATCTAAAACCAGAGTAAGTTGGATAAAGTATAAAAAGTATTTAAGTTACCACTGCACGGAAAATGTAGTGTTGAGAACTATCGAGGATATTGATGGGTCGATTGGCAAGTTTACTGAGGACATACGAAGAGCTGTACATCACGCCTCCACATATGACGTTGAGTGCAGAAGTGGGGCAAACAGAACTTATTTCGCTGAACTCGATCATCTCCTGTCAGAAAAAAGAAGAGTTAGAAGAGTGTGGCAAATTCACAGGTCTCCTCAACTGAAAGCTAGGTTACGAGAATGCAGAGATATACTAAGAAATTTCTTAGAAGTCCAAAGAACGGCCTCACTTCGATCTTACTTGGAGGGTCTTGATAGTACCCCACAATCTGACTATTCGTTATGGAAGGCGGCACGAGGTTTAAAAAGACCAGTTAGAGGAAAGCCTCCTCTGCGAAATCCGACTGGTGACTGGGCTAGAAATGATTCCGAGAAGGGGACTTTATTTGTTAACCATTTGAGAAATGTGTTTACTATAAACAACTCAAATAATGCATCTGATTTGCCTCCACTCGTTATTAGGCCTCCTGTACCTCTAAGACTTAGCTTTAATGATGTTCAAAGCGCTATTGGTACTCTGAATCTTAAAAAAGCTCCGGGTATGGATAAAATCAGCAACAAATTGCTAAGCCCCGCTCAGCCAATTGAAGCAGGAGTAACCCAGGGTAGCATACTGGGTCCAACTTTATATTTGATTTATGCATTCGATATGCCGTCAGACCCCATAATACATACTTCAACTTTTGCAGACGATACAGCCTTTATTAGCGTTCATAAGGACCACCAAGTTGCATCACAGAATTTGCAGAATTATGTTTATAAGCTAGAGAATTGGCTAGAGCTTTGGAAAATCAGGGTTAACGAACAAAAATGTATTCATATAACTTTCACATTGCGAAAAGATACCTGCTCGTTCATCAGAATAAATAATCAAATTATCCCGCAACACAATGAAGTCAAATACCTCGGAATCCATCTCGATCGTCGTTTAACTTGGAAGTCTCATATCGACACAAAACTTACTCAGATGAGATTAAAAGCAGTGCAACTTAATTGGCTAATCGGCAGAAATTCTACATTAAAGTTGGATTGCAAACTTTTGTTGTACAATGCAATTCTAAAGCCAATCTGGTGTTATGGAATTCATTTATGGGTTACTGCTCAGCATCAAACATTGAAAAAATTCAAAGGGGTCAAAATAAAATTCTACGGATAATTACTGCAGCTCCATGGTATGTTAAAAATTCTCGAATCCACAAAGATCTAGGCGTGCCATTAGTAAACGTCGAATTTACAAAATATGCGTCAAAGTACGTCAGCAAACTTGAACACCATCCAAACCCACTTGCACGAGACATCCTTAACTTTAGTGGACACAATCGGTTGAGAAGGAGGGATACCCTTGCTTTAACTCAAGCGCAAAACAGATGACTGGATCAGTTGATGTGAAATTTTTTTAGTATCATAAAAATTTTTGTCTAGCACTGGCTGGGCTTATCATTTTCTTTTTAGTATTAAGATTTGAAAACTTATTGTCATTTCATGATATGAAGATTCAATAAATAAATAAAAGCTACAAAAAAAAAATAATAGGAGGAATGAGAAAAAGGAAAAAATTCCTTCGGAATTTGTATTTGTGATTGGGCTGATATTTACACAAACAACTAGGGAAATTTACGGTAGTATCGTTCCACACGCGTGGACAATTTTATACACGCGTGCGCGTCTAGTTAGGGGGAGCTCTCGCCTACGAAGAATGGTAGTTTCGGTGATTAGAACGGTCCCTAGAAATATATGTAATCTCCGATAGGAAAGAAAAATTAGAAATAAAAGAAAAATTAATAAGGAAAAGAAAAAAAGGTAATACGTGTGGTAAAATTTGGCCAAGATAATACCCGAAATTACGCGTACGTTTGGACACGTTACGTACTGACTGGAAAACCTAAAACCGTTCAGTTGCATCACTTCCAGTGCGGTCGATAGACAATAAAATTTAGTCACACATCTGTTCGAAAGGAAAACTGCAGATGAGTCAATGAGAATACTCGATTGAAGGAATTTTGTTATAAATGCATTTCCGAGGCAAGGACGCTCAAACGTTTTTTTATATAAATCTTAAAAGTAAAATTATAAGTTATCTTTGGCGATAAAATTTCAAAATTTTTAAAAGTAAAATTTTTTTTTATTAAATATTTAAAATTTTATAAGCAGCAAAATTATAACTGAAATTTGCTAACAAGAATCAAAATTAGAGTTTGTATAATAGAGAACAAGTAAGAAGAAAAAGTTAATTATAAATGAAATAATAATAAATATGAAGTATTATAACGTGAAATGAAAATGGTTAAAAGTGTTGTCTTTTAAAAACGGGATGATAGAGTAATCTAAAATGAGCAGGTAGTAAGTAGGGAGAATAAAAGGTTGGTGGTAAGTGTATGGGGACCTTCCAATAACTGGAGGTCATGGCGGGATTATTAATCCCGAGTGGAAGGGATTATACTGGCACAACACCAGCCAGTTAAATGGTTCGAATGTGTATAAGTCGTTAGGAAAACAGAAAACATAAGCCTACTCGGTGCCTCATCCCTTTGTAAATAAATTTAATAGCTGATATGATATTTTGTTTGTGTGTGTGTGTGGGTGAACCGGAAGGTAGCAAGAACCATCCCATCCGGCAAGCTTCAAGCCTGGTATCGCGAGCATATCAGCGCCGCTACACTTCTGGCGACCCTCGTTAGGTTTTGTTTTACAAAACCAATATGCAATTACAAAACACTACAGGTAAAAATAAACCAACACCACAGTCCTCAGATATATTCGGGACCCAAATCTTCAATAATTCTGTCAGACATGCTTTCGAGAAGTTTGCTATTTAAAATCAGCAACATCGGTTAAGTCAACCAGAGTTATAGACCAATATGTGAGACAACCTCCATAAAAATTTTATATTTTTTGTCCATTTTATTGCAATATTTTGAAATATATTGCAGATAATACCATGAAATTTTGTATACGTTGTTTGTATGATAAAAGAAGAAAGTGAGCGGAAAATAGTAAGAATCGGTCCATGATTTCTCATAGCCCCCATACAAATATATATATTCCCGAAATATTGCTTAATGATAAATAAATGCCTATAAAATTGGAATATGAAGACAAAATTCAGCAAAAATAAGTTTTATACAAAAAGAAATCGCAAAACGAAATTTTTTTTACTTCGGTTCATGTTTGACCATAGACCCCATATAAAGTCCACTTTCAAAATTCACTTAAATACGTATAAAACAGACATAAATAATGTTAAACGGCTAAAATTTGACATAAATACTCCTTATAGGCAAATAAATTGTTGTACTAAATTTTATGGTGGTCGGCCCAAAATTGGTCATAGCTCCCATACAAGGACCACATTTGAAAAAGACATTTTTCCCTATATATATTGTATAAATATCGGTACCGACTCAAAACTTTGCACAGATCATTTAAAAATATACAAAAATCATCCCACAAAATTTTGTGAATTTCGGTCTATTTTTACCCGTATGCCCCATATAAAGCCCTCTTCCGAAAATCACTTTAATACTCATAAATCTTTTATAAATAAGGGTACCAATCCAAAATTTTACACGGATCATTTACATACATGCCTAAATCAAACTGCTGGATTTTGAGAATATCGGTCCATATTTGACTATATCCCCCACATAAGGTCCACTCTCGAAATACACGTTAATACTAATATTTATCTTATATATACCGTTATTATGTTGAAATTCGACGTGAAATATCCTCATATGCATGAAAATAACTGTTCCAAAATTTAAGAAGATCGGCCCATAATTTGTCATAGCTGCCACATAAGAACCATTTCCAAAAAACAAATAAATTCGGGTCAAAAAATATTCTTTTCGGATTTAACCCATATTCGGTCCATATTTTATAATCATGATATTTATCGTTGGAAAGGTATTTTTAATACCTTTTATGTAATGTATTACAAATAATCAGACACCCAGTAGTTCCCGAGATATAGGCCTATATATTTTAAATTTTACGGGCCCGCCCCCTCGAAAATAGGCGTGACAGCCAACAAATTTTTTTGCTGGTATCTCCTCTAAAAGCCCTATTTGATTTTGTTTTTTTTTGAGCAAAATCACTAAAACCGATTTGTACCCCTTGTTTATACTCTGTTTGTTAAATTACACTCAAGATTATTATGAACATCAGACAAACTCTGTAAATTATGGTAAGAATTGGTAATTAAATCAATTAAAAATAGTGAAAATAAGACAAAATTTCAAAATATTTAACATAAATTATGTTGGTCGTAAAATTGTCTTTCAAACAATATATCAAATACTAATAAAATTTGCACTAAGACTGAATAGAAAACACAGAATTAGGATATACTAGTCCTACACCCGTGTATTTCTTATTACGTTTATACGGAAGGTATTAAAGATTCGGCACTACTTAAAACGAATTTACAAACATTGCAATATGCACTTATACATACTTAATAGCATAGCGTGGGAATATGATGAGACAGCATAACACACGCTGTCCCGCATTTATGCAGTGTGGACAATAATATCAACAAAGTGTTGATATTCAGGTATGTGATGGAAAACGATAACAATAACGAGTGTGTTTTAGAAGTTAATTATTTCGTAATATTTCTGTATTAAAACAGTTTTATCCCACAAAATATAAAGATAATTTGCTATTAAAGAGAATCATAAAACAAAAATTTTAAAAATTTAATTAGAAATACTTTAAAATGGACTTCAAAAACTCACTCGTTATCGTTATCGTTTTCCATCACATACCTGATTAAGTTACATACAGAAGGTATGGTAACTTCGACTATAGTCAAACACACTACACACGAAAAAAAACGCGCATTAAATTATTTTAAACAAATGCGATACGGATAAGAAGTATTTTTATTTTTTCAATCTATTTAAATTCAATAATATTTTTTTACTTCGGTTTAGGTTTTTATTGAACAAGATGAAACCAAAGAATTATCATCTGAAAAATAAAAGGTCAAAAACAAACTAAATAATTATAAAAAAATTTTGGTTATTTTTTTCTCATTTGGTAACTTTTTGGTTACAATTTTTTTTTGGTAGTGGCAACACTGTAACTGAACAAAAAGAACATCTGAACTGAACTAAGAAGCCCTTTACACGATGCAATTTTGCATGAAATTGATGTTTGTTGGCAAACGGGTGAGAGAAGCAAGAGGGGTAGAAAAAGTTGCACGACTTCGTTTGTCTTGCAATTTTTTGACATTTCCTTATACCATCGTTTGTGTTTTACTTATTTTGTTTATTCTTATTCTGACTTTGAAGTGTGCGTTATAAAAATGAATGCGCAAGAATATTTTCAATTACTTCTTCTGTATTAAAATCTTCCATTTTTTATATTTTTTTAAATGTTTGCATATTGTATTTATGTATATGTATGTATATTATTTTATATACATACATATGTACATGTATTTTTTTATATTATATTTACATATATTTTAAAATTTTGTTTTCTTTGTTGCGAATGAAAAACTAAAGAGTAATGTGTAATTAAACGTCAAAAAATTTTATGATTTGTTGCACGTAAATTTGCATCGTATAAGTGCACAACATTTTACTTAGCAATTTTAAAAGAGAATAGAAAAATTGCATGCAATTAATTGCATCGTCTAAAGGGCCTCTAATACTATGTATCCACGATACATGCTTCGCTCTCTATTTATGCTTCACACCCCAATCATGTGCGAAACAACTTGCTTCACCATACAAAATTTTAAGAGCGAATCAAGTAGATTCATATTGAAACTACTTGCGAAGCACGAAAAATTGTACTCTTCTCTAATTTTTATCGCAAGTTTATCTGCACTAGTTGTAAAAAATTAATATTATTGATCGCCGTGAACAAATCAAACTCAACGAAACTTTTTAACAAACCGTAACAGCTGATTTATCAAAACAAACATTTTTTTCTTTAGTGGTGAAAATTGTTTGTTGTTGTTTATGTATCATTGTGTAGATTTGTTAGTGTAAATGCGGTTTGTTAAAAAGTCCATTCCATTCGTTTCTAATTTGAAAACTAACAAACCCAAACATAACCTAAAATACATTGAACAAACTACGCCCGTGAACAAATCAAACTCAACGAAACTTTTTAACAAACCGTAACAGCTGATTTATCAAAACAAACATTTTTTTCTTTAGTGGTGAAAATTGTTTGTTGTTGTTTATGTATCATTGTGTAGATTTGTTAGTGTAAATGCGGTTTGTTAAAAAGTCCATTCCATTCGTTTCTAATTTGAAAACTAACAAACCCAAACATAACCTAAAATACATTGAACAAACTTATGTGTTTTATAAACAACAATTGCTAATGTCGATGCAAATTTTTTTTAGAAATCAATAATAACTAAAACACATTTAATCAAAATAAAATTAATTTGTGAATTTTGTGGATTATTAGAATTTTGTGGATTATTTATTAGAATTTGTGTGCATTATAAGCAATAATTGTTTTATAAATTTCCCTACAAAATCTAAACGGGAGCTTGTGCATTGTTTTAGATAAAATGTAAAAAAACAGCACATTATAAATTTCTCTATAAAATCCAAACGGGAGCTTGTGCTTCATATCGGCAAACAGCAATTATTAGCTATTAAATGTAGAAATCAAATTCCGTATAGATTTTTCCACAAAAAAATGGAACATAGGGGGTATGCCCTATCAAACTTTCATGTTTTAGATAAAATGTTAAAAAAACAGCACATTATAAATTCCTCTATAAATTCCAAACGGGAGCTTGTGCATCATATCGGAAAACAGCAGTTAATACCTATTAAATGTAGAAATCAAATTCCGTATAGATTTTTCCACAAAAAAATGGAACATAGGGGGTATGCCCTATCAAACTTTTATGTTTTAGATAAAATGTTAAAAAAACAGCACATTATAAATTCCTCTATAAATTCCAAACGGGAGCTTGTGCATCATATCGGAAAACAGCAGTTAATACCTATTAAATGTAGAAATCAAATAACGTATAGATTTTTCCACAAAAAAATGGAACATAGGGGGTATGCCCTATCAAATTTTCATGTTTTATATAAAATGTAAAAAAACAGCACATTAGAAATTTCTCTATAAATTCCAAACGGGAGCTTGTGCATCATATCGGAAAACAGCAATTAATAGCTAATAAGTGTAGAAATCAAACAACGTATAGATTTTTCCACAAAAAAATGGAACATAGGGGGTTTGCCCTAAAAACTTTCATGTTTTAGATAAAATGTTAAAAAAACAGCACATTATAAATTTCTCTATAAATTCCAAACGGGAGCTTGTGCATCATATCGGCAAACAGCAATTAATAGCTAATAAGTGTAGAAATCAAATAACGTATAGATTTTTCCACAAAAAAATGGAACATAGGGGGTATGCCCTAAAAACTTTCATGTTTTAGATAAAATGTTAAAAAAACAGCACATTATAAATTTCTCTATAAATTCCAAACGGGAGCTTGTGCATCATATCGGAAAACAGCAATTAATAGCTATTAAATGTAGAAATCAAATACCGTATAGATTTTTCCACAAAAAAATGGAACATAGGGGGTATGCCCTATCAAATTTTCATGTTTTATATAAAATGTAAAAAAACAGCACATTAGAAATTTCTCTATAAATTCCAAACGGAAGCTTGTGCATAATATCGGAAAACAGCAGTAAATAGCTATTAAATGTAGAAATCAAATAACGTATAGATTTTTTCACAGAAAAATGGAACATAGGGGGTATGCCCTATCAAACTTTCATGTTTTAGATAAAATGTAAAAAAAAACAGCACATTATAAATTTCTCTATAAATTCCAAACGGGAGCTTGTGCATCATATCGGAAAACAGCAATTAATAGCTATTAAATGTAGAAATCAAATACCGTATAGATTTTTCCACAAAAAAATGGAACATAGGGGGTATGCCCTATCAAATTTTCATGTTTTAGATAAAATGTAAAAAAGCACCACATTATAAATTTCTCTATAAATTCCAAACGGGAGCTTGTGCATCATATCGGCAAACAGCTATTAATAGCTAATAAGTGTAGAAATCAAATAACGTATAGATTTTTCCACAAAAAAATGGAACATAGGGGGTATGCCCTAAAAACTTTCATGTTTTAGATAAAATGTTAAAAAAAACAGCACATTATAAATTTCGCTATAAATTCCAAACGGGAGCTTGTGCATCATATCGGCAAACAGGAATTAATAGCTAATAAGTGTAGAAATCAAACAACGTATAGATTTTTCCTAAAAAAAAAGAACATAGGGGGTATGCCCTATCAAATTTTCATGTTTTATATAAAATGTAAAAAAACAGCACATTAGAAATTTCTCTATAAATTCCAAACGGGAACTTGTGCATCATATCGGAAAACAGGAATTAGTTGCTAATAAGTGTAGAAATCAAATTCCGTATAGATTTTTCCACAAAAAAATGGAACATAGGGGTATGACCTATCAAACTCTCATACTTTAGGTAGAATGTAAAAAAACAGCTCATTAGAAATTTCTCTATAAATTCCAAACGGGAGCTTGTACATCATATCGGAAAAAAGGAGTAAGTAGCTAATAAGTTTAGAAATCAAATTGCGTATAGATTTTTCCACAAAAAAATGGAATATAGGGGGTATGACCTATCAAACTCTCATGCTTTAGCTAGAATGTAAAAAAACAGCACATTAGAAATTTCTCTATAAATTCCAAACGGGAGCTTGTACATCATATCGGAAAAAAGGAGTAAGTAGCTAATAAGTTTAGAAATCAAACTGCGTATAGATTTTTCCGCAAAAAAAATGGAATATAGGGGGTATGACCTATCAAACTCTCATGCTTTAGCTAGAATGTAAAAAAACAGCACATTAGAAATTTCTCTATAAATTCAAAACGGGAGCTTGTGCATCATATCGGAAAACAGGCCATTAATAGTTAATAAGTGTAGAAATCAAATTCCGTATAGATTTTTTCACAAAAAAATGGAACATAGGGGGTATGCCCTAAAAAACTTAGTTGTTTAAGTAAAATGTAAAAAACAGCTCATTAGAAATTTCTCTATAAATTCCAAGCGGGAGCTTGTGCATCATATCGGAAAACAGGAATTAATAGCTAATAAGTGTAGAAATCAAATTAAGTATAGATTTTTCCACAAAAATGTGGAACATAGGGGGTATGCCCTATCAAACAAATAAATATTGTTTCAAATTCTAATTTGCATGGCATTATGAAAATTATATTAACAATATTTAGTTATATATATGTACATATGTATATATTTAAAAACAATTCGTGTATAGAAACGCTCCGGGCATTTTTATATCTTTCTTTTTATTTACAAATTGTGATTTTTTTTTAAATCAACAGCTGACTTTGACGTTTAACTAAAAATTCGAACCTAATTTCGAATCATATCAATACGAGTAATTTGTAGAACACCAAAATGCGATTTATTCGGTTTTAAACATTTCTCGTTTTTAAAAACGATTCGATTTACAGAACAGGGCCGTATAAACGTAATAAGTTAAATTACGCCAACTTATTTCCCATACTTACGTGTGTCCATTCCAACCTCCTACATAATAATAGCGTGTAGTACATTTACAAAAGTTTGTGAAACCTTATGTTTAACAAATACTGCTGTTTTTTTTACGCAAAAATGTTAATTCCGATTGTTTTTTTTTCAGATCTAGATGTAAAACGTAATAAAATTAGTTTTTGTCTCCATTTTTGTTACAAAAAGTTTACAATATAATTTATTTTCTTTTTCAATCAGCTGTTTTTATTATGAAAATGAAATCCAACAATATGTCAAAAAGTAGTAGTGTAAACGTCAAAAATTTTCTTTAAGATTTTTATTAAAATCTACTAGAATGTAGTATAACACCAATCATGTTGTTAATACTACATACATTTTATTTTGAGTGTATTTATACTCAGTAAAAATATAATAATGGTAACTCTGGTGGTTTGACATATAATTTATTGTTATTGACACACATAAAAGAACAAAATATTGGAAACTCTTTTTTCACAATTAAGTACTCAGTACTGAAAAGATTACCACAAAGTATAAAGATTACTATTGTGAAAAGTTATTAAATACAAAAAATTTATTTAGTGAAGTCAAAAGCATATAAATTAAATATTTACAAAGTGTTAAATTTGAAAAATGAGACAGTCATGAACTGCCATCAAATATTAAGTGGGGCCTGCAATGCAGGAGATCGATGTTTTGCAATTGGTTCGGTTGAAGGAATTCCATTTACTGTAAGAACACGAAAGTTATTTGTTTAACGTTTTATGCAATATGCAAATTAGATAAATTAATGCCATTATGTTTAATTGTTTTTCAATTACTGGTGGACTTCTAGTCACAAATAAAAAAATAATAATAGAAAAATATATATGTGTACATATGTATGTATGTATGTATGTACATATTTGTAAATACATATTTTATTCGGAACTCATAAAGCACTTTAACTCACATAAAATTGTAAAAATCTCGTATGAAAATTAATTAATAAAAACAAAAATATTTTTTTTAATGTTCTTTAGGTCAAGAATTTATTGATTTTACATACAAAAACTCAATAGCTTACATCGGCCGGGTGGGCCTGGCTCTATTTAAAGAAAAAATGTGCGTCATTCTGCCACTGCGTACTTTTAAAATATAACTTAATATTTAATGTTTTATTAATATAAAAGGGATTTATCGTCCAATTACAGCTGATCAATATAATTCGTAGAGTAGTTAGAACCCCAGCAGTCGGGGTAAGTTGTAAATTATTTGTGATTTGATTACTTACCAATAATCACCAGTACTTACCGGCCATACCACTGGCAATGTTAATGAGTGACGAGTTTAACATGGGGATGTCCTAGGATGTAGTCACTTGTTACCGAGGTCATTACCTCTTAGCAGTCATTTCGTTTGTGCATAGCCGCAACTAGAATTTATGTGGAATAACGGCACATTTTTACATTCTCTCTCTTTCTCCTAAATCGTATTGGCGTCACCCAAGATATACGGCCCTGTTCTGTAAACCGAATCCGAGTAAATTTCTCGTTTTAAAACGAATTCAAATTTTTTGGTGTTCTGTACACCGAATTCACATAATTTTTCTCGTTTTGAAACCGAGTAAACAAACCTAGTCGAAAGGAAATTGAATGTGTACTTATTTTAATAAATTATTATAAAAATAACAAAAAACAAGTACAATAAAAAATATGAAGTTTTTTTAATTACTCTATTAAAATTACATGCATTTTAATATATTTGAGTTTTAAAAAAATATATTTTAAAAGCACCCTAAAACTTTTAACATATTTTTGCTTTAAGAGTGACAAAAAAAGTTTAATGAACAAAACACTTTATAGAGAATTGGGGGATTCACAAGGTGTCATAAAGTCATATGCCTTAAAATAATAACATGAAAAAATACGACTGCTGTGAACAACCCCTCATAATTCAGTGTGCTATTTTGAATTTAAATCAGTTTTTTTTGTATTATTGTTTTACTATTTATAAATTATATTTATTAAAATTTCAATTAATTTTTTCCGCCACAAAATTTTTGTTATAAAAAACAGCTGATGTCAGATGGTTTGTCACTTGAAAATAGAACTCGTTCTAAATAAAAAATGTCATGTGTATTGCACACATAGAAATAACACATGATATTGTTTGAAGGTGTTCAGACTATATGTACAAATTTGACATGCGAAAAAGTGACAATCCACATGACAAATACACATAATGTGAACACATCTTATATAATTTATAAATGGTAAAACAAAAATACAAAAAAAAAACTAAACAAATTTATTATTGAAAATGGAAAAAAAATTGAAAAGTAGTTAACAAAAGTAAGTACATATGTATATATTTTTTTATTGCAATTTTTATAGTTATTTTTATGTTGTTAAAGTATGACTGGTGCAAAGAAGCGGTTCTACAGTTGATCGAAATGTGGCAAGAGAAGGAATACTTGTATAACCCGCGGAATAAGTTTTACCATATCAGCTGTTTTAAGATTTTTTTTGATAGGTTATGTCAAATGTAATTGACATACCAACATTTGAACATGTAAATTATAAACCGTATGTGAAACTCAATTTTTGACATACACATGAAAACACATGTGGATAGAAAAGTGACATTCCACATGACAAATACACACAATGTGAACACAGCTTAACAGTCTTAAGGCCCAACTATAATGTGCATATGCTAGCTTAAGCAAACGTGCGAACACATATAAATTGTATGTGGCAAACTATAATGTACTTAACGAAACTTTTCGTTAAGTTTTTCAACTGTCATTTGCTTAAGCAAAAAGCGAAACTGATCGCACATTCTGTACGGAATCAGCTGGTTGTTGTTGTTTGTTTGTGTTTTGAAGAAAATAGAGAAAGAAGAAAATACCTATATTTATTTTAAATTTAATAGAAAATGCGGAAAAAATAAGTGCCTTTACAATAAAAGGGACCCTTTTTATTTTAACAAAAATGTCTTTCTGTCGCGGTTTATTTCTCTGACAGAACAAGAGCGTCTTCTTCTTTTACAATGTAGTTCACTTATTTCTTTTAATGTGCACAGGCCTTCAAGCGCTAACTTTAATATTTTTATATTATTTAAATTTTTCAGTTTTTTCATGGTTTTGTCTCCATTTTTGCAAACACAATACGAAAATTAACAAAACATATGTAAACGTTTATTATTATTTACAATGTAGTGCTGCCACAGCTGTACATTTTAGTACTTTTGCCGATAAATTTAAAAAAAAAAGGAAAAATTATGCGTTTCGGGTACGAAGTTTTCTTTTAATTATAAAATAATATAATAATCTTTATAAAATATAGTCATTTAATGGGGTTTTGTTAAAATAAAAACATTTTTTTTAAACATAAATGAGCAACTGTGGACAAAAAGTTGCAAAGTCATTGTAGCCACCTGAAAGTTAACTCTGAACTAGTTATGCATTTGACAGCCTTTTCGTTAACTTTTGCAATTTGCTTAAGCTTGCTTATGCATATTATAGTTGGGCCTTTAATTCAAATTAGCTCGTGAATTATCCCATCTTAGGCTATGCTTTGCTGTCTGAATCATGTTTATGAATCATGCTGTTTACATGACCAAAAATTTGTTTCGATTTGACAGTTGTTTTTAATAAACAAACAGAATAAAGAAAAACAGAATTTACAATTTGTGAAAAATATTTTTTTTTAATGGACAAAAAAGTGAGTGGAAATTAGTTAGCTTATTTGAAAAAAACATACATTCGTACGTATTTACTTTCTTTACTTCCAGCAAAAAGAAAATAATTTGCTTTGTTTACAATAATATTAAATTTTTACAGCTAGTGCAGATGAACTTGCGATAAAAATTAAAGAGAGCAATTTTTCGTGCTTCGCAAGTAGATTCAAAATGAATCTACTTGATTCGCTCTTAAAATTTTGTATGGTGAAGCATGTTGTTTCGCTCATGATTGGGTGTGAAGCATGAATAGAGGGCGAAGCATGTACCGTGGAAACATAGTATAAAACCGTCATTAATTCTAGTTCGAACATAAAACCAATAATATTGGTTTCTATGACACCCCTGATAATTACTTATGTAGGTATGTATATAAAAACAAGTTAGAGTACTATAGTCGGCTGTGCCGAATCTTTAATACCTTCCGTATAAACGTAATAAGAAATACACGGGTGTAGGACTAGTATATCCTAATTCTGTGCTTTCTAATTAGTCTCAGTGCAAATTTTATTAGTATTTTATATATTGTTTGAAAGACAATCAGGGGTGTCATAGAAACCAATATTGTCAGAATTGGTTTTAAAACCGACAAGAAAAAATGCTGGTGTCCTATGACTCCAAATATTACTTGTTGGTCGTAATTCACTAATACACAAGCAAAAGCAAAGCATAGTAGCTTTACTATGTGATCTTATTTACTGGCGCAGTCAGCCAAAGCAATTCACTTTAAAAAATTTGCTGCTGCTTAAAACTTAGTTTTTGATTTTTTCTTTTATGCTTTTGCTGAGCTATAAACTGTAAACAGTTATGGAGTGATAGCTTTTAAATCCAGTATCCATGCCGTGTAACCGATATTAGTATGATTTCTGGATTAAAATTATTAATCTATGGACCGATCTTAAATTTTGGAACACTGATTTTTATGCATATGTCGAAATTCAACATAATTTTATTTTTTATTTTTATTTATTTCTTTATTTTATTTGGTCTATAGATTTACAAAATCCTTACAGACTAAAGACTTACATATTTAAAAATAGAATGATATTTCTTTTTGAAACATTAATAGGATGTGATATATCAATAACATTATAGCAATCATTAACATTTTTGCAAATGCGGCGGAACGAATTATTATTAGCGTAGACAAATCTGTTATGCGACAGTCTTAGAAGTTGAAAATTGCGAGTTGTTCTAGCTGGAATATTAAAATTTATTTGGCCAAGCAGGAACTGGGAATTTACTTCACCACAAATTAAACCAAGCAGAAATGTAATACCCAGCATTATACGGCGAATTTTTAAAGTTGGAAGCTTTATAAGGTTGAGTCTGTTCTCGTATGGTGGCAGCACAAAAGAGTTCCATCCGAGGCGACGTAAACAAAATATCAAAAACTGTTTTTGAGCAGATTCAATGCTCTTAATATGAATACTGTAGCAAGGATCCCAAATGATACAACCATATTCTAGAATGGGGTAAACCAAGGCAGTATATAGCTGTTTGGTAATATATGGGTCAGAAAACTGCTTAGACCAGCGTTTCATGAATCCAAGCACACCGAAAGCTTTATTAACTGTTAGCGCAATATGATCACAGAAGTTTAGTCTGTGATCAAACAAAATTTCAAGATCAACAATAGTGTTAACTTCTTCCAGAGTTGTACTATTTATATTATAGTTCGAATTAATTTTGTTATTTCTGTAAAACGACATGTGTTTGCATTTTTTAATATTAAGTTCCATTAAATGTATTCTGCATCATTGAGAAAACGTCTAGATCTTCCTGTAGAAGACGTACAGTGGCCGACAAAAGTCTACATACGACCCATATTTTTGCAATTTGGGTATTTTGAAACCATAATGAAGAAAAGTAATAATACAGTTTTGTTTAAGATGTATTTATAATAATAATAACACAAAAAAAATCTTATTTTATTATAAACTTAAACTTTTATTCACAAAAAACTAATAAAATTGAATGACAAAAGTCTACATACGAGCTGTAAATTAACATAAAAAACTTTGGGTATTAAAACTTATTATGTACTTTTTATTAAAATTAATATATCGTTGGGCCACCATGGGCATCTATAACTGCCTGTAAGCGTCTGGGCATCGAAACAACTAAATTGTCGAGTTATGTTTAGCCATTCTTCTTGAAGCTTCTCTTTAAGCATTGGGTCACTAGTAATAGGAGTTTTGCGAATTTTTCGTTGTAGAATCTCCCACACGTGCTCAATAACATTTAAGTCCGGCCTTTGAGGTGGGGTGTACAACTGTCGTGGGGCATTGTAGGGCAGCCATTCTTTGACAATCTGAGCCGTGTGCCTCGGATCGTTATCTTGCTGGAAAATCTAACTCTGACTAAGATTTAAAATATCAGCCGAGGGTTTAAAATTTTGTTCCAAAATGAATTTGTACAGATACCGATCCATATTACCCTCAATAAACACTAACTTTCCTACTCCAGAAGCAGCAACAGTACCCCAAACCATCACGCTGCCTCCACCATGCTTAACAGTAGCAACTAGTTCTTCGGCTCCATCGCTGTATTTTTTTTTCTCCAAGCTTTATCTCTCCCATCACTTCCAAATATGTTATATTTAGATTCATCAGTGAACAAAACTCTCTTCCAGAAATCCATGTCCTTCTGAATATGCTTGTGCGCAAATTCCAAACAAAGTTTGCGATTTTTTTTCGCTTATGAGAGGTTTATGCGAGGAGATCTGCTATGGTAACCATTATTATTTAAAGTTCTTTGTATAGTTCTTGGATGTACAATTAATTCAGATCATGCAGCGATATCTTCGGCTAATTTTGCGGCATTTACTTTTGGATTTTTGCCCACTTCTTTTAAGATGAAGCTAACGTCTCTACGACTAAGTTTCTTTGGGCGACCTCCACGTGGTGTGTTTTCAACTGTACAAGTCTTTTTAAAGTTATTGACTATTGTCTGAACTGTAGACTTACTTAAATTAAGAAGCTTTGATATTTCACCAAAAGATTTTCCCTCATTTCTGCACTTTACAACAAATTTACGGACATCAATTGATATTTCTTTTCGAGAAGCCATTATTTCTATTAAAGATTTATTTAATCCGCCTAAACTTGAACTGAATACTATTTTAAGAAACCTTAACACAACAAGAAAAGTAGAAAATAAATAACGGCATTTTACTGTTTGAATTCAACAACAAAATCCCATATATGCTGGTCGTATGTAGACTTTTGTCAATGCTTTTTATTTGTTTATTATGAATAATTTTTAAAGTTTACATTACAATAATATTTTTTTTTTGGCATATCAATAAAAATAGATTACACACAAAACTGCATCATTATTTTTTTTATTCCGCGCTAATGTTCTCATAAAATGTCCAATATTGTGGTCGTATGTAGACTTTTGTCGGCCACTGTATGTATATCATTAGAATTTTCCAAGCTCTTAAAAATCTTGACGTCGTCGGCATACATTAGTACTTTAGAATGGAGGATGACATTGGGAAGATCATTAATAAAAAGTGTAAATAGAACAGGACCAGGGTGACTGCCGTGAGGTACTCCTGAAGTAACTTTAATAACATTTGAAACAGCTTCTCTAAACTTTACTTGTTGAGTTTTATTGGATAAGTAAGAACTCAACCAATTTAAAGCCAGAATGCTAAAACCCATCAGCGATAATTTTTGAAGTAAAATAACGTGGTTTACTTTGTCAAATGCCGTACTAAAATCTGTATATATTACGTCAGTTTGCAGTTTATTTACAAAACCATTATTTATTAAAGTAGTAAATTCAAGTAAGTTTGTTGTTGTAGAACGCAATTTGCAGAAACCATGTTGACGAGTAGAAAATAACGGTATATTTAAGATATGTATTAGTATTAACGTAGATTTCGGAAGTGGACCTTACATGGGTTATATAGTCAAATATGGACCGATATTCTTAAAACCCAAAAGTTTGATTTAGGCATGTATATAAAGATCCGTGTAAAGTTTTGGATCGGTACCGTTATTAATAAGATATTTAAGAGTATTAAAGTGATTTTCGGAAGAGGTCTTTATATGGGGGGATACTGTTAAAAATGGACCAAAATTTACAAGCCCTATACTCTTGGTGCTCTTTTGTATTTGTAAAAACTCTTAGCTATAGGCTGTGTGTTTTGTATACTCATTACAGCACACAGCACTAGCAATACGAAATACACAAACAACTTTGCCTTATTTTTTTTGTCGTACTTCACTCTATACACGCAAGCGCAAAGCAACAACACTTTCGTATGCTCTCCTGGTAAACACTGGTTACTGCGATCGTCAATGTAGATTTTGTTTAACGTATGATACCGTTTAAAAAAGATGTGTGTGAAGTTAGCTCTTTATAGATGAAATTTGCGAAAGAAACTCTGATATTTTAATTGCAGGGGATTTTAATATTGACTGGAATAAAGATTTCTACACAAATAAATTACAAAGTATTCTCAACGATAATGGCCTCAAACATATAATGAATGAATACACAAGAATAACACAAACGTCAAAAACTTTAATAGACTATATTTTAATAAATAATGAAAATACTTCAGCAAAAAATAATATTAAAAATAAAATATCAGATCATGAATCTATAGACATTTTTATTGAATATGAATCAAGACATCAAGAATACCACACTAAAGACATAGATATTTTTAAATACAATAAAAACAGCTTTAAAAGAGAACTAAATGTAATAATACAATATGATGAAACAAAAGATTTAAATTATAACGTACTTAATTTTGATAATGCTTTCGAACATACAATACGAAATTTTAGTGTAAAAAGGAAAATAAATGAAAATTTTAAAAATAAATGGTTCAATAATGAACTTAGAATTTTGAAACATGAAAAAATCTATAGATACCAACTAGCAATTACTCAAAATACTAATGAAGCGTGGAATAACTACAGAATAATAAGAAATACATATAAAGTTAAAGTTGAAAATGAAAAAAATAAATTTATAAACAATAAAATTAGTAATGCACATAACCAAAAAGAAATGTGGTCAAAAATAAAAGAACTTGTACTAAGAAAACCCAGAAATATTATAAAAACTGTGATAATAAACCAAATAGAATATAAGGATAATTTACAAATAGCTAAAAATTTTAATAATTATTTTGTTGAAAGCATCAAGGAAATTAGAAGTTCCATTGAATATGTGCAATATGACAATAAAATATCTGTGATAGATCTAAAATTTAAATTTCGTGCAATTTCTTTACAAGAACTTAAAATAGTATGTAAGAACATCAATAAAAAACCTGACTACAAAAAAATAACCAACAATTTAATATTAGATAACTGGGATATTATCGGCAACATTATGCTAAATATTATAAACAAATCTTTGGAAACGGGAGTTTTCCCTAACAACTGGAAAGAATCAATGATAACACCTATACAAAAAATTGAAAACACTAAAAAATGCGAAGAGTTTCGACCAATAAACACACTTAAGACATTTGAAAAAATTATTGAAAAAATTGTAAAAAATCAATTAGAAAATTATTTAGAACAAAATAAGCTTTTATCAAAATATCAATCAGGTTTTAGAAAAAAACATTCATGTGAGACAGCAGTTAACTACGTAATAAACAGATGGAAATTTATGAAGAAAAATAATAAAATAATGGCAATTTTTTTGGACTTTAAAAGAGCATTTGAAACAATAGATAGGAATATACTATTAAAAAAATTATATAATTACGGAATTCAAGATACGGAACTTAAATGGTTTGAATCATATCTAAATAATCGTCGACAGATCACAAAGATTAACAATATATTATCAAATGATATTGAAAATGATTTTGGAGTACCACAAGGATCAATATTAGGAGCACTTTTATTTATATTATATATTAATGATATGGAGAAAGTTTTAGATAAGTGTGAAATTGTCTTATACGCAGATGATACTCTAATCTTCACAGAAACACCCACCGAGGAGATATGTTACAGCGATTTAACAAATGATATGGACAACATTAATATATGGCTAAAAATTAATAAACTAAAGTTAAACGAAAACAAGACAAAAATAATGGAAATAAATATGAACACTAATATAATATTTAAAATTAATAATGTAATAATAGAAAAAGTGAACAATATAAAATATCTGGGTTTTCTTATAGATAAAGACATAAAATTAAAAGGTCATATTGAATATATATGTAAAAAAATTAGTAAAAAAATTGGATTTTTCAAACGTTTAAGAAACAAAATATCTATTATAACAGCAGTAAATATATATAATACAATGATAAAGCCACATTTTGAATATGGTTCAACTATGCTATACACATGCTGTACAGATCAGCAATTATCAAGACTACAGAAATTACAAAATAAAGCTATGCGTTCAATACTTAAATGTAATCGATATACATCAATACAACATATGTTAGCTACGCTTAAATGGTTAAACATAAAACAACGACTGGAATTAAACACAATCAACTTTATTCAAAAGATGAAAGTAGGAAATGCACCTGAATATTTGGTTGAACAATTAAGATACGTGGGTGAAGTACAACCATATAGCCTAAGAAACGCCTCAGACTTTAGAATTCAACGAGCGGATAACAACACCATGCAACGATCACTATTTTATAAAGGACTGACTCTCTTTAATACAATGCCAAATAATATTAAGAATGAATTAAATTCAAACATATTGAGAAGAAAAATTGTATCATTTGTAAAAAATAACAATTTAAACCAAAATTAAAAATGTAGTTTGTTAAAAAATGTAAAAAACATTATAAAAGTATTTAAAATACTACTAATAAATAAATAAAAAAAAAAAAAAAAAAAAAAAAAAAAAAGTTAGCTCCGTTTTTAACATTACCTATGTTAATGTATAAATTAACATACTTACTACTCATCGACTGTTAAGTTAACAGAGCTGCATTTTTTCCTCTCAGTTTTTATTTTATTATTAAAAACTAACAAAAAACGTCAGTATCAATTATTCAGAAAATATATAGAAATTAATACACTTTGTAGATATTAAATAAAAATTAAATTTTTTTATGAAGAGTATCTGCTTGTACAGCAGAATTGTCTTAGTAAAAAAGTGGTACATGAAAATGTTCATAAAACTACCAAAACTAGAAATTGTGCACGATCTGTGCTATATAGGGTGGATAGCCATTACTTCAGAGATATCAGAACTATATAGCTTATAGTCAGAATGTATATCAGATCGGAGATATATAATTTTCAAAATGGAGAAATTTAACATTTTGCCAAAAGTGGTACATGAAAATGTTCAAAAAACTACCAAAACTAGAAATTGTGCACGATTTGTGCTATATAGGGTGGATAGCCATCACTTCAGAGATATCAGAACTATATAGCTTATAGTCAGAATGTATATCAGATCGGAGATATATAATTTTCAAAATGGAGAAATTTAACATTTTGCCAAAAGTGGTACATGAAAATGTTCAAAAAACTACCAAAACTAGAAATTGTGCACGATCTGTGCTATATAGGGTGGATAGCCATCACTTCAGAGATATCAGAACTGTATAGCTTATAGTCAGAATGTATACCAGATCGGGGATATATAATTTTCAAAATGGAGAAATTTAACATTTTGCCAAAAGTGGTACATGAAAATGTTCAAAAAACTACCAAAACTAGAAATTGTGCACGATCTGTGCTATATAGGGTGGATAGCCATCACTTCAGAGATATCAGAACTATATAGCTTATAGTCAGAATGTATATCAGATCGGAGATATATAATTTTCAAAATGGAGAAATTTAACATTTTGCCAAAAGTGGTACATGAAAATGTTCAAAGAACTACCAAAACTAGAAATTGTGCACGATCTGTGCTATATAGGGTGGATAGCCATCACTTCAGAGATATCAGAACTGTATAGCTTATAGTCAGAATGTATATCAGATCGGAGATATATAATTTTCAAAATAAAATGTTTTTAAACCACTGTGCATCATATGAGTTACTCCGCGAAAATATTGAAAAAAATTAACAGTAAATTTATTTAAACCACATATGTTAATGTAAGCATACTTATTGAAATTTGGTTTCGTTCTAAGAGTTTACAATTTATATTTTTTCTAACAAAATTCACACATAGTTTTTTAAAGACATTATTATTGGTTTCATTCTTGATTTTATTTGGTAAAGAATTGAAAAGTTTAAGGCCCTTGTAGAAAAGAGATCTCTTCATTAAAGATGTTTTTACTCGTTGTAGTCTGAAGTTATCAGCATTCCGTAGTGTGTATGGGTGTACATCGCCAACATATCTCACATGTTCGCATAAATAATCTGGTGCATTTCCCTGTCGTATTTTTTGTATCAGTTTTATAGTGTTGAGTGCGAATCGTTGTTTTATATTCATCCATTTGAGTGTTACTATCATTAATCATTAATTTCCAAGGTTACAGGTTTTGAAAGTTTATCATAGTAATTTTTGTTTCTTGTCTTGTGTTTGTTAATCAGTTGTCTTGCTCAAGAATGATAAAATAAAGATTACGCCAACGCGCGTAAAATTTTAAAATGTTCTGCGCATTTAGGCCCTGTGACGTCACACATTCTGTGTTTCTATTGGCTAATTTTCTCTCACTTGTTTTTTTACTCATGTTTTGCTTGCATTTGCTCATTGCACTCTTCATGTTTATATTTTTTGTTGTTTTTTTTTTTTTTTTTGTTTGTTTTTCTTTTTTAAACAGATTTTATTTTAGAACTCTCAGAAATTTCAATTGCAACGTTGCCAACTATCACATAAAACATAAATTTTTCGCAAGAAATTTTAATTCTAACACATGAAACATTATTGGTAACCCTTAGAATGGCCCTTCTACGTCACATAACGGGAAATCATGCGCATGGCGTAATCTTTATTTTATCAGCAAAAGGACTAAATTTATTGTCAAAGACTGTATTAGTTGTTGTATTGTGGTAAAATGTGAAGTATCTCAAATATGTATCCCAGTCAGACATATTTTCATTTAGGAAATCTCGAATATATTCATTAAAAACTCTATGATTACGTTCCACCGTTCCTATTGTCTTATGGTGATAAGCAGTCGAAAATTTTAAATCAAAGTTCTGAAAATAGTTCGTTCTTAAATTCTGTTCCCATATCTGAGTTTATGATGTTAACTTTTCCATAGACTAAAATAAGTTTTCAAAAATTGGACGGGCAACTGTTTGTGCTGACTTATCAGGTATAGCTATTGTAATCAAGTATTTACTTAAATCGCACATTAATGTTAATGTATATTTATTACCGTATGCAGATCGGGGTAACGGGCCTATTGTGTCTACTACTAATATATCAAATGCTTTTGTTGGAGTTGGTGTAAAAACAAGTTGTTCTAAATTTTTTGGTTTGACTTTATTTAAAATACATTTAGCACAATTCTTAGTAAATTTTGCGATGTCTTTTGTCATTTTCTTCCAATAAAACTTAGTGCGAAGCTTTGCATATAATTTCTTTTGACCGCAGTGTCCGCCTAGGATAGGATCACTATGGTATATTGGCATTAGCTTTTGCTTCTTTTCGTCCTCAAATATGTAACGAACAATCGACCTGCCACAGGATATCACCGGTCTGTACACCTAGCATTGCTTCGGTCTTAGCTCAGGGCGTAGTCTGTGATACCTAATAAGGGGAAGTCCCGTCACATCAAATTAAAATTAGAACTAGTGTACAGAATAGAAGATAGATTTAAGAAAATAAACTCCCTCACAATTTTAGATAGTTTCTTGCTAGTTCTGGGAGGAATAAGATGTTAAATTCCTCCTGATCGATTTACCCACCCTACCTGCTGACGATCAGAATGTTTAATCTCAGCCCCTAAGGTTATGTTACCTACTCCTTTACTCTACATTTCTTCAACAAAAGAATCCAACTAGTTACTCATAGTGATATTCACAATATTTATTATCATGTAAATTCATCAAAGACACATCTATTAATATTATTAACTTATTATTTTTTTTTAACTTTTATAATTAAAAGTATTATTATTGGGAATACTTCCCATAAACAGAAATTCATAGCATAATCTAAGTAAAATAAAAAGATAGATGAATGTATGTTAATAATAACAAAATGCAAAAAAAAATTAAATTTACTTTACTTTTATTTACTCCTTTACTCTACATTTCGTCAACAAAAGAATCCAACTAGTTACTCATAGTGATATTCACAATATTTATTATCATGTAAATTCATCAAAGTAACACATCTATTAATATTATTAACTTATTATTTTTTTTAACTTTTATAATTAAAAGTATTATTATTGGGAATACTTCCCATAAACAGAAATTCATAGCATAATCTAAGTAAAATAAAAAGATAGATGAATGTATGTTAATAATAACAAAATGCAAAAAAAATTAAATTTACTTATATATGAATGTAAGTATGCAAACTAAGTGAGACATTTCTCATAAAAAAAACAATGCTAATATAATTAATTAAGAGAACTCATATTGTAAGTACAAGCGAAAAAAATAATAGTTATACATATATATATAGAGATCATTATTAGTTAATGATATCGATGAGCATTCTGTCTTGTTTTTGCAATATAGTTTCTCTTAAAAAAAAACTTAATTATGGTTGTTATTTGAAGCTCTTTAACTTACATTATCTTTTTCCCACGATGTCAACAGGCCTGATGATTCGATGGTATTTAGTTAGGTTTAGATAGGTTTGTGTGCTTTTTTTTCTTTTGTTATTCAATTAGATTAGTTTAAATTTTGTAAAGTTTTTATAAATATAGAGATTTAGTTTTCATAACAAGTATAAGTAGAGAAAAAAAACTATAAAAATAATTTTGACTAAGTGGTTCGGGTCTTATTCGAGTCTTGTACTCAATGTGTATAAAGTTAAGTTTGTATAGATTTACATCTTTACATACTAACTTTTAACACAGTGAGTTAGATGTTTAAATATCTAAAAGATTTAATTTAGGTAAGGGTTAATTTAGCGAATATTTAGTTTATTTATTTATTTATTTATTTAATAATTTATAATCATAATAAATTATGAATACAAACAATATTTACATAGGTACGTACTAACAACTAAGGATTTTGACCTAATATTTGTTAAATAAGATTGTATATATTACAGTATTTTAATAGTAACATTACAGTCTTTATGTTTTGTATATTTACAGTTTTTAGGAGATCTACTAGGCAAATTTTATCGAAAAGATTTATTTGAGCTTGCTTTATAAAATTACATAAGAAAATTAGATGTTCTGTGTTTAGAGTTGTTGTTGTATTACAAAGTTGGCAATGATTTTGGTTAGTGTTATTAAACAAATGTTGTACAGTTAAGCGGGTATGTCCTAATCTTAATCTAATATATTTTTGAAGATCACTTCTTTTTGCTTCATTGGGATATATTGGTGGAGTTTTATCTGGGTTGAATGTTTTGTATGTGTGTTGGTAGTTGGCCCATTCTTCAATATCAGCTTTTTTAATTGATGTTGAAATTGCTCTTTTGATATCGCACTTATTAGATGAGGCATATGAAAAGATTGGTGCAGAAGAAGCAAATTTTGCTGCTTCGTCCGCTAATGTGTTTCCTTTAATACCAGAGTGGCCCGGAATCCACATTATTTTAAATTTGGTGGGGTATTTTATTAAGATATCTCTTATTTTTGAGATAGTTGTATTTTTATTTTTTATATTTTGGGTGGCAGTTATTGTAGATTTTGAGTCTGAACAAATAATATATTTACCACGGAGATTTTTATATTTATTGAGGGTGTAATAGATAGCGGTTGATTCTGCAGTAAAAATTGAACATTCACTATTTAAGCTAGCAAGGAATTCTATTTTTAATGTTTTATCTATTACTGCAAATGTTGTAGAATAGTTTGTTTTTGAGCCATCTGTATATAAGAAGTTCCAATTTTTGTATGCTAAAAGAATTTCTTTAATGAGAGAAATAAGATCCGAAATAAAACTATCCCTTTTCAATTTCCATTGAGGTTCAGTAGGTGTATAAGCTTTAAATTTCAAATAAATTTCTAATTGGAGTAGTTTTTAGAGCGCCAAGGGCAATTCTAATGGATTGGTGATAAATTGGAGCAATTTTTTTTAATTGTGTGTTTGGGGCTTTTCCATATATGGTTAGGCCATATTCTGTAGTTGACAGGATGACACTGCGAACAATATTTAACGATGTTTTGGGATGGGAGTTACCATTTTTACTAGTTATGCATTTTAATATATTAATACGTTTTGATAGAGTTTTTTTAATATGATCTAAATGCGAAGACCAGGTGAAATTGCTGTTGAAAATTAAGCCAAGAATTTTTAATGATTCTGTCTTACTAATTTGTTTTCCTTGGATAACAATATTAGTAGTATTACATGATATTTTCTTGCATATGTGTAAATATTTAGTTTTATCGAATGCGATTTTTGCACCAGTTGTGTTGCACCACTCACTTATAGGAGTGAATAAGGTGTTTATTTCCTGTTGAAAATTCGAGTTAAGGCCCAACTATAATATGCATAAGCAAGCTTAAGCAAATTGCAAAAGTTAACGAAAAGGCTGTCAAATGCATAACTAGTTCAGAGTTAACTTTTAGGTGGCTACAATGACTTTGAAACTTTTTGTCCACAGTTGCTCATTTATGTTTAAAAAAATATTTTTATTTTAACAAAAAGCCATTAAATGACTATATTTTATAAATATTATTATATTATTTTATAATTAAAAGAAAACTTCGTACCCGAAACGCATAATTTTTTCTTTTTTTTAATTTATCGGCAAAAGTACTAAAATGTACAGCTGTGGCAGCACTACATTGTAAATAATAATAAACGTTTACATATGTTTTGTTAATTTTCGTATTGTGTTTGCAAAAATGGAGAAAAAACTTAAAAATTTAAATAATATAAAAATATTAAAGTTAGCGCTTGAAGGGTTGTGCACATTAAAAGAAATAAGTGAACTACACTGTAAAAGAAGAAGATGCTCTTGTTCTGTCAGAGAAATAACCGCGACAGAAAGACATTTTTGTTAAAATAAAAAGGGTCCCTTTTATTGTAAAGGCACTTATTTTTTTCCGCATTTTCTATTAAATTTAAAATAAATATATTTTCTTCTTTCTCCATTTTGTTCAAAACACAAACAAGCAACAACAAACAGCTGATTCCGTACAGAATGTGCGATCAGTTTCGCTTTTTGCTTAAGCAAATGACAGTTGAAAAACTTAACGAAAAGTTTCGTTAAGTACATTATAGTTTGCCACATACAATTTATATGTGTTCGCAGGGTTGCTTAAGCTAGCATATGCACATTATAGTTGGTCCTTTAGACTTATGTTTGTATATTATGTATAAATCATCCGCATATATATGTTTGAAAAATTTGTTATTGCATATAATTTTGTTTAGTTGGTTAGTGGCAATTTGAAAAAGTATTACAGATAATGGAGACCCTTGAGGAATACCATTATAGAGGTTTTCTGTAGATGAAAAGCAGTTATTTACTTTAACTTTTATCTTTCTATTAGATAGAAAAGTGTACACAAAATTGATAATTTTTTCCCCAAGTTTCCATTCTTTGAGCTGTGAAATAATCGAATGAATTCCAATACGGTCAAAAGCTTTTTCAAAATCGACTGATATGATGGATATGCGACTATGATATGTAAGCGCGGAGGCTGTTAAATTGTCAATATAAGTTAAAGCATCGATAGTTCCTTTATTTGGCTTAAATGCGACTTGATGAGTGCTGAGAAGTTTATTTTTTTGAAGGAACCATGTAATTCTAGTTGCAACTATTTTTTCGAGTAATTTCGATACGCAAGGTATAAGCGAGATTGGCCTGTATCCTTCAATTTTTGTAATATCTTTGTTGGGTTTCATAATGGGGATTATTGTTGCTGTTTTCCAACTCTGCGGAATTATACCGGTTCTAAAAATTAAATTGTATAGATCAAGTAGTATATATAGGGTTTTATTAGGCAGTTGTTTTAGCAATGGATATGAAATGTTGTCAAAGCCTGGTGTTTTACCCTTTAGTGTATTTAAAGTTGTTTTAATTTCAAACATTGTTATGTCTTCTTCTAAGATCTTTGATGAATTTTTTGGTTGATAGTTAATGAGGATATTGATGTTTTGTTTCCTGCGTTTGAATTCATTATCAAAGTTAACATCGCTTGATTGGTAAGACCAAAATTTAGCGAAAAGGTTTACAATGTCAGTTGGGTTTGAAAGATTTTCATTGTTGTGTTCAACATAACGGATTTTATTATTTGCGTATAGTTTACGCAAGTTGAACCAAATTTTGGAAATAGGGTAAGATGGATTTATTTGTTCTGCGAAAGTTGCAAAAGAAGCTCTCTTGGCTTGTTTACATTTGTACTTAAAAAGGGCATTACATTTTTTATATGCTAGTCTGTTATCCATAGAAGGGTGCCGTCTGAAATAATTAAATAGGCGTTGCTTGGAATCACGCAAGGCCTTGAGTGCATCTGACCACCAGTGTGTATATCTGTGTTTCTTATTTTTAAGGATTGGTATGGAATAGTTTGCAGCAGATTTAATTGTTTTTTGTAACCTTGCAGCTTCTTTATTAATGTTGGAGGAAAGATTTTTGGTGTCAATATTTTCTAAATAATTTTGATATTTATGCCAATTAGCTTTTCGAATATTGAAGCGTGTTTCGTTAGTATTACAGTACGAGTGTTTATGATTTGGTTGTTGGTAAGTAATATGGATCGGAAAATGATCGCTGCCATGTAGATTGGGATTTACTTTCCATAGCATATGTTGGGATAAATCCGGTGAGACAAAATATAGATCGATATGTGTGAATGTGGATCTGGTAGAAAGATGAGTAGGGCTACCGTCATTTAACAATATAATATTGGAATTAGTGAGCAAATGTTCCATAAAATGACCTCTTTGGTTGGTGTGAGGAGAAAACCACATCAGAGAATGCTAGTTAAAGTCGCCTAATATGATTGTACGTGTGCTAGCATTTGTGAAGAATGTTGTTAATTCCGTGGTAGGTAATCTTTCTGAAGGATTTAAGTAAAGTGAATAGGTTTTTAGTTTAAATCCTAAGAATAAGTCAACAGCCGTATGAAAATTGCTCGTTGAAGATATATTATATTTTAAATTGTTTTTAAAAAACAGAGCTGCGCCTCCACTTCTGTTGGATCTAGAGTTTGATAACGAAGCTTTATATCCATTTAACTGTATATGATTAAGCCCGTGGTGGGTTTCTTGAAGAGCTATTATGTCAGGAGAATTGTTTTGAATTAAATTTTGTAATTCATGTAGATTATTGTAAAAACCATTAATATTCCACTGTAGAATTTGAATAGCCATATTGTTTGCTAAATAATATATTTAAATCTCCATATCGGAGAGTGGGGAGTTATCTGAAGGAGAAGATTTGATCGAAACTATAGAGAATAAAGAAGAAAGAGAAATTGCAAGATCAAATTTTACAACGGTAATTGATAGTCATTTAAACAAAGTTTCATTAAATAATAGAGATAGATTTACAATAAATAGAGTAAAAAATTGCCAAACATTTCTAAAAAAGAATAGAGATATAATGATTTTAAGAGCAGATAAAGGTAACACAACAGTAGCAATCAATAAAATAGATTACACATCTAGAATTGAAAACATTTTAAACGACAATGAAACTTTTCAAGTTTTAAAGAAAGACCCAACAAACAGATTTCAAAAAATTAACAATAATTTAATAGACGAACTTTTTAAATTAAATTTAATAACACCAATAGAGAAAAATAAACTTAAAACTTCCATAGCTATAGCTCCCAGGTTATATGGATTACCTAAAATACACAAAGAAAATTTTCCATTAAGACCAATTTGTTCATCAATAAATTCACCGTCACATAATCTATGTAAATATATTGTTAAAATCCTTAAAAATTTAACAGAAAATTCAAAATATAATGTTAATAATTCAATACAATTTAAAGATAAATTAAAAAATATTTCTATCAAAAATAATGAAAAATTAATATCACTTGATGTTGTTTCATTGTTCCCAAGTATTCCAGTTGACCTAGCAATAAAAATTATAGAAGAAAATTGGAACAAAATTTCCGAATTTACTGATATTAATAAAAATTTATTCTTACGAATCATAAAATTCTGTATAGTTGACAATAGGTATTTCCAATATGATGGCAAAATATATAAACAAGAAAAGGGACTTCCAATGGGTTCACCAGCATCTCCAATAATAGCAGATATTGTAATGGAAAAATTATTAGATACATGTATTGAAAAATTATCAATAAAACCAAAAATACTAACAAAATATGTAGACGACTTATTTTGTATAATTGAAGATAATAAAATTGATAATTTATTATCAACATTCAACTCATTTGATCAGAATATAAAATTTACTATTGAAAAAGAATTAAATTCTTCAATTTCATATTTAGACATATTAGTTAAAAGAAGGGGAAATAATTTAGTATTTGATTGGTATAAAAAACCAACTTCATCAGGAAGAATTTTAAATTATTTTTCAAAACACCCAAAAAGAATTATTATAAACACTGCTAAAAATCTTATAGATAGAATATTAACAATTAGTGACATTAGATTTCATAAGAAAAATAAAGAAATAATTAGAAATATATTAATAGATAATAGTTTTCCTAATGAACTCATTTGCAGATTAATAAAACAATTTAATACAAAGAAATCCTATATTAATAATGGAATTTCAGAACCAAAAATTTATAAGTCAATATCATATATACCTGGATTTTCAGAAAGAATAGAACATTTAAACATATACAACAAAACAACATACAAAATGGCACATAAGGTAAATAATAATGTAGGAAGATTATTCACAAAAACTAAAGATAGATTAGAAAAGACAGATATGTCAAATTTAGTATATAAAATTCCTTGTGGTGGTAATAGTAACGGACAATGTAACAAAATATATATAGGAACAACAGGGACAAAACTTAAAACTAGATTAGCAGGACATAGACATTACCAGAAATATAGAAATTATAATTCAACACAAAAAACAGCTTTATCAACCCATTGTAGAGATTTTAACCACTACCCAGATTTTGATAACACATCTATATTGAACACAGAAAATCATACAAAACGAAGATACATGTTAGAAATGTTACATATAAATAATGTACCATCAGAAAGAAGGATAAATTTTAAGAAAGACACAGAAAACTTAGCTCAAAATTACAGACACCTATTGAACAAAAATATAAATATTAACAATAGGAGAAATTAACACAATTTATGTATTTAAAAAATGTTATAATTCCAAAATGTTATTATTTAAAATGTTACTATGTATATTTCTGTTATAATTTTTTTACTGTTCAATGTTATTATCGAAAATTTAAAATTATTTTTCTGTAAAACATGTTTTCAATTTTGTCAACCCCTTTCAAACTTATATCAAAAAAATTTTTACACATAGAAAATTTTTATAATATTAAATTAACTCCTGAAGAAGATTTCCAAAGGAAATCGAAATATTGAGTAAATTATATATAAGAAATAAAAATCTTTTATAAAAAACAAAAAAGTGACCTCAAGCTTAAAAATTATTTAATAAAAAAAAAAAAATGTATAAAAACTGTCTTACAAAAAATAAAAATTACAAAAGCGTTTCGATGTTGTTAAATAAATGTTGTTTACAAGACGATTTAAATAGTGAAATTCGATTAATTGACTTCAAATCTGCATGTAAATTATTGAATTTTACAGCACCCACGTAATCAATGCGTTGCTTGGTAGTTTCTAGTCTACATCGAGGAATTCTTAAATTTGTTCTGTTTCGTGTGTTAAAACTAAATTGCTGTTGAGAAAATGTCATGCTTTGGTGACCAATATGGTTAATGCATTTAAAAACAAACATTAACACCTGATACTCATGCAATCCATAAATTGGTAAAATTGTTTTGCTTATATCTTTGAACAATGTGACAGTTGAATTTAGAATTGGTAGTTTGTAAACAATTTTTAATGCTTTGTTTTGCATGCATTGAAGCGATTTCAGTGAAATGTTATTTTTATTGTAAGCATATATAATTGCTAAGTAATTCAAATGCGATTGAATCAATGATTGAAATATCATCATCCTTGATTTAACATCCAGTTTATTTTTTAATTTATATAAAATCCCAATTGCTGGAGCTATTTTCCTCTTCAAGTCGGTTATATGTAAATCCCATGACAAGTTACTTTGCAATGTGATTCCCAAATACTTAACGGAATGGGATTCGTAAACAGCTTTTCCATTAATAAACACGTTGAAATCACTATTTATACTTAAAGCATGTGGTCTAAAGCGTATTAATTTGGTTTTATCAGGGTTAAGAACTAATCGATTTAATCGCGCAAATTCAAATATTAAAGCGGCATCTCTTTCAATTCATGTTTTAAGTGATAAATCGTACTTGTAGGGGTAAAACAAGCACACATCATCTGCAAACATAAAAAGTTGCCCATCTAAATTTTTTAAAATTTCAGTCTCGTCTCATCGAACTGTTCGGACGTGTTACTTTTAGTGCGGCTGAATTTTCGGTGAAAAAGTCGTAATAGGTGAAAAAGTGTAAAAAGTTGAAATTAAACAAAAAAGTGAAAAAAATAACTCGTAATAGGTTAAAATATATATATAAAAAAAAACATTAAAAATCGTATAAAAACTGTATGAGTGTTCCTCTCAGATGTAATTCTGAGAAAGAGCTTAGCTCGTCTAGAAAAACTAAATGGGTCTCTGAGGAAGAATCCCTAGAAAAATCTCTGGAGAATTTTCTCACTACAATAGCCGTAGAACGGCGTCGTTCCTGTTCGCCCAATATAGTGATTTCAACAGATGAAAAAACATCATCTTCATCAAATAGTGCAGTCAAACCCAAAAAACAAGTAGGTATGGATAAGTACATAACCATTCTCAAGCGACAGAGAAGCCCGACATCTGCTCAAATGTCTTTTAACTCAAAAGTTCCTAAGACCGTCAATAGTGGTAAACCAAATGACCAAAACAGATTTTCTCTACTTCAGACGGATGATCCAGAAATACCGAAAAAGACATTTAAGCCCCCACCAATTTACCAGAGAGAGCCCACTTCCAACAAACTGATACAAATAATTGTTGCTGTAATAGGTGAAAACATGTTTAGCGTAACCTCAATGAAACATGGAAATATCTGCGAGACAAAGATACAAGTGAATAGGGAAGATGATTTTCGAAAATTGTCCAACCAGCTGGAAAGGGAGACTAGGGATTTCTATACTTACCAGCTCAAAAGCGCAAAAGGACTCCAAGTCGTTCTAAAGGGTATAGACCCATGTGTTGATCCTGCGGAGATAAAGACCGGCTTAATGGACAAAGGGTTCAAAATTAAGAGTGTTGTGAATATTAGAAACCGTGAAAAGATCCCTCAGCCCATGTTCAGGGTAGAATTGGAACCTGGAGATGTTGTCTTAAAGAAAAACGAGTCCCATCCCATCTACAATCTGATGTACCTTCTGCATCGTAGAATTACCGTGGAAGAACCACATAAGCGTCAGGGACCCGTCCAGTGTCTCAACTGTCAAGAATTTTGCCACACCAAGGCGTATTGTAAATTGCCGACTGTTTGTGTTGCGTGTGGGGAGCTACATGCAACTGCTCAATGCGATAAGTCCAAAACTGACGTAAAAATAAAAAAATGCAGTAACTGCGGAGGTAATCATACCGCAAATTATAGAGGTTGTCCAATTTACACTCATTTGAAAGGCATAAGAACCAACAAGACGTCAGTATTGCCTAATCATCCTCAACAGCCAAATTTTGCATCGAGTGACAATTTCCCTCAATTATTACGGTTCACTAGTGATGTAAACGCGCCTAGTTCTAGACAAGTTTCTTACGCAAACGTCGTTAAATCTAATATGCCAGGTCTGGAGCAGGAACCTAAACCCCAATATTCTGAGCCGCATATCAACAATCTAGAGACAACATTGCAGACACTTGTCCAAACTATAAACACTTTTACGACCACCATGACATCCATGATGCAGGAAATGCTGAAAATGCAATCCACTATCTTGCAAGCCATTTTAAAGAAATGATTTATTTAAAAATTTGTTTCTGGAACGCGAACGGCCTCCGCCAACATAAAAATGAACTGGAATACTTCCTGATGGATAAGCAGATTGATGTCATGATGATTGCTGAAACTCACTTGACGGCGACAGGGTACTTCAAAATTAATGGCTACGTGTTGTGTGATACTAAAGATCCCCACGGAAGAGCATGTGGAGGTTCGGCAATTCTTATAAAGAACAGAATAAAACATTATTTAATGAACAACATATGTGAGGATTACCTACAAGCAACAAACATTTGTATTGAATTCTGTCAGTACAATTTTGTTTTATCATCAATTTATTCGCCGCCTCGATTTTCAATAAAAGAACACCAATACTACAGCTTCTTCAATTGCCTTGGAAATAGATTTTTAGTTGCTGGTGACTTTAACGCCAAACACACTTTTTGGGGTTCACGTCTGGTGACCCCGAAGGGTCGTGAACTCTTCAACACCATTGCCAAAATGGGATTAGATGTACTCTCAACCGGGCATCCCACCTACTGGCCGACGGACCGACGGAAGATTCCCGATGTTATTGACTTCGGAGTAGTGAAAAATATCCCTGTAGAATCGATACAAGTGGAGCCTTCATTAGACTTGTCTTCAGATCACTCTCCTACTATTATTTCAATGCGTTTCCTTCATGGGAATGGCTCTCCATTTCGGGACATATCTAAAACCAGAGTAAGTTGGATAAAGTATAAAAAGTATTTAAGTTCCCACTGCACGGAAAATGTAGTGTTGAGAACTACCGAGGATATTGATGGGTCGATTGGCAAGTTTACTGAGGACATACGAAGAGCTGTACATCACGCCTCCACATACGACGGTGAGTGCAGAAGTGGGACAAATAGAACTTATTTCGCTGAACTCGATCATCTCCTGTCAGAAAAAAGAAGAGTTAGAAGAGAGTGGCAAATTCACAGGTCTCCTGAACTGAAAGCTAGGCTACGGGTATGCAGAGATATACTAAGGAATTTCTTAGAAACCCAAAGAATGGCTTCACTTAAATCTTACTTGGAGGGTCTTGATAGTACCCCACAATCTGACTATTCGTTATGGAAGGCGGCACGAGGTTTAAAAAGACCAGTTAGAGGAAAGCCTCCTCTGCGAAATCCGACTGGTGACTGGGCTAGAAATGATTCCGAGAAGGGGACTTTATTTGTTAACCATTTGAGAAATGTGTTTACTATAAACAACTCAAATAATGCATCTGATTTGCCTCCACTCGTTATTAGACCTCCTGTACCTCTAAGACTTAGCTTTATTGATGTTCAAAGCGCTATTGGTACTCTGAATCTTAAAAAAGCTCCAGGAATGGATAAAATCAGCCACAAAATGCTTGTGGAGTTACCTCGTGTAGCTAGAAGAATTATCCTATCTATTATTAATGCTATTTTACGCCTAGAATACTATCCTGCAGATTCGAAGGTATCTATGATTACCATGATTCCTAAGCCAGGGAAGGACCCCACTAAAGTAGAGTCATATAGCCCAATTAGTCTACTGCCGACAATTTCAAAACTGTTTGAAAAATTGTTATTGGCTAAGTTGATTCCAATTCTGAACGACACTCAATGTATCCCAAATCACCAATTCGGGTTCAGAGCTATACACAGCACCATCGAACAAACACACAGATTGGTAAATGTGATAAGACGGTCGTTTGAAGAGAAAAAATACTGTTCCGCGCTTTTCATTGATGTTTCCCAAGCGTTCGACAAAGTCTGGCTTGAAGGTTTAATGCATAAAATAAAATTAGCTCTGCCTGCTAACACCCACAAACTTATGAAAAGTTATTTATATGATCGCAAATTTACAATCAAAGAAGGCGATTTTTTAAGCCCCGCTCTGCCAATTGAAGCAGGAGTACCCCAGGGTAGCATACTGGGTCCAACTTTATTAGCTTAGCGGATTTCACCGCTGCTTCCCACAATCCCCCGAAATGCGACCTTGGCGGTATAAATTTCCATTCTATACCATCTTCTAGACACTGCTGACAAACTGCTTTCTGGAGTTCCTTGCTTAAAAACAATCGTTTTAAATCGGCTAATTCATTTTTGGCACCTACAAAAGTCAATACCAGTTGTATGAAAGGCTCTATTTAGCGTTACACGATCGGCTGGTAAATTTCCCATAACTTGCTGAGATAATTTCGGTTTCATTCTGAAGCATGAGAGACATTTAGAAATCACATTACTAATCAGTTTACGTCCGCCAATGGACCAATATTGCTGCCTTATTGATGCTAAAAGGGCTTGTGGGCCTGCGTGCAATAACTTTTGATGAAAATGGTTAATTAAAGATGTTGTAATAGGATGATATTTGGGCAAAATTATAGGATGCTGAGCATTGAAGTCTAGGGTTGAGTTTTGAAGGCGTCCACCTACACGAATAAGACCAAAATCATCTATTAAAGGTGATAATGATTGAAGTTTGCTGGACTGGGGTAACATTTTGTTTTCCTTCAAAGCTTTATATTCATTTGCAAAATGAACTTGTTGTAAATTTCGAATAAGAAGATTTGTTCCATATTTGATGTCACTTAGGGTCAGCTCATTGTATTTTGATTTCAAATTTTTATAAATGAACTTAGAAATATACGCAAATATTCGTTGCATTTTTGGAAATGAATTATGAAATTTGCTTTGTATCGAAAGATCGGTTAATGAAGAAATAACTAATATATTTCGTCGGCGTTCGGGTAACTCGGTTAAAAATTCAACATTTGAAGGCCAAGATGATGGTTTCAGGCACAAAAAACTTGGCCCTATGCTCCACAATACGGATTGAAGTAACTCCTTTGGCGATGAGCCCCTTGAACGTATATCAGATGGGTTCAAGTAAGTTGGTATATAGTGCCATGTCATATTGCTTGTAATTGTTTGAATGCGAGTTACTCTATTCGAAACAAAAACGTTAAAGTTAGAGGGCTGTTCACGAAGCCACGAAAGCACGACCATAGAGTCAGACCAACAATGAACATCACATTGAAAAGGCAGTGTCTTGGCAACAACTTCCACGAGTTCTGCTAAAAGGTAAGCAGCAGCGAGTTCGAGTTTAGGAATAGTTAAAGTTTTTAATGGAGAAACTCTCGATTTAGAGCACAATAATGACGAATTTATTTTGCTACCATTATCAGATCTTATATAAACACATGCACCATATGCAGCGAGGCTAGCATCACAAAATGCGTGAATTTGAATATTCGCGTTGGATATAAGAACGCAGCGAGGAAATTTGAAATGTTGAATAGAGTCAAACTGAGAAAGATATTCAAGCCACGATGAATGCAAATGTTGTGGAAGACTTTCGTCCCATTGTAGCTGCAACTTCCACAAATGTTGCATGAAAATTTTTGCTTTTGTGATGATAGGACCAATAAGACCAAGAGGGTCATAGAGACGAGCAATTGAAGATAAGATTGACCGCTTTGTTACTACTTTAGGATTATCCATAGGGTTAAATGTAAATATAAAATTGTCGCCGCTAGGATCCCACATGAGGCCAAGAGTTTTTGTTATGTCGGTTCCGTCATCGAACTTTAAGAATTTCTCGCATTGATCTGCTGGTATGTCCTTTAATACGTCAAGAGTGCTCGAACACCATTTTCTAATTACGAAGTTTCCACGCTGTAGCAAAGCCGAAACCAGTTTTCTAATCTCTATAACTTCTTCGGCTGAATCACCACCTGAAATCATGTCGTCCACATAAAAATCACGCCTTATTATATTCGCCGCTATAGGGAAATCAACTTCTTCGTCGCTCGCCAACTTTTGCATTGACCGAATTGCCAGAAATGCAGCGGGTTTTTTGCCATAGGTAACAGTGTCTAACTCTGTTTCATTTTGCCTCCACAAAATGCACTGCAGGTAATTATCAGGATGAGCAACTCTTACGCACATATACATTTTGCAAATGTCACCACATAGGGCGATTTTAAAACAACGATACCGTAAAAGCGTATTAATAAGCTTAGGCTGTATGGATGGGCCTGCATATAATATATCATTAAGTGAAAGGCCGGTTGTAGTTTTCGCAGAGCCATCAAACACGACTCTCAGCTTTGTTGACGTACTATCAAGTTTGATTACACAGTGGTGCGGCAAAAAATATTTCTTCTGTATGACTTGCGTGGAAACTAAGGACATATGATTTAGTGATATGTACTCACTTATAAAATCCGAATACTGGGCTTTGAGTTCTGGGTGTCTTTTAAATTTTTTCTCTAAACCTTTAAAACGTTGTAGAGCTTGTTCGTAGGAATCTCCTAGCATATGAGCACCGCTCCCCTCTTTAACAGGCAACTTTACACAAAATGAGCCACAAGCAAGACGAACTGAATTTTCTAGAAAGTGATTTTCACAATATAAATCGTCATCAGATAACAAATTACAATTTCCAAAATTGTTCTCGATTTCCCAAAAACTTTTAACAACGGATGATGGGTAATCATCCTGCCGAATTTTACAGTTAGTTGCTAAAGACCATGAGTGCGTAGGATTAAGGATACCACCAGCAACCACCCAACCCAACAATGTTTTCTGCAGCACAGGTAGATGTTTAGCTAATTTAATCTGTCCTATTGACATTAAATTAAAAAATAGCTCTGCTCCTATTAGAATGTCGATCCGTCCACCTTTGTGAAATAATGGATCAGCGAGAGAAATATTTTCGGGAATATTCCAATCTGTTGTATCGCCAGTAATATTGGGTTGATAATCTGTAATGGTTGGAACAACCATAGCTTGCAAATGAGTTGTGTACTCCCCATTATTTGATTTAATAACCACGTCAACATTTTTAGTAATTACTATGTTACCATTGCCTACTCCAGAAATGGTGGCAAATGTTTTATTGCATATTAATTTTAAGTGATTTATGAAACGATTTGTGATCAGATTTAGCTGCGATGCAAAATCGAGTATTGCGCGACATGGTTCGAACACTCCGAATCTATTTTTTATCATGACGATAGCAGTAGCAAGCAAAACTCCTACTGCGGGCGTTGAAGAATTTTTAGTGTTGACACTATTAGACGAAATAAGAACTGTTTGTGATAAGTTAATTTCTACTGAAGCTGTGGGTTCATTTGTGACCTTTTCCATATGAAGCATTGTATGATGCTTCAATGAGTATAGCCGGCTGCTACTTGAATTACAATCTTTGAGTATGTGCCCTTTTTTTAGACAGTTTAGACATAACCTTAACTTCTTTGCTTCCTTAAAGCGTAGCGAGGGGGACAAATTTGAAAACCGGGAACAATTGGAAATGAAATGTTCTTTTGAGTCACAAAATGCGCACAATTTATTCGAATTTACAACATTGACATGAACATGCCTTTTGTCCTCATTGGACTTCTTCAAATGAGTTTGGCTAATTTTAGGTTTAATTGCTGAATTTTCACAATTTTCTGCCATACGACACGTTCGTTCCAAAAACTCTACCATTGATGTCCACGTAGGTAATTCATTTGTTGGCAAATTTTCCTCCCATCTAATTAGGGATTTAGTGTCCAATTTCGTTGTAACTAAATCAATTAAAAATCCTTCGAAGATTTGCTTTTCTTCGCATATTGTTTTTAAAGCACGTAAATGTGCATTTAAACTATCGCTTAATTTACGCAATCCAACAGCAGAACCATTTTCCACAGGGCTTAATGCAAAAATTTCTTTTACATGAGTTTGAAAATTGAAGAGTTTATTGTCAAAACGATTTTTCAACAAAGCTAGGGCTGCATCATAATTGTCCTCTTTCAATTCTAGAGAAGAGATGGTATCAAGTGCTACACTTTCTAAATTAGCGCGCAAATAATGAAATTTTTCCAATTTGGTTAATTCGAAGTTGTCATTAATGACCGTGGAAAACAAAGAAAAGAAATTGGGCCATTCAGAATACGAACCACAAAATTTTGGTAACTGAATTTCAGGCATTTTTGCTCTACGTGAAATTGAATGAGAGGATGATTCATCCACGGAAATTTGTCGCATTGTGGAAGATTTTTGCATAGAACGAATAGCGGTGAGTTGGCGCATCAACTTTGCCTTCACTTCAAAATACAAAGAAATAAATATCATACGATTTTTACTTACTGAGTCACTACAATCATTTTCTTCTATGATGCCCTGGGCCTTTTCGTAGGACGAATTTATTCCTTCCACATAATCTAATCGAACGGACAGCTCTGCTTCATCCTGCTCTTTAAGTGTCGACGACGTTAAATTTTCGTTTAAAATTCCCAACTGCTTTAGCAAACCGGAGACCTTTGCATGATATGGCTATAAATCCATTTTATGGCAGAGTGTATCAAAAGACAAGTTTTCAGTTGACATTTTTTCCAAATTATCCAAAGTGATGAAAAACGATATCCACTTGATATTTTGACGCTTTGAATCACGTCGGGGTCACAAATGTTTCGGGCCTGTAAGCTTTTTTGCAGGCTAAAAATTTTGCGAAATATTATTTTGCTTCCAAAAAATAAAAAAAGGAATATACCAATTGCCTCTTTAAAGCGTTCAAAATCGAATGATTTTATTTTATTTCATGAAGTCTTTTTTCTATGATTAAGCATACATACATACTACATACTTTTTATTTTAAATAAGGAGAACAAAAAAAGTTAAACATTTGCTCTTCAAGCATACACAAGTAATCATACATACGTATGTTTTTAAATCCCAGCTTAAAAAGTTACTCATTGGAAGTAAGAACGAATTAAGCTGTGTAAAAGCATGTATTTTGTTTTGTACAAAATATGTGATACAGTTAACTTTTAACTAGATAAATAATTTTTAGCAAAACAGTTGACAATAATTATATAAAAAATAATTCAAGTAATGCAGGGACGGATCTGCGGTTAACAAAGTCATTTTGTCTCAGTCTAATGCCTACAAAAATATACATAATAATAACAATAATAAAATACAATTTGACTGTCGTGATTCCAGTTTATATTTGTTTTTTGACATTTGTCTAATTGCAGTGTTGTTTTTATAATTTCTACTGTTTTTGATTTGCTAATATAAGTATGTATATTTGATTTGTGAAATAAATTATAAAAGATAAAATTTATAAAAACATTTATTTTATTTAACATTATATATTTTTTTTATTTTTATTCAAACAAAGTCAAATATAAAACATTGACAACAAAGCACGCCGAAAAGAAATAAAGCAAATGTCAAAAAGCAAAGCAAATGTATACAATAAGAATGAAAGCACAAAGCGTGCATCCGAGAACGGGAAACAAATTTCATATTCTCTTCCCCACCCGTCCCTCTACCAAACAAAATGTTTCCGTTCCAAATGTTTCCCTGTGTAAACGGGGACTATGTAAGTCCCCTTTTACAGTTGAGAAATTGAAAGGCAGACATTTTTCTCATTCCGCTTTGAAATTTCCTAAACCTTTTAGAGTTGCGAAATTAATAGACAGACAGAAATTTTTTGTTTATTTTTTCGTTCTTCTTCTATGTTGATTGTTGTGGAAATTTTTATTATAAAAACGCATTGAAAATAAAAGAAATTAAAAAACATATTCAAACAACTGTTAATTATAAAGTTTTTGTTATCAATAAATCTATTTGGTTAATAAATTTAATTATTTTTGCAATACGCTCGTTAAAGTGAGAAAAGTGATGTGAAGCAACAACATGAAAAATGGAAACTGTAAACGAAAAATGTCTTAAAATGTCCAGTACAGTAGAGGTCTACCGCACACTCTTCCTCTTCAATACACCGCCTACAAACTTCGTCTGTCTGTCTTTCAATTTCTCAACTGTAAAAGGGGACTAAATGATTTATGTTAATAAGTAGAAATATTTTAGAAATAAGTAGAAATATTTTAAGATTATTAGTAAATAAAAATTTAGATATAAGAAATAATATTTACAGTTGCGTTCATAAAAATAGGAGTAAGCCAATTGAAAATCAAGAATTTAATTTTAAATAAAAAAACATGGTTTAATTAAATTTTTTTTACTGTAATATAATGTTGATTTAATCCTAAATTATTTAAATTATTCATTAATTAAATAAAGCTTTCAACAAGTTAGTAACAGGAAGTTAAATAAAAATATGTCTTAAATGTGTTGTTCAAAATAATAGGAGTATTCAGTTTTCATTAATATTTAGTATTAAATAAGTTAAAAATGCTTATGATTATTATTGGAAACTTTAAATACGATTAGTATTTGGTAGAATAGCCATTACTTTTTATTACAGCAGCACATCTGCGAGGCATGGAGTCAACTAGGTCCTGGCATCTTTTCAGTGGAATTTGAATCCACCCATCTTGCACTACAGACCACAACTCAGCTGCATTTGACGGTTTTCGTTCGGCAACATATTTTTTAACATCCTCCCATAGATGTTCTATGGAGTTTAAGTCTGGGGATTGAGCAGGCCATGACATAACATCCACAACGTTGACACGAAACCACTCCTTTGCCAATTTGCTGGTATGTTTTGGGTCATTGTCTTGTTGGAAGACCAATTTAATCGGCATATTCCACTCTGAATATGGCAGCATTATTCTATCCAATATTTCCAAGTACACTTTTTGGTCCATAATGCCTTTTATTTCGTATATTGGACCAACACCGTTGTATGAAAAACATCACCATACACTAGCTTTCACGCCACCGCTTTGCACCGTGTTTAACAGTCTTTCTTGTATATTGGACTGCATTTTCTGTGTTCGGAGGACGTCGTATGTACTGCCTGGATCCAGTTCCGTCAAACAAAACAATTTTGCTTTTGTCCGTCCACAAAACATTTCGCCATTTCTCCTTCGGCCAATTGATGTGTTCCTGGGCGTATTTCAATCTTGTCGCAGCATGTTTCTTCTTTAATAAGGTCACTTTACGCGGACTTCTAGCGAATAATTTTTACTCCAGCAAGCGCCTACGAATAGTTACAACACTCATAGGAAGTTCAAGTTCTTTTTGTATTTTAATTGCTGACGCGGAAGGGTCGCCTTTACTTATGCGTGCTATACGGCGGTCATCTAGACTCGATGTTTTACGCTTCCGACCTCAAGTCTCAGCTTTATTTTCGTAGGATAAGGCATTTGCAATCATCTGATTAGAGCACGATAGCATTTCTCTAATTTCTCTTAATTTTTTCCCTTGATTTCGAAGATTTTTAATAAGTTTACGCGTTTCTTCGTTACAGTGCTTACCACGACCCACTATTTGAAAATAAAACATTATTTTATATAAAAACATTAAGTTACAATATTTTCGCATATGGTTTTCATATTTACTTTTTATTTCAATACAATTTATACACTTCACCACTTTAATTTTTTATAAATCGCAATTACTCCTATTTTTTTGATTCACGGATTTAATGGATAAATTAGGATATCATTCGAAAAAAATCACAGAAATAAAAGCTATCACGATCATTTCTTTATATTTTGTTTTCTTACATTCCATTGAAACAACCCTTAGCTTTTTATATGGTTTTAAAAATACCAGACTAGCAAAATAACTTAATTTAAATATGGAAAAGTATTACTCCTATTATTTTGAACGCAACTGTATGTATATATGTAAGTAAGTTTAAAGTATATAAGTAGATATACATAAGTAGATAAATATAAAATATTAGTTTTAACCAATAATGAATAGTATATACATAAATATATGTAGGTAATGTGTAGCTCTCGTCCCCATTCTTTTTTTTTTTTTTTTTTTGTTGGTTATTGTTGGTTTTCTTTCGTAGATTTTGTTGATAACATGTTTTATGTTGTTAATGTTTTGCGTCTTATCAAATTTATATATGTACATTAGGGTGGCACTTATTTTGAAAAATGTCAAATTTTGAGAACTGCGCCCCCTAATTTTTTACGTTTGGCCTAATATATATGTAGTGAAAATTTTAGTCAAATTGGATAATTCTAAACCGCGGCGTACAGAGGTTAAAGTTCAAATTTTGTGAAATTTGAGTTTTTAAAGCAAACGTGTATAGCTTTGGTTATTATTTTCACAAATATTGTAATGAAACACAGACAATTAATACACTATTACTTAATATTCATTAATATTTTTTTTTGCACAAAATCGTTAACCCATTTTAGCCTTGGGGTCATAAATGATCCATTTATTATAATACACACTGTATGTATATTTTAAGAATGTTTATATAAGCAAATATATGAATGTAAATCGTTGCATTAATTAATGTAAGGCTTATGAATCAAATTTGATTGACAAATCCTTTAAATTCGCGTCTTTGGGGTATTGCTGTCTATAATGTGGAACAATCTTAAACAAAAAGATATATACATAGGTATTAAGAAGTATACATATGTTACGATATTAAATATATGTTCAATACCTTGAACAAATATTGTCTCTGAGCCTCATCTTTAGTAACTTTTTATGGTAATCTTGCACTAGCTTTATTCCTCTTTCTGCACAGTCGTTGAAAATTTTTATTTTTTCTACTATAAGCTCTCCACTTCTGTTTTGGGGTCTTCTTTAAGGAAATCGGTAAAAATGTTAAAGCGGCTGAATAATTTAATTGTATTTCCGGAACACAATTCTGTCAAAATACTTGCATCGTCTCTGCAAATAAAACGTTTTACTTCTCCTTGTCTTAACTGCAGGTTTTTGGGAGGTGGTTCAATTTCTTCCAATATGTCGTCGAAAATTTTATTTTTATTAATATTTTCAACAAGTTTAGCCTTAGTTTCCACAGATATTCTAGGATCAAATAAGGCGAATCCCACTTTTTCGCTTAAGTAGTATAAGTGATTTATAATTTTCGAAATAGCTTTTTCTGCAACATTTTCTTTTACTTGCCTGTATTCTTCCAATTTACGTATACACATTATGTCATTTATAGGAGCCAATTGAGATTTTGCTGCATCAAACCAAAATGTCATGTAACATTTTATAATAAAGCCTGCCAGCTCTATTAAGCCTTTAGTCTCACCTTCTAACCTTTAGACATTTCTTTAAATTGGTTTCTAAATAGTAAAATTTGAAGGCAGTATATACACTTTAACATCCACCTAGCTAAATGAAATGCTCCCGGTAATAGAATGCAATTAACTCCAAAAATTCTTTGTAGTCATTTCTCGGATATTCTTTTATTACTTTTTGTTTGCAAAACCTATAATTTTGTCGCACTCATCACCTATTATTTTTTTGAATCGAGGATCCAGGCTTGTAGTTTTCTTGGCGAATTTCAAGCCAAACTGCGGTATGTATTCCGTTATTGGTCTCAGAAAATACTGCGGCCAATACTATTTCCTATATATGATGTCGGCAACCTATATATAGTATATCATGTCCAATCCTTTTTTCCAATAGAGCAGAGGCACCTTTAAACCTTCCGGTATTTGACGCTCTTGTGTCGAAAACGAATGTTTGTGTTCTGTCCAAAATGTCAAACTTCTCCAATACAGTAGAAGATATTTCAAGGCCTGTTCCGGATAATATGTCAGGAATATTTAAAATTTGTTCAGTATTAGGAGCCGTGGCTAATATGGCTAGACGATCCTCCGATTTTCCCGTAATATTATTCAAAAGTTTTGTGTCCCAGTGTATTGTTAAGGGCTGGTCTAAACATTTAAATCTTTGAACAACGCTCTTGCTGATGTTTTTCCCCAAAATATCTTTTTGCTTGCGCACAGACGTATGGTTAATAACATAATTATTAGGATTTATTCCCAATGCTTCTAAAAATGCAACCAATATATGAACAGCATCTCTATTACTTAACTTTACCTATCAAATACTGCAGCAACCCTCGGTGTTAATATATCTTTACGAGCTATTTTTGGTTCAGGCGGTGACAAGTTCTCAATTTTCTCTTCACTATTATTCGATTCGCATTCCGAATCAGAGACACAATGTAAACTATCACGACCTATACAAATTTAACTTTAAATCTTTTTTTTTTAGGAGTTAAAAATTATTTGCAACGTATTGCAGAGTATATTTCACAGCGAAACGAGAATAACTTAAATTACCAGTTAAATCTAAGGAAGATTCCATATGTTTTTTCTTTATGGCTTCTTCAGCCTCGATTCTTTTTTTAATTCTCTCATTTTTCCAGCATAACTGTAGATCAGTGATGTTCAAAAATAAAATGTAGATGTATTTGTGAGAGATTTTGCACAGCAAACATATTGTCAAACGCTTAAAATCAGAAAAAAGTAAAGAATTTTTTCCAAATATAAACACCTTATGAAACAATATCAGGGACCGTAAATAACAATTATCAATATCGAAAACCAATTTTGGAACAGTTATTTTGAGAAAAAACAAAAATAAGTTTTTTATTTTTCGTCTTCAATTGTAATTGAATCGCGTGTGTTTGCTTTGCTTCGATCAACAAGAAGCAACAACAATGCTTAACAAATTTCTGAAAAAAATGACGATAATCCGTCGCATGTGTTCTCATCGCTTGCTGAACGACGACTGAATGAATGTTTTTAAAAGAGCATAACAAATGTGTGTAAATTTTTCAAACAATTGTTGTATGAGCTGAACATCACTGCTGTAGATCTACTCCAAGCATGCATCCATGCCGACCTTTTAACCTTTGGTTAATTAAAAACTGTTTGTCTTCTTCTACTTTTATAAGACTGAGAGGTTTATAACAGGCTTATAAAGCAAATATCCATACAAAATTTGCTTTATAAGCCTGTTATAGACCTTTAACAAGTTTTATGAATAAGGGGGTTAATATATACATACATATATTTCAATACGATTATTTTACTTTTTTTAGATGTTTTTAAAACAAATTTTAATAACGCACGTAGCAAAATATTATAATTAATATTATGTTGACAATTCATATAAAAATTTAAAATTTTTATGAAATGGATCATTTATGACCCCAAGGCTAAAATGGGTTAACAATTTTGTGCAAAAAAAATATTAATGAAAATTGTGTATTAATTGTCTGTGTTTTTGTGAAAATAATAACCAAAGCTATACACGTTTGCTTAAAAAACGCAAATTTCACAAAATTTGAACTTTAACCTCTGTGCGCCGCGGTTTAGAATTTTCCAATTTGACTAAAATTTTCACCACCTATATATTAGACCAAACGTAAAAAATTTGGGGGGCGTAGTTCTCAAAATTTGACATTTTTCAAAATAAGTGCCACCCTAATGTACATACTAAAGGTCTGCATGACTACATTCAAAAGGCATATGAATACATTCATTTATTTTTTAAGTAGGTAAAGTAAAATACAACACACGATTTAGGTACGTAGTGCCTTACATTTTGTGTTTAAAAAACAAATGAATGAACACACAAAGCGAAAGAGAAAAAAACCAACTGTATTTGTACAGAAAAACAACAACCATATTCATATAAAACAGACATAATAAAATTTGTATAAGCTTCGAATATAATATTATTTGAATGTTTTACTCCTTACATGAATATATTATTATTATCACTAGTAATTTTTGTTATGGAAATTGTAAATATAAAACGCAAAAATGTGAAGGTCCATTTTAATATACTTTTATTCCAATTTTTATAATTTTTGTTACAAAATTCTGTTTAATAGAGATATATTTGTAATAAGAATACAAACAAGTACTAATTTTACTATGTAGTATTTCTTATACACATTCTAACTGTTACCATATACATACGAATGTTTGCATTTGCAAATTGAGTAAATAAATGTTCAAAGAAAAAGAGTAAATGCAATGTGTGCCTTCGTTATGACAAAGTAAAACACAGACTACACTCTCTTTTATATTTTAACTCTTAAACTCTGTAAACCACTCTTTAACTATTTAAATATTTGAATGAATATTGAAATGCTTGTGTGTGATAAACAAATGAATGTATTCTTGCAGCCCTTTAGTACATACATAGTTGTTTCTTATTATTGTTTTCCAATTTAAAATGTGTTGTTTTTGATTTGTTTGTTGGTATATTTGAAAATGAGCACCGTTACACAATTTTTTTTAGAATTTGTTTTTGATTTGTTTGTTGGTATATTTAAAAATGAGCACCGTTACACAATTTTTTTAGAATTTGTTTTTGATTTGTTTGTTGGTATATTTGAAAATAAGCACCGTTACACATTTTTTTTGGAATTTGTTTCTCTTCGTTTTTTTTTTCTTCATTTGTTTATTAAGAAGTGCTTTTATGTTTTCTTACCGTTGAATTTTGTTAATTCTTGTTTTAAAGCTTTTTTTTTTTTGTGTTTTGTATTATATTTTATATTTCGCCTTAAGGCTCAACTATAATATGCATATGCTAGCTTAAGCAAACGTGCGAACACATATAAATTGTATGTGACAAACTATAATGTACTTAACGAAACTTTTCGTCAAGTTTTTCAACTGTCATTTGCTTAAGCAAAAAGCGAAACTGCTCGCATATTCCGTACGGAATCAGCTGTTTGTTGTTTGTTTGTGTTTTTAATAAAATGGTGAAAGAAGAAAATGCATTTATTTTAAATTTAATAGAAAATGTGGAAAAAATAAGTGCCTTTACAATAAAATGGCCCCTTTTTATTTTAACAAAAATGTCTTTCTGTCGCGGATTATTTCTCTGACAGAACAAGAGCGTCTTCTTCTTTTACAGTGTAGTTTACTTATTTCTTTTAATGTGCACAGGCCTTCAAGCGCTAACTTTAATATTTTTATATTATTTAAATTTTTAGGTTTTTTCTCCATTTTTGCAAACACAATACGAAGATTAACAAAACATATCGTCGGCTAAGGGTGCAAAGGTCCTAAGTCCATTTTTTCAAATTGTTCAGGAGAGACAAAAAACATTCTAAATAATATTTCTGTTGATATTTTTCCAAACTGTATAATACAATGTCTTGTTATTGTTGTAGCTGATAAACCAAATACAATTTTAAATTGAAGTACGCATGTTATGCTTGTTTATGCCAATTTTATGGACTTAGATCTTTTTCTATAACCAGTTTTTTTGTTTTTTTTGGACTGAGCGCTTTTTATTTTTTTTAGCATTTTTTACCTTTTCTTGAACTGAAATAAATAGAACCATAATATGCATTTAATGCCCATAGGAACTTTTATTTTCATGTTGTATTTCACATTTTAACATTTTTTTTTATAATAAAACAAAAAATTAAAAAAAATAAAAAATCATTTCGTTGCTGTTAACTTCTTACTACAAAATAAAAAATAGTTCATCATAAAAATAAAAAATCACATTCGTGTTACTTATATCAAAATCATAAAGACTAATCATTATTATTATTAAAATCAAAATCAGTCATGACGTAACTCATCATAAAATTGATGATAATCTCTGGGCAATGTTGCTTTTAAAGCTTGCAAATCTTCATACTTTCGTTTTGAGATCGGTCTTTTTTCATTGTAAAGCTGATCCAGGTTAGACCGCTTTACTGGGGCGACATGCACATTTTTGCGCTGAGGAAGAATGTTCCATGCATTTGGATATCTTAATTTATAAAATATTTCTCTGTCCAGTGTATACTTCAGTGCTCGAATGTCCGTCACTTTCGAATCACCTGTATCACGACCAGGACGTATGGTTTTAAAAAATGTTACTTTTTTAAAAGATTTAAAAAATGTATGATCTATGTATATAGACAACATCATAAGGTTCTGGCTTCTTCCGCGCATCCTTACACAAACCAATATAATCGGCCGGTACATAAATGGTTTTATTTTTTAATGCTCGTTCAATTACGGAATGTACGCTATCCGCTTCCATCTGCGTATGTCCTATTTCAAGTATTTTTTGCTCAATATAAATTTTATTATTAATTGCTGTATTGAGCAAAGCGTTAGCCATAGTACTATTTCGGTTTTGGTAAGTACACCCGTCAGTGTAGAAAATAATTTTAACGGGGTTGGTTTTGTTTTCCAAATTGGCTAAAATCTTTTTTTCAATAAAATAAATCCATATACTTGCGAATTCATCGGCCGTTAATCCGCCTTCCACCTAGTGCCATAAAAAGCAGTACGCTTTTTGATTTTTCAAATTATAAAATACTAAGTTATGCACTTGCAACTTAATGCGGTAATAAAACGAGCTGACGTTCGATTTCGGTGCCATCAACACAGCTTAAAGATCAACCGTAAATACGAAGTCCTCTTAATTTTTGTCTTTTGTTTTTTCTTCTCTCGCTTCTTTTTTCTTTTCCTGATGCAACGAGTAATCTGCCTCTGAATTATTTTCAACAAGATAGCGCGCGAGTTACATATCCATCCCTAAACGACCATTATTGGCTGGCTAAGTGTAGCGGAGCATTAGCTTCCAATTACGTTTCCACATTTAGCCAGACAGCAACGTAAGCATTAATGTTTATGTTGCTTACTTTTAGTTAAATATAAGATTACAATTTTTGCATTTCTGTAAAACAAAAATTTATTCTTAAGATTCAATTCAATAAATGAAGTAGCTACTCTAAAGAGCGGCTACTAAAAAATAAATAAATAAATATAATTGGCGCAGTCGGTAAACGACCAAAGTTAAAAACTTAAGTTTTTAAAATAAAGAAACTGAAAGAATATCAACGGTTTTTCACAAAATAAAATTAACCGAAGTTTATATTTTTATTATATAACTATAAAAAGTTTATTGAAAAGTGTGTATTAATAAAAAAAAAATGAATAAATTCGATGCAAATAGAAATTTGCAAGAGGTCGACGAAGCAATGAAAAAGATTGCCGAGTTGGAGTCGACTTTGCGGATGCAGGAGCAAAAAATAATAAATCAAGAACAACAAATGCAACAACAACAGCAGCAAATAAATCAAGAACAACAAATGCTACAACAACAGCAGCAAATAAATCAAGAACAACAAATGCTACAACAACAGCAGCAAATAAATCAGGAACAACAAATGCTACAACAACAGCAGATTCATCAGCAGAATTATCTCCAAATGAAACCGAAAGACATAATTCAGCAGTTTCGGCAAATTAGACCGTTGAATAACAATCATAGTATCAATGGATTCATAAAAATGTGTGTGAAGATAAATTTAAATTTAAATAGCACAGACAAAAACCGCAATTTTTAGCCGAGCCCATTTTGCACTTAACAGAGCACTGTTATTCACTTAACAGCAATCATACTTAGAGGATTTTTGGCCATTGTGGGAATTAGGAAAAGGGCTCGGGTATGACACTATATGGAAAAGTTGGTCCTATGGTCACTTTATACAACTGTAATAGTGGGATATCTGAAATAGTTTTGGGATTCCAGATAATTTGAGTTTTATGCAAAAATAAATCTGGAGAGGATTTTTGGCCATTGTGGAAATTTGGAGATGGGCTCGGGTATGACACTATATGGAAAAGTTGGTCCTATGGTCACTTTATACAACTGTAATAGTGGGATATCTGAGATAATTTTGGGATTCCAGATAATTTGAGTTTTATGCAAAAATAAATCTGGAGAGGATTTTTGGCCATTGTGGAAATTTGGAGATGGGCTCGGGTATGACACTATATGGAAAAGTTGGTCCTATGGTCACTTTATACAACTGTAATAGTGGGATATCTGAGATAATTTTGTATAAAGTGACCATAGGACCAACTTTTCCATATAGTGTCATACCCGAGCCCATCTCCAAATTTCCACAATGGCCAAAAATCCTCTCCAGATTTATTTTTGCATAAAACTCAAATTATCTGGAATCCCAAAATTATCTCAGATATCCCACTATTACAGTTGTATAAAGTGACCATAGGACCAACTTTTCCATATAGTGTCATACCCGAGCCAATCTCCAAATTTCCACAATGGCCAAAAATCCTCTCCAGATTTATTTTTGCATAAAACTCAAATTATCTGGAATCCCAAAACTATTTCAGATATCCCACTATTACAGTTGTATAAAGTGACCATAGGACCAACTTTTCCATATAGTGTCATACCCGAGCCCTTTTCCTAATTCCCACAATGGCCAAAAATCCTCTAAGTATGATTGCTGTTAAGTGAATAACAGTGCTCTGTTAAGTGCAAAATGGGCTCGGCTAAAAATTGCGGTTTTTGTCTGTGCTAGTTAAATTTAAATTTATCTTCACACACATTTCATAAAATCCATAGAGATGTTAATAGATCTCTGTGCAGGTAACACCGCATTGATTAAGTTTGGAATCCAGATAATAGTAAACGAAAAAATCAAGGTGGACTTCGCAACACACATAAGGCAACTTGGAGACATTTCATGGAATCAATTAAAAGCAAAATTGAGGGCCCAAGCCAGACCGAAGACATCGTATGCCGAGATTTTTAACAGATGCCGATACATTAAAGTGAGTAATTTAAGAGAACTTTTTGACTGTTTTGAAACAGCCAAGAATGAAATTAGTCAAATATACGAATTAGACGATAATAAACCCACACTTTATATGTCTGAAAATGTGGATAGGGATTTAGTCGACCTAATGACGGAAAAGATAGATGGACCAATACGAGCACATATAGGTGAAAACGAAACTTTAAGTGACATAATTGTCAAGTACACAAAACTGAAATTATTAGACGATAGTAGGGCTATTGACAGTGGGCATAAAGCAAATAAAAATTTCAGCAATAATTACCATAGGAACAGGGAGAACGGACATCAAAACTCTAATCGAAACTACAACCGGCAAAAGTCCGAGTTAAACCCTAATAACAAATGGAAAAATTCTGTGACAAACAGCTCTCAATATGAGCCAAGTAGTGGTTCTAAAAGAAATTATTTTCGGGAACAAAACAGTGGAAACTTTATAAGAAATCAGCAGGAGCGATACCGTCAGAATAATAATGTAGGGAATTGGCAAAATAAGATTAATAGGTATAAGGAAAGAGATAACGTTCAAAACAACCAAATAAACGAAAGGAGTTCGAATAGGACAAGGAACTCTCATATGAGTGTAGATCAGCAAACTACACATATGGACATAGGAAATGGAGAGGAAAAAGAGGTAAATTTTTTTAATACAGCCTCACCAATCCAATTACCGATAGTGATTCTCACTATTGGGAAACAAAAAATACGATTTTTGATTGATACTGGTTCTTCAACTAGTATTATAAAACCTCACGTTTTGAAAGAAAATTTTCAAATAGAAGAATTAATGAAACCCATTCAATACAGAACAATTAACGGTACAAACATAATTAAATTTAAAGTTGTAACTCCCTTCCCAAAGGAATTTTCTGCTCAGGGAACTTTGAGTTGAAAAATTATTGATTTCTGCAATAATAAATATGATGGAATAATCGGACAAAACTTTTTGATACCCCTTAAGACAAAGACAGATAACGAACATGGTTATATAGAAGTTTTTGGCAGCAAATTATTTTTCGAGGAAATGTACTCTTGTTGTTTTGATGAGAATATAAGTGTATTGGAACCAGTTGCAAGAACAGATATCGTGGATAAACTTGATTTTTGTCACTTGAATGAGGAGGAAAGTAGAGCAGTCAGAAATCTTCTTACTGAGTTTGGAGATTTATTTTATGTAGAAGGCGATAATCTTTCAGCCACAACCCAAATAGAACATCAAATCGTTACTACAATTGACAAACCCCTCTATTCAAAAATATACAGGTATCCCCAGGTTCATGAAAGCGAAATAAATAAACAAATAAAAGATATGTTAAAGCAAAACATTATTCGTGAGAGCAATTCTGCTTACAATAGTCCTTTATGGATTGTGCCTAAAAAAGTCGATAAATCTGGAGAGAAAAAATGGCGATTAGTAAAAGACTATCGCAAACTAAATGAATTTACAATAGAAGATAGGTACCCTGTACCCAACCTTAACAGTATTTTGGACAAATTGGGCAGAGCCCAATATTTTTCGACTGTCGACCTGGCAAAGGGTTTCCATCAAATACTCCTTAAGGAGGAAGATCGAAAAAAGACGGCATTCTCTACACCCTATGGGCATTACGAATTTATTCGAATGCCATTTGGTCTTCGTAACGCACCATCAACCTTTCAGAGATTGATGAATTCTGTTCTAAGAAATTTCATAAATAAGACATGTGTAGTGTATATGGATGACATTCTAATATTCAGTTCATCCTTGGTGGAACATATCGATAATATAAAAGATATATTTAAAACCTTACGGAAGGCTAAGCTAAAGATACAAATTAACAAGTGTGACTTTCTCAAGAAAGAAACACAGTTTTTGGGTCACGTATTAACAATCAATGGCATAAAACCAGATCCTAACAAAATCTCAATAATACAGAATTTGAAACTCCCAAGTAACGAAAAACAGATTAAGTCGTTTTTAGGAATGACCGGTTTCTATAGGAAATTTATTAACAACTATGCCAAAATTGCATACCCAATGACCAAGTATTTGCAGAAAAACACAAAAATTAATATGAATGACCCTAGCTACATAGTGGCTTTTGAAAAACTTAAGGAGCTTATAACGAGTTCACCCATACTTAGATACCCAAATTTTACAAAACGTTTCAAAATCATCACTGATGCAAGCAATAATGCAATTGGAGCTGTCTTAACTCAAGATGGTCACCCAGTAGCATATGCTTCGCGAACGTTGAATAAACACGAAACAAACTATGCAACAATTGATAAAGAATTGTTGGCAATAGTTTGGGGTGTTAAATATTTTAGGCCATACATTTATGGGAAGGAATTCGACCTAGAAAGCGACCATCAACCACTGACGTGGCTCATAAGTAAATATGCAGGCAAAGATATAAGCCCTAGGCTACAGAGATACCTTATTGATTTAGGTGAATATAATTTTAAGATAGAATATATAAAAGGGAAGTGCAACTACATTGCAGATTTCCTAAGTAGAATCAATGTCGAGGGAAATGAGATAAACACATCAGAGGAATTGATGGACTGCGGTGAAACAAACAATATTGAAGGTTCTTTGGATGTTGAGACTGCACATTCTCAGGAAGAGGATCTACACGATGGTATTCCAATATTGGATACGGTAGTAAATCGTTTTAAAACTCAAATTATTGTAGTGGATGTTAAAGAGAAAGACATTGAAACGGTTTTTGGCAATAAAAGAGTTTATATAGACAGACATGACATTGCAGATAATAACATATCTAATATTTTAAGAAGGGAGGTTTCTAAAGGAAAAATTGGAATATTTTCCAAATTGAATGATCACGAATATTACAAGGTTCAACTGAAGTTGATAGAGGAATTTCCAGACAGAAACAACTTTAAATTGGTCAGATGTTCTTATTTTGCTAGAGATATTGAGGATGATATTGAACTCAATAAACAGATATCGTTGTTTCATAAATACGAAAGTGGACACTCAGGTATTATAGCTACCTATGAGAGCATCAAGCATTAGATATATAATCCACATTTGAAATTATCGATACATAAAATAATAAATAACTGTCACATTTGTTCGTCAGCTAAGTATGACAGAAACCCAATAAAAAATAAGTTCAAAATAACTGAAACCCCTTCCACCACAAATGAAATAATCCACGTCGATACTTACATAAACAGTAAACACTCATTCATAATTTTTATCGACAAATTCTCAAAACACGTAATTTCATTTCATTTGCTCGACAGAAATAGTCAAACCCTGGTTAGAAAAATTAGATCATTTTTAGCCATTAAAGGCACTGTTACCAAATTTGTGTTAGACAATGAATTCAATAATGTCAATGTAAGGAGCTACCTTGATCAAGAGGGAATTCAATATCATTTTACGAAACCGAATAGCCATACCGGTAATTCGGATATTGAAAGATTTAACAATACTGTCACAGAAAAAATCAGAGTCCTTAATTTGGAAGAAAAACTTCCAATAAATACTCAAATACTTAAAGCAATAAAATTCTATAATGGTACTTATCATAGCGCAATAAAATGTAGTCCTTTAGATGTACAAAATAAATTGATTGACCATACCATTATAAAACAAAGATTAAAAGATGCGAAAACTAAAATAATCCAAAAAAGAAATAAATCCCGTGAAAACTACATAGAAAACAGAGAAAAAGGCTTTATTAAAAACTATAAAAGCGTAAGGCACAAAGAAGAACCGAAGTTCATTAAACGAAATTTGGAAAATGTTCATGAAGCCAATATTAAAAGGCCGTTCAAATTTGAAGATCTTAGCGATTGTAATAGTCAAAACATTGTAGAAAAAACGACTTCTAGTGGCGATGACGAGGACATTGACTTTGAGTACTTGATGAGACGTTTTGAAGATCTCAAAAGAAGATTTCTAAACAAGTAAACCTAATTGGTTTTGTGTTATCTATAAATAAATAAAAGAAAAAAAATCTTAATTTTCAGGCTCTAGTTACAATTCTACTACTACTCCTATTAGCCTTTAATGCTGAGGGGTTTTTGCAAATTAGCCAACTACCAGACAATAAGGGATTTCATCGATATAAAGATGGGCGATGTAGAAATAGTCAATACTACTAACACAGTGATACATGTCGTAAATGTTATAGAAATATTGGAAATTCTTGAAATTCTAGAGGAAAATATTAAAACAATAGATATAAGTATTCGGCAAATCCTTTTACAAAAAGTACAGAGTATACATGAAAAAATTCTGACAATAAAACCAAAACAACAGAGGGGAAAAAGAGGTTTAATAAATATTCTTGGCACAGCACAAAAGTGGCTCTACGGAACAATTATGGAACATATCTTCACAATCGAAGAAAATAATAGAAACATAATAAAGACAATAAACAACCAGATAATCATAAATGACTCATTTAATAAATCACTTATTAATTTAAAAAATTCAATAGAAGAGGATAGGAATAACATAAAATCCGCTTTTGAACAAGTCAGGAAGAATAATAATGAAATAGTGAAACGATACTTGTACTTAGACCAATTTTCTAAATTAAATTTATTAGAAGACAAAATAGAACAAATTCAAGACAATATTGCATCTGCAAAAAACAATTTTATTCATCCTAGTATATTTACAAAATCAAAAATCGAAACCTTTAATATTGATTTTTATAAATTAAAACTACTTAAAATCGGAGTGATGACTTTCAAGGACAGTTCTTTAATAATAGCTATACAAATTCCTGATAAATACATAATTACACAATTAAGATTACTTACCGCAGTACCAAATACAATTAATATGGAAATTGACGAACCTAGTGAAAATATTATCGAAATAAATAATGTTATTTTACACTATAAGGAAAATGTTATATTTAAGCATCTCCAAAAAAGCAACCATTGTTCAATTAAAGCTAATTGTAAATATATATTTAATAACAAAACGGAAACAATAGAACTAGATGAAGAAACTATTCTGTTAAAAAATGCTAGAAAAATTAATCTAAAACAAAATTGTGACAATAGAAATCTAAGTTTGTCGGGAAACTACTTAATAAGTATAAATAATTGTAGCATCACAATCGATGATCAAACTTTTAAAAATAAAAAACAAATAATTAACGAAAAATTCTTTTTCCCACCAACACAAATTATTAATGTAACAAAACCTAACGTAGAATTTGAAAACATTGTGTTGGAACATAAAAATAATATTAAACAAATAAATGAATTGAAAGTTCATAGTAAGGTCTCATATTTGGTTAAACATAACACTAATAATCACTACCACTATTGTACTCATATTAATGTATATTGTTATTAAAAAATAGAAAGTCTAGTGCAAATAAAACACAAGTCGTAACGATATTTCAGAGTCCTGACATAAAAGATATCATAGATAAATACCAACCGAGTATGTAATAATGATTAAATAAAAAAAAATAATTAAAATAAAAACTTTTTGAAATGGAAAAATAAAAAACTAGAAGTCATGAACTAAAGTTACCATACCAAAATTATAAGTAATAATAATATTAAGCAATACTTTATATTAACAATTAAAAAAAAAAAAAAAATTAAAAACCACATTAATAAAGATTTATAAGCAATAATAATAATTGTAAAACGAAATTCAGGTGTATTTCGGTCAAGGGGTGGAGGAGTTACATATCCATCCCTAAACGACCATTATTGGCTGGCTAAGTGTAGCGGAGCATTAGCTTCCAATTACGTTTCCACATTTAGCCAGACAGCAACGTAAGCATTAATGTTTATGTTGCTTACTTTTAGTTAAGTATAAGATTACAATTTTTGCATTTCTGTAAAACAAAAATTTTTTCTTATGATTCAATTCAATAAATGAAGTAGCTACTCTAAAGAGCGGCTACTAAAAAATAAATAAATAAATATAATTCGCGCAAATATCGCACTGATCTTTTCTCGGAGCATACAATGAAAGATTTTTTTTTCAAACATTTCATTAAAAACTGTCATAGAAAGGGGTGGTTTTCACGTTCAGCACACCAATTATTTGCATAAAAATTGTAAAGCCTTGCTTTAGAATGCCATTCTGCTAATAGATATTTTTTTGTGGTTGTAGCTCGACAGGAATGAAATTCTGTGGCTGGAAGACTATCGAAAAATAAAGTTAGCTCTTGCTGCTGTGCACTTTGTGTAGATTTTTCTTGTGGGTGTTGATGTGAATTGGCTGTAGAGTGAGGCGTTTCCAACCATTTCGTCACAGATTTTCCGCTAATGTCCAATGTGTTGAGAAAAAGAATGCGACATACACGCAACATACTAGAATTTACTTTAAGATGGTACTGCAGCGTTTGACTCTTCTTAGATACGTTTTCTATGCGACGATTTCGTGGCCTCTTAGGTTGAATACATACTATCAATGTTTTGACATACACTTTCTTTTGTGACCAAGACATTTGCCAAAATTTCCTGAATATTTGTTGCCTATCTGATTCCGACAGTTGTCCGCATTTCATAATTGAAGCATTACCTTTGTCCACACAATTACATCGATTTTTGAGAGTTCTAGCATTTTTCAGGTTATTGTACTGCCATACGTATTGTACCTACCTTTTTTTCCAAGGTATTTCTTACCACTCTGGCGAAGGATTTTATTTTTTTCAGAAAACGAAGAACTGTGCTTTGTTTTAGGTTTTCGTGTACGTTTCTTACTTTTGGTTGGAAGCTCAAAGGAATCGTCTGAACTGCTGTTGAATCCATAAGGCACTAAACCTAGACCACCATCGTCTTCTTCATTACCGAACTCAGTGTTCAGTTGGTTGTTATTATTTTCGTCAGCAGACATTAAGTATCCTAATAAGTATAACCATATATAAAATATACAAAAATAAATAATAATACTTTCAATATTAACATAAAAAAAACATATAAATATGCAACCTGTTCTTCTATTTTCCGCCACTTTTGGTTAATATTGAAATGAAATAGCTGATGTATTTTTGTACGTTCAGTGGACTTAGCGCGCGCTTTTTGACAACTATGGACTTATGACTTTTGCTTACCAAAACTATACAACCTCAAAAAAAAAAAAAAAAAAAATATGTCGCTTTTTTTCAAAGATGTATTTTTTATTTATCTACCAAACTGCATCAAATTCTCATTTTTGAAAAAAATGGACTTAGGACCTTTGCACCCTTAGCCGACGATATGTAAACGTTTATTAATATTTACAATGTAGTGCTGCCACAGCTGTACATTTTAGTGCTTTTGCCGATAAATTAAAAAAAAAGGAAAAATTATGCGTTTCGGGTACGAAGTTTTCTTTTAATTATAAAATAATATAATAATATTTATCAAATATAGTCATTTACTGGCTTTTTGTTAAAATAAAAACATTTTTTTGAAACACAAATGAGCAACTGTGGACAAAAAGTTTCAAAGTCACGTTAGCACATTGTAGCCACCTGAAAGTTAACTCTGCATTGCTTATGCATTTGACACAGTGATGCCAACTTAGCGCGTTTCGCGCTAGATTTAGCGCTTTTTGACCACCCAAAAACCGCATTTTTTTAATCTAGCGCGTTTTTTAAAAAAGCGCTAAATTGGCGCCTTTTCATTTTTCATTTAGCGCTTTTAGCACCTTTTTCATACAACTAATCACTTTGACAAAAAGTTACATTTTACATTTGATATTTTTTTTCATACATACTCTATTTTTGCAACTAATATTTAATAGCATATAAAAAAGAAGTGTTAACGAACTTTATATTTTTCTTCATAATTGAATGTGTTTTTTTTTGCAAAGGTAAATACAAATCTATTTTGTTAAACAATGAAATAATGAATTATACATATTTTTAGATGGAACGTTATGTACAAAAATATAGTAAAATGTGGGAATCTGATCCTTTGCTTAAAAAATGGATAAGACCATCGAAAGATGATACAAAAATTATGTAATTATTGTAATTGTCAAATTGCAGCAATTGTAATTGTCAATTGCAAACGTTCTGATCTAATTCGACACTGCCAGACATTAAAACATGAGAAAGCGATGAAACCATTTAATAATGTTGAAATTTCATTTGAAGCTTTACAAAATCCAAATGAAAAGCAAAAAAGTCAGGCAATGATTGGTCATGACTGTTCATAGTCCATATTCTACTGTGGATCATCTTGGTGAATTGAGTTGTTCAGCATTTACAGATAGTAAAGCTGCCAATTTTAGTCTTCATCGGACAAAATGTCATAGATATTTTGACATATCCATACTCCAATGCTGAAGTGGAAAGAGTATTTAGCGTTATGAATTATTTTAAGAACAAAATTTGGAACAGAATGTGTTTAAATACCGTTAATTCTTTAATTCATATTAAATACGGGTTAAAGATGGCAAATTCATGCTGTGTAAGTTATAAAATTCCTCCACATGTTTCTGCAAAAATTAATTCAATTGAAACTTACAAGAAGTCAAAATTTTATATTAAGACAGTACTTTGGCCAGACGATTAAGAGGAAAATTCTACATTTTTGTTCGAAAATGAACAGCTTTAACTGAATTCGCTAAAATATTTTTTTTTGTACTGATATACACTTTAAAATTAATATATGATCTCAAAATGTACAAATAAAACAAATTTTTATATAAATATTGAATTTAAAACCCATTTTATTAAAATTTATCTTAGCGCTTTTCGCTTAATTAAAATTTAGCGCTTTTTGAGGCACTGTTTTGCGCGTTTTGCTTCTGAAAAGTTGGCATCACTGATTTGACAGCCTTTTCGTTAACTTTTGCAATTTGCTTAAGCTTGCTTATGCATATTATAGTTGGGCCTGTAGGCATTTTAAAATATGTATTTTGTTTTTAAAAAGTTTTGTGTACAAGCTTTCTCCACGTTTAAAAAACTTTTATTTTATGTACTTTTTTATTTTTAGGTTGTTTCCAATGTTATTTTAAAAAAACTTCAGTTTTCTTTTAATTATAAAATAATATAATAATATTTATAAAATATAGTCATTTAATGGCTTTTTGTTAAAGTAAAAACATTTTTTTTAAACATAAATGAGCAACTGTGGACAAAAATTTTCAAAGTCATTGTAGCCACCTGAAAGTTAACTCTGAACTGGTTATGCATTTGACAGCCTTTTCGTTAACTTTTGCAATTTGCTTAATCTTGCTTATGCATATTATAGTTGGGTCTTTATGATCAAGCTCTGAAGAAGACTGATGCCTCTTTCTTTATTGTTCTCCTTTCTATTAGTTACTTAACGAATATATATAACTTAACGAATATTAAAAATAGATGTAAATTAGGTTAGTATATACAGGGTTGTATGTTACAGTATTATTATTATTATTACAATCCTTATAATAATTAAAGGGTAAGTAAACATTCACTACACTAGTCTTTATTGATCTGAGCCAGATGCATTTTATATAGTATTTCTATGTTTATTTATGTAGGAGATATATATGTTAACGGAGCGTTCTACGGGCATATTTTTACCCCATATGGTCACTTGAATTTCGAATTTCAAAAAAGTACCAGACACCTGTCGGCTCTTTTTTTGATTAAAGGCGGACGCATTTAAAATATTTTATCTAAGTTTATTTTTTTTTTTTTGAGATATAGAGACTGGTTTTACCCGTTTTTGTCCCATTTGTCCCCCTTAACGACCGAATTTCCACAACACAATTGGTTGACCCCATGGTGCAACTATACAAGGTGAGTGCATTAGCCCAGCTGACTGACTTTGTCTATGCTTTTATTGTTCTCTATTTTTTCTGTAACCCTTGTACGGTGAACACGTGTTCACTTGTACGTTTGTTGGTGAACACGTGTAGCTACTTGCCATACATTATTTGTGACTTATAATAATAAATATAAAAATCCTCTTAGCTTTGGGTAGAGGAAGAACTAGCGCGTCATTGTCATTACCGCTTAAAGACAATCAGGCCTTTTTTCGCTGCCTTCGGCTTACTCTTAGTTTATGATTGGCGCCGTCTACCTGTAATGCGTTACTGTTTTTTGTCATATTTGGTGAGTGGCCTGATAGACTAGGCGATAGAGTGCCAGACTATTAGTCAAAGGGTTGCGGGTTCGATTCCTGCCAAAGACTCTGGGTGTTTTTCTGCAGATAAGCCAAAAGCTGCGCAGTTTGTGTTTGTTAATTATTTATTAAAAAAAATTCAACCTACCTGTATTACAAGTCAAACAGAATTCCCCAAAACAGTAGTTTGCTACCTTAGTGTGAATTTTTCATTCAAAAAATTATATAATTAAAATTAGTATTTTTATACCCTTCACCTTCATGAGAAGGGTATATACATATATATAAGGGTATCTAATTTTCCGACCCTATTTTTTTTTTTTTTTTTTAATTATTTAATTATTTATTGAATCTTCATATTTGAAATGACAATAAGTATTCAAATCTTAATACTAAAAAGAAAATAATAAGCCCAGCCAGTGCTAGACAAAAATTTTTATGATACTAAAAAAATTTCACATCAACTGATCCAGTCATCTATTTTGCGCTTGAGTTAAAGCAATGGTATCCCTCCTTCTCAACCGATTGTGGCCACTAAAGTTAAGGATGTCTCGTGCAAGTGGGTTTGGATGGTGTTCAAGTTTGCTGACATACTTTGACGCATATTTTGTAAATTCGACTTTTACTAATGGCACGCCTAGATCTTTGTGGATTCGAGAATTTTTAACATACCATGGAGCTGCAGTAATTATACGTAGAATTTTATTTTGAACCCTTTGAATTTTTTCAATGTTTGATGCTGAGGCAGTACCCCATAATTGAATTCCATAACACCAGATTGGCTTTAGAATTGCATTGTACAACAAAAGTTTGCAATCCAATTTCAACGTAGAGTTTCTGCCGATTAACCAATTAAATTGTGTAAGTTTCGCTTCAATATGAGACTTCCAAGTTAAACGGCGGTCGAGGTGAATGCCGAGGTATTTGACTTCATTATGTTGAGGAATAATTTGATTATTTATTCTGATGGACGAGCAGGTATCTTTTCGCAATGTGAAAGTGATATGAATACATTTTTGTTCATTTACCCTGATTTTCCAAAGCTCTAGCCAATTCTCTAGCTTATAAACATAATTCTGCAAATTCTGTGATGCAACTTGGTGGTCCTTATGGACGCTGACAAAGGCTGTATCGTCTGCAAAAGTTGAAGTATGTATTTTGGGGTCTGACGGCATGTCGGAGGCATAAATCAAATATAAAGTAGGGCCCAGTATGCTACCCTGTGGCACACCTGATTCAATTGGCTGAGCGGTACTTAAAAAATTGCCTTCTTTGATTTTAAATTTGCGACCGTATCAATAACTTTCCATGAGTTTATGGGTGTTAGCAGGCAGAGTTAATTTAATTTTGTGCATTAAACCGTCATGCCAAACTTTGTCGAACGCTTGGGACACATCAATGAAAAGGGCGGAGCAGTATTTTTTATCTTCAAACGACCCTCTTATCACATTTACCAATCTGTGAGTTTGTTCGATGGTACTGTGTTTAGCTCTGAATCCGAATTGATGATTTGGAATACATTCAGTGTCATTCAGAATTGGAGTCAACTTAGTTATTAACAATTTTTCTCACAGTTTAGAAATTGTCGGCAGTACACTAATTGGCCTATATGACTCCACTTTGGTGTGGTCCTTCCCTGACTTAGGAATCATAGTGATCATAGACACCTTCCAATCTGCAGGATAGTATTCTAGGCGTAAAATAGCGTTGAAGATAAAGAGGATAATCTTTCTTGCTACACGAGGTAACTCCACAAGCATTTTATTGCTGATTTTATCCATACCTGGAGCCTTTCTAAGGTTCAGAGTACCAATAGCGTTTTGGACATCACGAAAGTTTAGTCTTAGAGGTACAGGAGGTCTAATAACGAGTGGAGGCAAATCAGATGCATTATTTGAGTTGCTTATAGTAAACACTTTTCTCAAATGATTAACAAATAAAGTCCACTTCTCGGAATCATTTCTAGCCCAGTTACCAGTCGGATTTCGCAGAGGAGGCTTTCTTCTAACTGGTCTTTTTAAACCTCGTGCCGCCTTCCATAACGAATAGTCAGATTGTGGGGTACTATCAAGACCCTCCAAGTAAGATTTAAGTGAAGCCATTCTTTGGGTTTCTAAGAAATTCCTTAGTATATCTCTGCATACCCGTAGAGACCTGTGAATTTGCCACTCTCTTCTAACTCTTCTTTTTTCTGACAGGAGATGATCGAGTTCAGCGAAATAAGTTCTATTTGTCCCACTTCTGCACTCAACGTCGTATGTGGAGGCGTGATGTACAGCTCTTCGTATGTCCTCAGTAAACTTGCCAATCGACCCATCAATATCGTCGGTAGTTCTCAACACAACATTTTCCGTGCAATGAGAACTTAAATACTTTTTGTATTTTATCCAACTTACTCTGGTTTTAGATATGTCCCGAAATGGAGAGCCATTCCCATGAAGGAAACGCATTGAAATAATAGTAGGAGAGTGATCTGAAGACAAGTCTAATGAAGGCTCCACTTGTATCGATTCTACAGGGATATTTTTCACTACTCCGAAGTCAATAACATCGGGAATCTTCCGTCGGTCCGTCGGCCAGTAGGTGGGATGCCCGGTTGAGAGTACATCTAATCCCATTTTGGCAATGGTGTTGAAGAGTTCACGACCCTTCGGGGTCACCAGACGTGAACCCCAAAAAGTGTGTTTGGCGTTAAAGTCACCAGCAACTAAAAATCTATTTCCAAGGCAATTGAAGAAGCTGTAGTATTGGTGTTCTTTTATTGAAAATCGAGGCGGCGAATAAATTGATGATAAAACAAAATTGTACTGACAGAATTCAATACAAATGTTTGTTGCTTGTAGGTAATCCTCACATATGTTGTTCATTAAATAATGTTTTATTCTGTTCTTTATAAGAATTGCCGAACCTCCACATGCTCTTCCGCGGGGATCTTTAGTATCACACAACACGTAGCCATTAATTTTGAAGTACCCTGTCGCCGTCAAGTGAGTTTCAGCAATCATCATGACATCAATCTGCTTATCCATCAGGAAGTATTCCAGTTCATTTTTATGTTGGCGGAGGCCGTTCGCGTTCCAGAAACAAATTTTTAAATAAATCATTTCTTTAAAATGGCTTGCAAGATAGTGGATTGCATTTTCAGCATTTCCTGCATCATGGATGTCATAGTGGTCGTAAAAGTGTTCATGGTTTGGACAAGTGTCTGCAATGTAGTCTCTAGAGTGTTAATATTAGGCTCGTAATATTGTGATTTAGGTGCCTGCTCCAAACCTGGCATATTAGATTTAACCACGTTAGCGTAAGAAACTTGTCTAGAACTAGGCGCGTTTACATGACTAGTGGACCGTAACAATTGCGGGAAATTGTCACTCGATGCCAAAATAGGCTGTTGACGATGATCAGGTAATACTGACGTCTTGTTGGTGCTTATGCCTTTCAAATGAGTGTAAATTGGACAACCTCTATAATTTGCGGTATGATTACCTCCGCAGTTACTGCATTTTTTTATTTTTACGTCAGTTTTGGACTTATTACATTGAGCAGTTGGATGTAGTTCCCCACACGCAACACAAACAGACGGCAATTTACAGTACGCTTTGGTGTGGCCAAATTCTTGACAATTAACACACTGGACGGGTCCAATGCGCTTATGCGGTTCCTCCACGGTAATTCTACGATGCAGAAGATAAATGAGATTGTAGATTGGATTGGACTCGTTTTTCTTTAAGACAACATCTCCAGGTTCCAATTCTACCCTGAACATGGGCTGAGGGATCTTTTCACGGTTTCTGATATTCACTACGCTCTTGATTTTGAACCTTTTGTCCATTAAACCGGTCTTTATCTCCGCAGGATTAACACATGGGTCTATACCCTTTAGAACGACTTGGAGTCCTTTTGCGCTTTTGAGCTGGTAGGTATAGAAGTCCCTAGTCTCCCTCTCCAACTGGTTGGACAATTTTCGAAAATCATCTTCCCTATTCACTTGGATCTTTGTCTCGCATATATTTCCATGTTTAATTGAGGTTACGCTAAACATGTTTTCACCTATTACCGAAACAATTCCTTGTACCAATTTACTGGAAGTCGGCTCTCTCAGATAAATTGGTGGGGGCTTAAACGTCTTCTTAGGAAGTTCTGGCTCATCCGTCTGGAGGAGAGCAAACCTATTTTGATTATTACTCACGGTCTTAGGAGCTTTTGAATTTGATGACACTTGAGCAGACGTCGGGCTCCTCTGTCGCTTGAGAACGGTGATGTACTTATCCATACCTACTTGTTTTTTTGGTTTGACTGCACTGTTTGATGAAGATGATGTTTTTTCATCTGTTGAAATCACTATATTGGGCGAACAGGAACGACGCCGTTCTGCGGCTCTTATAGTGAGAAAATTCTCCAGAGATTTTTTTATGAATTCTTCCTCAGAGACCCATTTAGTTTTTCTAGACGAGCTAAGCTCTTTCTCAGAATTACATCTGAGAGGAACACTCATACAATTTTTATGCGATTTTTAGTGTTTTTTTTAATTACCGATATTACCGTAGATTTTTTTTAACCTATTACGAGTTATTTTTTCACTTTTTTGTTTTATTTCAACCTATTACACTTTTTCACCTATTACGATTTTTTCACCGAAAATTCAGCCGCACTAAAAGTAACACGTCCGAACAGTTCGATGAGATGAGACTGAATGACCCTATAAAGTATATATATTCTGGATCCTTATAGATAGCGGGGTCGATTAAGCCATGTCTGTCTGTTGAAATCATTTTTTTGAAGTCCCCATATATATGTTAGAAATATACTCTAAATATAAAACACTTTTCATAATACAACATACATATATATTTCTAGTTTACTTTGAAGTTTATGACATTGTAATCTAAAAACTTTGGAAAATTTTCTACACACAACTTTTAAACTTTGTTCAGAATAGTTTTAACTTTATTAAATAAATATAATTTTATATAAAAGAAAATTTCTTGAGAGGATTTTAATCAGGTTATGGGCCCAGGCAGAGCGTTTGGGATAGAAAATTATTTGCTGAAATCATAAATTAAAATAAACAAGTTGTGTGAGATTATAAAGATGGCGTCGTCATCATTATACCAGATAGAAAAGCTGGACGACAAGAATTATGAAACATGGAGTGTTCACATGAGAAGTATTTTAATTCATTCCGGTTCTTGGAAATACGTGAATGGTGATGAACAAATAGATTCAACATGGAGTCCCGATAAAATACTGGAAATGGGAAAATAATGATTTAAAAGCCTTGGCAACGATCATGTTAAGTGTGAAGTCTTCGCCCTCTTCCGAAAATCACTTTAATACTCACAAATCTCTTATAAATAAGGGTACCAATCCAAAATTTTACACGGATCATTCACATACATGCCTAAATCAAACTGCTGGATTTTGAGAATATCGGTCAATATTTGACTATATCCCCCACATAAGGTCCCCTCTCGAAATCCACGTTAATACTAATATATATCTTAAATATACCGTTATTATGTTGAAATTTGACGTGAAATATCCTCATATGCATGAAAATAACTGTTCCAAAATTTAAGAACATCGGCCCATAATTTGTCATAGCTGCCATATAAGAACCATTTCCAAAAAAAAAAACAAATTCGGGTCAAAAATTTTTCTTTTCGGGTTTAACCCATATTCGGTGCATATTTTATAATAATGATATATATCGTTGGAAAGGTATTTTAATACCTTTTATTTAATGTATTACAAATTATCAGACGCCCAGTAGTTCCCGAGATATAGGCCTATATATTTTCAACTTCATGGGCCCGCCCCCTCGAAAATAGGCGTGACCGGCAACAAATTTTTTTTGCTGGCATCTCTAAAAGCCCTATTTTTTTTTAGGAATGTCACTAAAACCAATTCTTACCATAATTTACAGAGTTTGTCTGATGTTCATAATAATCTTCAGTGTAATTTAACAAACAGAGTATAAAAAAGGGGTACAATTCGGTTTTAGTGATTTTGCTCAAAAAAAAAAAAAAAAAAAACAAAATGAAATAGGGCTTTTAGAAGAGATACCAGGAAAAAAAAATTTGTTGGCGGTCACGCCTATTTTCGAGGGGGCGGGCCCATGAAGTTGAAAATATATAGGCCTATATCTCGGGAACTACTGGGTGCTTGATAATTTGTAATACACTAAATAAAAGGTATTAAAAATACCTTTCCAACGATATATATCATGATTATAAAATGTGGACCGAATATGGGTTAAATCCGAAAAAAATATTTTTTGACCCGAATTTATTTGTTTTTTGGAAATGGTTCTTATATGGCAGCTATGACAAATTATGGGCCGATCTTCTTAAATTTTGGAACAGTTATTTTCATGCATATCAGGATATTTCACGTCGAATTTCAACATAATAACGCTATATATACATATATATTAGTATTAACGTGGATTTCGAGAGTGGACCTTATGTGGGGGATATAGTCAAATATGGACCGATATTCTCAAAATCCAGCAGTTAGATTTAGGCATGTATGTAAATGATCCGTGTAAAATTTTGGATATGTACCCTTATTTATATGCGATTTATGAGTATTAAAGTGATTTTCGGAAGAGGGCTTTATATGGGGCATACGGTTAAAAATAGACCGAAATCAACAAAATTGTGTGGAATGTTTTTTGTATATATGTAAAAGATCTGTGCAAAGTTTTGAGTCGGTACCGATATTTATACAATATATATAGGGAAAAATCTCCAGTTCTGGGCCGACCACCATAAAATTTAGTACAGCAATTTATTTGCCTATAAAGAGTATTTATGTCAAATTTTAGCCGTTTAACATTATTTATATCTGTTTTATACGTATTTAAGTAAATTTTGGAAGTGGACTTTATATGGGGTCTATGATCAAACATGGACCGAATTAAAAAAAATTTCGTTTTGAGATTTCTTTTTGCATAAAACTTATTTTTGCTGAATTTTGTCTTGATATTCCAATTTTATAGGCATTTATTTATCATTAAGCCATATTTCGGGAATATATATATTTGTATGGGGGCTATGAGAAATCATGGACCGATTCTTACTATTTTCCGCACACTTTCTTCTTTTATAGTACAAACAACGTATACAAAATTTCATGGTATTATCTGCAATAGTTTTCAAAATATTGCAATAAAATGGATGAAAAATATCAAATTTTTATGGAGGTGGTCTCACATATTGGTTCATAACTCTGGTTAACCTAAACCGATTTGCTGATTTTAAATAGCAAACTTCTCGAAAGCACTTCTGACAGAATTATTGAAGGTTTGGATCCCGAGTATATCTGGGGACTTCAAAAAACTGATTTCAACAGACAGACAGACAAGCAGACGGACATGGCTTAATCGACTTCGCTATCTATAAGGATCCAGAATATATATACTTTATAGGGTCGGAAAATTTTTTTGTGGAAATTACACACGGAATGACAAACTTATATATACCCTTCTCACGATGGTGAAGGGTATAAAAAATATATTTTAAAAGCACCCTAAAACTTCTACATATTTTTGCTTTAAGAGTGACAGGAAAAAGTTTAATGCTTGGTCAAATTGTCCAAATTGTTATGAAATTACCAACAATTTGGACAATTTGACAACAAAAATGACAATATGAAAACCAAGCATAAGGAACAAAACACTTTTTTTTATAGAGAATATAAAAGGCATTTGAATAAACAACACTCTTGTAATAAAAGCAAACATTATACATTAAATTTTTATGACAACCACTTTATAAAATGGTGATCGCCATGTTAAAAATAAATTGTGTTTTTGCAAAATACTTGTGATTTACGCAATTATTTTATTTTAAATAAGTAAATCACAAGTATTTTGCAAAAACACAATTTATTTTTAACATGGCGATCACCATTTTTTCTTATTTTCGAAAAAGTAGAGTCACCACTGTTTGTGAATATGTAGCTGTCAAAGTTTGTCTAGTACAAACTCAGTATTTGTATGTTATAAAAAAATTAATTTTAAAATATTTGCGATAAAAATAAAGACCAAATATATATCTGAAGGTTCAATTACCTTAAATGCTCTTTTATTACTCACCATTATTTAGCAATAAAATACAATCATTTGTCAGGCAACTCTGGAATTGTATAACATATGTTTTTGCAAAATAAACCACAAACAATTTTTGAACGCGGCAAATTTTTTTTTTAATTTCGAATCATATCAATACGAGTAATTTGCAGAACACCAAAAAGCGATTTATTCGGTTTTATAAATTTCTCGTTTTTAAAAACGATTCGATTTACAAAACAGGGCCGATTAATAAAATTTGCACTAAGACTGAATAGAAAACACAGAATAAGGATATTCTAGTCCTATAATCAGTGTAGTTTTTGTATTTCTTATTACGTTTAGGTGGAGGGTGTTTAAGATTCGGCACAGCCGAATATAGCACTCTTACTTGTTTTTTTTTTTAACTTGGTAACTTTTTAATACAGCTGTAGATGATAAATACAGATTTTTTGCAATAATGTTAAGAATAACAAATATTCAAACATATCCCTGAATCGTTTTTCTGGGAAAGAGTTTTTTACTAATATACAATATTGCGCAAACACATCCTATAAATTAATATATATATTTTAAACTATTTATTTTGTTTTAGGCTTATGCTGCCGGTTGCAACATTGTAATATTAGCCAGTACTTTTGAACGTGTGCAGATAATACCGGGTGCTAGACATGGTTATGTGAAAATTTCAGCACTTGATTGCAGCACTGACACTGGAAAAATTGCAGCAGCTTATGAAAACAAGGTTTATATATTTGAACCAACGCCAGTATTACAAACAGATAAACGCTATACTCACTTCTTGGATTACAGGTACTTTTTAATTAGTTTTTTTTTTCAATATTTCTAACAGGGACCGTAACTGTTATGACTTTTTATCTAAAAATCTATCTTGAGTGACAGCCAAAATTTATAAGCTATTTTATGCATTCATGTTTTTATAGCTTAAGGTGGCTATACACTACGTGTTTTTGCTTATGTATTTTTAAGTTTACAACCCACATGTTTTTCTTTATGTCTGTTAAAATTGGTTATTTTACATAAGGGTTTTAATTTTTGGTCACCAACTTGTATGTACAATTACACGTGACATCGCCATGATTATTTACACATAAATTTCCATGTCGTTTCTTTGAAAAATGCGTTAAAGCCACTGCAAAAATTTTTGGTGGCGTCACTAAAATACCGGCGTCAAAAATATTGATTGAAGGTTTTTCGTCTTTTAATATACAATATGTGGAGATTGTATCAAAAATATTTAAATAATTTATATCATTGTTATTAAATTAACAAAATGAGATAAAAAATATTTAATTTATCACTTATGCAAATTCTTCATACTGCCGGCTAATGATAGCGCAGATATTCAACCGTCGACAAATCTTTTCGCATGGCATATACATTTAAAAACATGTGTTTGAACATAAAAAAATAGAGCGTGTTCTAATCGAAAAAATTACATATGTATTTCCACATGTATTTTACACAAGCAAAGTTTATGAGGTCACCAACTACATGTTTTTACTCCGTTATGTAAAATTTGACATAAGGTGTGTTCACATTATGTGTATTTGTCATGTGGACTGTCACTTTTTCGCATGTCAAATTTGTACATATAGTCTGAACATCTTCAAACAATATCATGTGTTATTTCTATGTGTGCAATACACATGACATTTTTTATTTAGAACGAGTTCTATTTTCAAGTGACAAACCATCTGACATCAGCTGTTTTTTATAACAAAAATTTTGTGGCGGCAAAAATTAATTGAAATTTTAATAAATATAATTTATAAATAGTAAAACAAAAATACAAAAAAGAAAAACTATACAAATTTATTATTGAAAATGGAGGGAAAAATTGAAGAGAAGTTAACAAAAGTAAGTACATATGTATTTTTTTATTGCAATTTTTATAGTTATTTTTGTTCCAGTTTGACTGGTACAAAGAAGCGGAATAAGCTGTTTTAAGATTTTTTGTTTTTTGATAGGTTATGTCAAATGTAATTGACATACCAACATTTGAACATGTAAATTATAAACCGTATGTGAAAGTCAAATTTTGACATACACATGAAAACACATGTGGATAGAAAAGTGACATTCCACATGACAAATACACACAATGTGAACACAGCTATATACACTGTAAACAAGTAAGAGTGCTATATTCGGCTGTGCCGAATCTTAAATACCCTTCACCTAAGCGTAATAAGAAATACAGAAACTACACTAGACTAGAATATCCTAATTCTGTGTTTTCTATTCAGTCTTAGTGCAAATTTTATTAGTATTTGATATATTGTTTGAAAGACAATTTTACGACCAACATAATTTATGTTAAATATTTTGAAATTTTGTCTAATTTTCACCATTTTTAATTGATTTAATTATCAATTCTTACCATAATTTACAGAGTCAGACGTTCATAATAATCTTCAGTGTAATTTAACAAACAGAGTATAAAAAAAGGGTACAATTCGGTTTTAGTGATTTTGTTAAAAAAAAAAAAAAACAAATAGGGATTTTAGAAGAGATACCAGCAAAAAAATTTTTTTTGGCGGCCACGCCTATTTTCGAGGGGGCGGGCCCTTAAAGTTGAAAATATATAGGCCTATATCTCGGGAACTACTGGGTGTCTGATAATTTGTAATACATTTAATAAATGGTATTAAAAATACCTTTCCAACGATATATATCATGATTATAAAATATGGACCGAATATGGGTTAAATCCGAAAAGAATATTTTTTGACCCGAATTTATTTGTTTTTTGGAAATGCTTCTATATGGCAGGTATGACAAATTATGGGCCGATCTTCTTAAATTTTGGAACAGTTATTTTCATGCATATGAGGATACTTCACGTCGAATTTCAACATAATAACGCTATATATATGATATATATTAGTATTAACGTGGATTTCGAGAGAGGACCTTATGTGGGAGATATTGTCAAATATGAACCGATATTCTCAAAATCCAGTAGTTTGATTTAGGCATGTATGTAAATGATCCGTGTAAAATTTTGGATTGGTACCCTTATTTATAAGCGATTTATGAGTATTAAAGGCATTTTCCGAAGAGGGCTTTATATGGGGCATACGGTTAAAAATAGACCGAAATGAACAAAATTGTGTGGAATGATTTTTGTATATATGTAAATGATCTGTACAAAGTTTTGAGTCGGTAACGATATTTACACAATATATATAGGGAAAAATGTCTTTTTCAGATGTGGTCCTTGTATGGGAGCTATGACCAGTTGTGGGCCGACCACCATAAAATTTAGTACAACAATTTATTTGCCTATAAAGAGTATTTATGTCAAATTTTAGCCGTTTAACATTATTTATATCTGTTTTATGCGTATTTAAGTGAATTTCGGAAGTGGACTTTATATGGGGTCTATCGTCAAACATGGACCGAACTAAAAAAATTTCGTTTTGCGATTTCTTTTTGCACAAAACTTAGTTTTGCTGAATTTTGTCTTGATATTCCAATTTTATAGGCATTTATGTATAATTGAGCAATATTTCGGGAAGATTTTTGTATGGGGGCTATGACCATTTCTGGGCCGACCACCATAAAATTTGGTACAATAATTTAGTTGCATATAAAGAGTATGTATGTCAAATTTTAGCCGTTTAACATTATTTATATCTGTTTTATATGTATTTAAGTGAATTTTGTAAGTGGACTTTATATGGGGTCTATGGTCAAACATGGACCGAACTAAAAAAAATTTCTGTTTGTGATTTCTTTTTGTATAAAACTTATTTTTGCTGAATTTTGTCTTGATATTCCAATTTTATAGGCATTTATTTATCATTAAGCCATATTTCGGGAATATATATATTTGTATGGGGGCTATGAGAAATCATGGACCGATTCTTACTATTTTCTGCACACTTTCTTCTTTTATAGTACAAACAACGTATACAAAATTTCATGGTATTATCTGCAATATATTTCAAAATATTGCAATAAAATGGACGAAAAATATCAAATTTTTATGGAGGTGGTCTCACATATTGGTTCATAACTCTGGTTAACCTAAACCGATTTTGCTGATTTTAAATAGCAAACTTCTCGAAAGCACTTCTGACAGAATTATTGAAGGTTTGCATCCCGAACATATCTTGGGACTTCAAAAAACAGACAGACAGACAGACGGACATGGCTTAATCGACTTCGCTATCTATAAGGATCCAGAATATATATACTTTATAGGGTCGGAAAATTATATTGTGGAAATTTCACACGGAATGACAAACTTATATATACCCTTCTCACGATGGTGAAGGGTATAAAAACACGTAGTGTAATGGATAAGTCACATAATATATTATATTCATATAGAAATTTGAATGAAGCAGCATATTATAATACATACGGCATCAACAAATAAATAAGAGTTTTAAATTGATTTTTATTATTGATATAAAAATATAAAAATCAAAAATAACTTTTATTTTTCATTTAAAAATATAAAAATCAAAAATAACTTTTATTTTTCATTTAAAAATATAAAAATCAAAAATAACTTTTATTTTTCATTTAAAAATATAAAAATCAAAAATTTAAAAATCATGCAATATGTTGGATGCATTTCGCCTAATAATCATGATGGTATAATTAAAAGTTTTCTACGATGTTCATTTATGTATGACTAGCTGACCCGGTCCGCGTTGCTGGCCCTAAGCAAACATTAGTGTTGTATTACCACACGATTTAAATTAAGCTTTTAAAGAAATGTACGGCCTTTAAATAAATTTATGGAATATCTATCATAAAGATTTGTTACAGAATAACTTACATATGGTCTAGGTATGGGATCAATCAAAAAAGAAACGCATTTATTTAAGGCAAATTGGAAATTATATTTCTTGGGGCCAGCGGATATACAATGTTTTTTGTTTTTTGGCGTGCCGTGTGGAAAACATAAATTTTCTAAAATTAAGCCAGCAATAGTTAATGATGTGACTCTTGCTTTATTGATGGCAATAGTACAGGTAAGACGCAAAGGGAATTGGAGCCGCTTGAATTGAAATGGTAAATCGTTGGAAATCATCCCAATTTCGTTGAATAAGTACATCTTCGCCTTTGAATCTGCCACCGATGATTGTTGCCTCGATTAAATTTGGTGAGCAATTTTTGATAGTCAATGTGGTTCCGTTGCATAACTTTGGTGCGTTTAAGAGTCGAATAAGAATTACCGGTGATCCAACGTTTAATGTTAGCACATGCGGTGGCATTCCGGGTGGTTCCAATGAATTTAAAAATTCAGTGGGATAATTGACGGCTTGTTCTTCATCCATTACTGTATCGATCGATTTGTATTTGATTAATTTGCCGGGCAGTTTCAATTGAATTTGCTCATTGAGCTTGTTGGCATCGTAATTTGTTGGTGCCGAAATTGCACGTTCCCACAGCCAATCCGATTTTTTGTAAAAGATTGTTAGACTTTGGAAAACCTTGTCGACAACGGCTTGAATATTCATTTGCATTTGACAGAAGTTAGGCGGGAACGAAATCTCGTTCGTGGCGCGATTAATTGCAATTTTTCCATTTCCGATGTCAAAAAGTTGTTCTGAGAATGCTTGGACAGACGGGTCTTGCAACAAATGCACACTCATGTTCGTCGATAGCGGGATTTTCTGGACTCGGTTCCAAAGATATGAAGCTTTCAAGCATGCGTTCAGCTCATCTGCGGTCATTGATAACGGGCAAAGTTTGACGACAAGCACCAACAAAAAGAATAAGAGCGCCTCCCATCGGTTTGTAGTATCCTCGAAAATCACGTAGAGTCCGATCAAGCGCTTCGAGCAATTTGTTTGAATGTATCGTTATTTTTTATCAGCGTTTGAAAAAAACTCACAAATGTGCACAAAATGTTGGTATCTTAAATGCAAGGGTACATAAAGTTTTTTATCATCGATTGATATAATATTATTTTTAACTTATTGTATAATGTTGCACCTTAGTAAGCGCGGAATATCTTCTGTTATCGAATGATGTAAATATTTTGTAAATAAACCGAAAACTCGGATTTTTGAATGCAACATTTCGAAAGTTTTAAATTTTGATATTGGATCGTTAATAACATAAGTTTTTTGCAAATATCTTCGGAACTACATAACCGATTTAAGAGTTTGATATCTCGTTTTGAAAAACATGACCACGGCTTTGAAAAAAATGAAATAAAATAAAAAAAAGCAAAATATATGTATTTATGCTCGTATGTCATTGGTGATGCAATATGAAAATTGGATTTTGCCACGCCCCTGCGCCCGCAGACTGAAAAACCATGCAAACATTAATTTTTTTTATTTTTACCTCGCCTTCAGTAAGATGTGGATACAATCTGTATGAAGTAAATCTGTAAAAACCCATGCAGAAGCAATTAATCAATTAAACAAAGTGGGCGTTAGAGTAGGTGTGGTCGTACCAATGGTGAAGGCAATGGTGTTAATTTGACCTTACACAATCTCCATTGGGCCAATTTGAACGGAAGGATGCGCGCTGTAGTCAAAAGTGCAATCGTAATGAAACGCTACTCGATTCAAATCAACACTTGAAGCTCTTCTTCTTACGCGTTGATTTATATTTTCACGTTGTTGAATTGCTTGATTTAATCCATGATTTCTCATTGCTAATCGACCCGTTTCATTTGTCGCCTGTCTTTCTTCTTGTGTTTGCGTTACGCGAAGTCGGGCCATACTAACACGGCGCTGATCTCGTGCGATTTCTTGTTCGTCCGTATTCAATCGATTGGTAATATTCCGATTTGTAATTGCATTACGGGTTCGGTGCGAAAGATCAGATCTTCTGGGTCGCGGCATTATGAATAACACTGAGAAATTAATGTCACAAAATCATTTAGGAAACTTACCTTTTGAAATCACTTTTAAAAAAGGTTGACAATTTTTAAATACTACAAAAAAAAATCAGGAGTCAAAAGTTTATGCACACAACGCCATCTACTAGCAATAGCAGAACCAGAATTTGTTTTTGTAAAAAAAAATGAACAAAAAAAGTTTTCAATCAAATTAGGTGGAAAAACAATTGTCGTAAAAATTGTGATATACAAAAGAACGACATTTGATTTTTGGATTTTAGAAGATAATAATTAAAAGTAATGGGTGATACAATTTGAAGTAAGTCTTTTAAAACCCTTGTAGAATCGATTACACAATTTTAAAGCAGGCGTGGTCGAATTCGGCTGTACACTGCGGGCGTTGCTACGGCATCAATTTAAAAAAAGTAGGCGGTCAAAAAAGATCGCTAGAGATGGGACGTGAAAGGAGGCGTGGAGTATGAATCTTAATTTTTGATCTCGCCTAGAGTAAAGTGAATATGTTAAAATTAGAGTACAATCAATTACACAATTTAAAAAAGAAGGCGTTAAAGTAGGCGTGGTCACAAAAAAGAAGTATTCTATAAATACTTAGTGGTGTGATGTGAAAATTTCAGGCAGATCGCTCCAGCGGTCTGGCTTACCTGGCAAGCGTCTTGCATGTGATGGGGCGTGAAAGTGGGCGTAGCACATACAATTTTTATTTCTATTTCGCCTACAGTAAGATGTATATACAATTTGAAGTAAATCTGTAAAAACCCATTTAGAATTAAATAAAGAAGTAGGCGTTAGAGTGGGCGTGGTCGTACCAATTTACAAACCTTTCCGAGCTCATGCACAACAACTTTGCCGAAGATCATCACATGATCATTTACGATTCTATAAAGTACATACACACACTCACATATAAAAAATATTAATTTAAAAAAAAAGTAGGCGTGGTCAATTTCTGAACTTTTTTCGGGTATTCTTCTTCTCTGGCCTGAGACCAGCCTGAATTCGTGCGAATCGTTGCAATCGGTCCTGGCGTTCTTTAGTTATAAAGCTAGTAACTACGTCACTCTCTTTCTTTCTTCAAAAATTTAAAAATAACTTATTTCCGGTCCCTGATTTCTAAACAATATTCTAAACCCCAAATACATTCATATGATTAAATATTTGTCCCATTTAAAGATTAAATGCCAATGCGCGTGAAGATAAATTTGAAATTTAAAAACCTAGATACCACTTAATTTAACAGGGTCATGTTAACTATTTAACAAAAACAATTTGCAAGCTTTAAAATCCGATATAGCTATGTATATATCTTTACTTGATACTTAAACACAAAGACAGACGAAAAAGTAAAATAATCAGGTTCTATAAAAAATATTCCAACAAGTCATCTTAAAAATTATTTAATAAAAAATATTCCAAAAAATTTAAATAAGTTATAAAATATTTCATAAATAAATTAAATATTTACAGCCTTATGCAAAAAAAAATCGTATTTGAGGATTGAACTTCACGTTAGTTAACAGACACTTTAATGGCCAGTTTTTAAATTAAAAATTGAAGTGTGTTTAAACTTATGGTGTTGTCTTTTCTGAAATAAAATGTTACACCGTTATTATGTACATTTTTATAATGTTTACCCCACATTTTAAAGATGTCGCATTTTTAATGGTCAGAATAGAACATAAAATTACAACAGTGTAACACTTTTTTTCATGTACAGCTGTTTTTTTTTTTTTTTTTTTTTTTTTTTTTTTTTTTAAAGAAGAAGCAGATAGCTCCCTGGTAAGATCGCTTGAAATAAGACAATGAATATTTATCAAAAATACCAATGGCACCTTCCCGACTAGTACGCGAATTCTTCTTGAACTATAAAAATTATATCCATAATCATATAAAATATTTTATCATCATCAGATGATGAAGATGATTCCAACAAGTCATCCAACATTTTTTAAGCACATAAAAAAGTAGTAATATTTTCCATTTTGTATATTTTTTTTTTTGTTTCTTAACACAAATACACATTCATAAACAAAACAAATGTCAGTTGCACCGATGCCAACTTAGCCTTTTTCGGGCTAGACTTAGCCGGATTTTAGTCACTTAAAACGCAAAAAAAAAAAAAAAAAATTGGATTTGGTTTTATATAGATTTTTTCCATTTAGCCCTTTTTTCAAAAATGTTTACGCGTTTTCAGTCTCAAAAGTTGGCATCACTGGTCAGCTGTTTTATCGTGCGATTCTCCCCCTCTAAAAATACAGAGTGTGAAAGGTGCACCATTTTTTTAATTTATAGTGTGATTTTTATAGAAAAGAACACACTACACTTTAGCAGTGTTGACATTTTTTCATAAAAGAACAGAAAAATATTAAAAAAGATGCGAAACGTGTAACATTTTTGCCAGAAAAGAAAACGCCATTAAGTTCTGCTTAAATACCAAATTCATTTTTATAGATCATATTTAAATACTACTTAAATCACTGACTACGTCCATTTAAATACATACAACTTAAGTTTTTCATACTACCATATGATTTTGACAGTTCTGCAAATTATGAAAATTGCGCATTGAAGTTTTTTTTATTAATTGATAAAAATATTCAATATATAAACTCGCCGCGAATAAAAAAATTGTGCTTATTATTATCAATATCAACTATGTAATATCAACTAAAACAATGAATTTAGATGAATGATGCAGCTTTTGTCCATTTAGTTTACAACAATTTGTAAACTAAATATTAAATCAACTGTTAAATGAAGAAGTTGTTTATATTTTTTTTACATTTAATAGTGCTACCATACAATTTTATCAGAATTAAATACCAAACTTAATTTGAGACTGAAAAAATGAAACCGTATTTAAATACAACTTAAGTTTAAGGAAAAATTAACTAATTTCGTATTTAAATATCAAGTTAAAAACTGGCCATAAGGCTAACACACCTATGTTAAAAAATCATATGGAAAAACAGACGTGCGCAAAGATAGCGTCGAAAACGCCGAAATATATTAGCGATTTTCGGAATTCAAAAAAAAGAGAATTTAAAAATACTCAAAGTATTTCAATGGAAAATCATAAAAACACAAACAATAGGATTAGGAATTTAGAACAGCATTTAAATTTAATTTATAAAAGTAAAAAATATTTTATAAGAAAAGTTGCTTCAAAATAATCAGACAAATGTGGGATTTCATATTTCATGGAATACAGGCGACGTAAAAATAATATGCAGTAATTTCTATCACACGTTGAATAGTTAACGTTAACTATAACGAGATATGCACTCGCTGAATACTTTCGGTTTTATCATTAAAAATATCAAAATATATGTGATTGAAATTACTGCGTATTATTGAGTAAATAGTTGAAATATCGAAAGTGACCGACATGAAATTTGATTACTGGGCTATAGTACTGTTAATTCACGTTTTTTTTTTTTTTTTTTTTTTAAATCAAATCCGCAATTTGTGTGGACAACAAATTTTACTTTTCTCCTTTTTATAATGAATTCATTTCCTATTAATTGGTAAAAACTAAATTGATTAGATAGTTTCTTGACGTCGCACATAGGGTTTAACCGGAACATGGTTGAGGGAGAGACAGAGCGCAAAAATTCTGTGAAGCCAGGGAATGATATGCGTTTTTGCACTTTGTAGCATCTTTGGCAAAATACCATCCGGCCCAGGTGACTTGATTGGTGCAAAACTGTCAATCGCCCATGATATCCTGTCATAGGAGATGATGTTACTATCGATATTGGATAGAGTCGTACCTACATACTCAATAACCGTATCCATACGAACATCCTTACAGCCTGGAAAATGCGTATTCAATAGGATGTCAAGCGACTCTGCTGAGGATTCGGACCAGGAGTCATCCTTCCTCTTGATATATGTGGGATTGGATTGCCCCTTGGCTAGAATTCTGCTAAGTCTTGCAGAGTCTTTTGTGTTATCTACAGATTCGCAGAAGAGTCTCCATGAGTTTCTTTTTGCGACTACTATAGCTTTCTTGTAAGCTTTCAATAGATCACGATATGGTCGCCATGATTTACTATTATGATAATGTTAAAGGCCCTACGAGTTTCCCTGCGTAGTTTAGATAGCTCCGAATTCCACCATGGAGGGAAGCTTTCTTAGCCTTAGTGACTGGACAGGAAACTTCAAAAGCTTTAACTACAGTTTTACTAAAGTTTTCCTCGAATCTTTCAAGACCAGTGATTGAATCTTCTACAACTGGCATATTTCTAAGTTTATGTCTAAGGATCCCATTGAATTTGAACCAATCAGTCCTTCTTGGGTTCCTAAATTGAATTTTCTCTGTCGAGTTCTGAAGTCTAATTTCGAAGAGTTATGATCCGAGAATGATCTTTCATTGGATACTCTCCACCTATCTACTGATACCTTAGACCTATCATTAATGAGTGTAATATCTAATACCTCCTCCCATCCATTATATTTGTCCGAACTTGGAAAAATGAATGTAGGCTTGTTACCAGAATTACATATACTTAGTTTGCTGGAATTAATGAAATCAAGTAAAGACTCACCCCTTTCATTTGTTTCCTTGCTGCCCCAGATTGAATGCCTTGCATTAGCATCGCAGCCCAGGATAATGTCCGATGCACCAACAGAGGACATTAGAGTACTCACCTCGACTGGAGGAGCTGTCTTGTCATGGGGCCCGGAGCGGCTTTTTTATCTGCAACCTTTCTCCGTTTAGGCGATTTTTCACCCTCTGCTTGAGAGCGATTTCGCTTGCCCCTTTCAGTTGCTAAGGCTGCTGCCTTTGATGTGCTGGGTACCGAATCTAACTTTTTCTGGTATTCATCTACCACAGCCCGGTATTTGACGCGATCTGCCTCATCACGCTCATGCGGAGCACCGCTGGCAGCATTCTTGTTTATCTTATCCAGAATGAATAGCGCCTTGGTGTATCGAGACTTAAGGATGTCTTTCTGACTCTTCCTCTTCTTTCTTTTCTTCTTCAATTGATCACCAGCCTTGGCATCCACTTAAAAGGAGCGTCTGTCAAGTTTTTGTTTGAGGGCAGCAGAGTGCTGTGTCGGTCACGAACGCTGTCTTCCATTGCAACCAAGGTCTCTTGGCTAGAGGCCAGTAGGTCGCCTTCTGCAGAGGAACCGAGATCATCGGCGCTCTTCAGGGAGCTGTTGGTTTTTATATTTTTATTTATTAAACTTTTTTCCATTTTTGGTCCCACGAGTAGGCACGTAAGGGGATGGACCATCCATGCAGTGACGGCGTACATGGACTAGGCAAAATACTCATTACAACCGACCCGTGCCCTGGCGTCGGAGGGAAGCTGTTCGCGACTAGTTTCTTTAACCACTAACTAGCCATTCAGGTCCTCGGCACTGCTATCATCCACCTAGACCTTAAAAGTGGGGGATGTGGGAAGATGGGATATACATAGGAATGTAGGTAATAGGACAGGGGATGGATGGATGGATAACCCTTGGTCATATTACTGCAATAATGCTGGACGCTACAATTATTTTATTAGCAGTTACATCCATTTTACTTTTAAGAACTTTAAAATATCAGCAGCTTTATAATTAAAACAATTTATATACGTTAAAAAGTCAGCTTTTGTTTACAATTATAGGTTATATAGGTTAAACATAAGCAGGTGTGATAACAAAAATTATGAATCGTATGTAAAATGGAAATTTTGACATACATACGGAATTACATATGGGTAAGAAAAGTGACAGTAAATATGTAAAATACATCCCGTCTGATGGCAAAGGTAAAGGTAGAAAGCCCTAACCTCTACTTGATTATCCTTATTGTTTTAATGGCACTGCAGATACTAATCAGCCTATATCAATTGCATAAACGCTCTATTAAGAAGAGATATGCCAGAAGATTGGCATCTGTAGACAATATAGATAGGGTATAATTATTAAAAATATTTGTTTTAAAGCCCCATACATCCTACAATTTTTTCATGGTATGAGAGTATATCTTACAAAAAGCCCGAAACTATAAGGAATCATTTTTGAAAACCCATAAATGTTTAAATATCGATCGGGACACGAAGCCCGAGACGATCAGAAAACATACTTCTAACTTACTAAAAACACTAGAAAGTGTAAGAGTTCTCTTTAATGCGAACTATTCTAGACTATTAAAAACACATCAGGTAGCTGCGGCCGCTTTTTTCTCGGATTTAAGAGAAAAAGCTATTCTGGTTTGTAGTATAAAGGGAATCGACGTTTCAATTCCGATTTCCATACATGAACCAATAACTTTTGAATATAAACCTAGTATCGATATCAATATTTCAGTACCTCTCAAACAATATTTACAATCATGCCTCAATCACTTGTAGAGTTCTTAAATACTGCCTCCAGGCTAATCCCTGAGTTTGATGGAACCGCTGAAAATTTACAAAGTTTCATCGACGCCATCAACTTATTGGATTCAATAAAGGAGACTCATGAATTAGTAGCGGTAAATCTAATAAAGACCAAACTGAAAGGAACCGCTAGGAATTTAATTTCCTCAGAGTCTAGTCTAGAAGAAATAATCCTAAAATTAAAGACCTCAGTTAAAGGAGAATCTGTAGACGTTCTAACAGCAAAATTAATGAGTGTTAAACAAAGTGGCAAAAACGTTAATTCCTATGCCAAAGATATGGAGGAATTAACGAAAAAACTTGAGACCGCCTACCTCAGAGATGGATTACCTCATGAGATAGCCAACAAGTATGCGACACGTTCGGCTGTTACAGCCATTACCAAAAATAGTTCAAACGAAAGAGTCAAACTGATCATGGAATCAGCGACCTTTACAAATATGAATGAAGTTTTGACTAAATTCATAACCAGTTGTACCGAAGCATATGGTCAAGAAAATTCGATTCTTACATATAGTGACAGAAACCAAGGTTACAACAATAGCAACCAAAATAGAAATTTTAACCAGAATAGAAACCAAAATAGAAACTTTAACCAAAATAGAAGCAACAATAATAATCGTAACAATAACCACAATAATAATAATAATGGTACATACCGTAATAATAACGGTAACAGAAACCGTAATGACTATCAAAATAGAAATATTAATTCAATTGCAGAAAATGACTCGGGAAACGGGCAAGCACCCCTAAATACTCAATAGAAACAAAAACCTACAATATCAATCTGAATTTATGTAGCTACTTACGCTGTAGTACTACCCTCAATGAATTAACTTTAGTTCTTTTAATAGATACAGGCGCTGATATTTCAATTATCAAGCACAATCTAGTTTTAAATCAGTCTATAAATGTATATAACAGAAAAAATCTTAATGGAATAGGCCAAGGTATAATTTCAACACTAGGCAGTGTCAAATGTGAATTAAAAATAGACAGATACCTTATAAAACATACATTTCACGTGGTTAAGGATGATTTTAAAATTCAACCAGATGGAATTATTGGAATGGATTTCATACGAAAATATAATTGTATACTATGAAAGAGACCAACTAATCATTCGATCAGATGAACTTGATCATAACATAGGAATACCAATTAGAAATGGTCCGACAATGAATTCCATATCCATACCTGCGAGATCTGAAGTAATAAGATCAATACTGTAGTGAACGTAATGTTAAGTATAGTTTAATAATGTAAATGTATTAATTGTATAATATAACGCCCTCTATGTGTCATGCTTTTCCACCACACTTAAGTTTGTAAACAAGTGTGTAAAATTGTGTACTTTACTTAACTTATAAGCAACTGTGGAAAATACTAAAACTGCAGCCAACATAACGATAGAAAAGAGGACACCATTTTAGATGCAGATAGCGTGAGACAACTTTAAAATAAAGAAGTTCATTTTGTTTTATTAATTTAAACGCTACAATACCCATAAAATTATCCGAACAAAATGTTTTGGTACCATATCAAACAATCCAAAACGGCGTTTAACTGTGGCGAAAATCACACGGCAAACTATAGGGGTTGTAAAGTCTTCCTGAATTTAAAAAAAACCTGCTTTAGTTCAAAAATATACTCACTCCCAATATGGTCCGTCATATGCGCCCAGCCAGGCCGCTGGCTCTATTGCTAGTCCTACACAAACAAACAAAACCAATCATATGCCCAAGTCTTAACAGGAAACCCTAATGCGAAAAATCCCCCGAGTACTTCCAACGCAGGGCAGCCTCCATACGCTAATGTTCCTAGGGAAGGTCTACAAATTGCTCAATTGAAAATTTAATTCAAACCATGAATAACTTCATGGCCTCTATGCAGAACATGTTTCAGGAAATGATGCGGAATCAGAACATGCTTCTGCAAGTTCTACTCAACAACAAATGAACCAGTCAAATATGTTTCTGGAATGCCAACGGGTTATCCCAACATAAACACGAAGTTGCAAACTTTCTTCATATGCATTAAATCGACGTACTTCTTGTCTCTGAAACACACTTTACTCATAAAAACTGCTTTAGGGTAAATGGATACCTTATGTATGACACAAAACATCCCAGCGGACGGGCTTGTGGTGGCACAACCATAATTGTGCACAAACACATCAGACACTAACCATTGCCAGAGTTCGAAGAAGATTGTATCCAGGCCACATCTATAAATCTTACTGATTTCAAACTTACTTTGTCAGCCGTTAATTGTCCCCCGAGGCACAAAATTGTACACGAAAAATTTCTCAACTTCTTTTGCACATTGGGCCAGAAATTCATTGCTGCCGGCGATTACAACGCTAAACATACATATTGGGGCTCCAGACTTATTAATCCTAGAGGTAATCAGCTATACAATACCGTAACTGCAAATAATTTTGATGTTGTATAGAGTGGTGAGCCTACCTATTGGCCAACCGACTTCAACAAGCTACCAGACCTTATTGACTTTGCTGTAATTAAAAACATCAAGCGCGATCAGTACCTCTTATAATCTATCGTCTGATCATTCACCTTCAATCCTCATTTTAAAAGGCAACTCTGACGCCGCAGCTTCAAACTTTATTTCCTATCCAAACAGAAACACAAATTGGTTAAAGTATAAAATGTATGTGAGCTCTCACCTATCATAGTGCATTCCCCTAAAAAATTCATCTGACATCCAAATAGCTGTCGACCGATTTACAGAAGTCTTGGATTCTGCAGCAAGAAATGCAACCCCAATCACGCGGACAATTAAACGTGCTCCTTACAATACATCGACGGATATAGAGAAATTTATCAGAGAAATTAAGAAGACAATGGCAAAACAGTCATTCCCCAACCACTAAGACCCAACTATAATTATGCCTGACAACTCTTCGCAACAAATTGAGACAGAAGCACGAGTCTGCAATAAAAGGCTATCTACACAGCCTAGATGCCACAAAAAACTCCAATTACAGCTTATGGAAGGCTGTACGGCATATGAAATGCCCTATAACCCAAGAATCTCCATTAAGACTGGAAAACCGCACTTGGGCCAAAACCATAAATGAAAAATTAAACGCTTTCGCGGGCCACCTTGAGAGAGTTTTCACGCCACATGATGCACATACAAGTTCCTGTCGTCCAATCATTCCTGATAATGTAAACCATCCAATAAAATTTAACATAACTCAAGTAAAATCTGTAATTGAAAAAGTGAATATTAAAAAAAACTGCGGGATCTGATCGCATCACAGGGACAATGATAAGAAACTTACCATCGTCTGCTTCTAGAATCTTGCTGCTCATTTTTAACGCGATATTAAGAGTAGGATACTTCCCATCCTCATGGAAGAGGTCTATAATTATTATGATTCCCAAGTCAGGAAAAGATGCTAGCCAGGTTGCGTCGTACAGACCGATAAGCTTATTATCAATAGTATCGAAGATTTTCGAAAAAATATTCGTTTTAAGTATAACTCCTCATCTAAATGAACACGACATCATCCCGGATCACCAGTTTGGATTCAGAAACATGGTAAATAGAACAAGTGCATAGAATTGTCACCCTAATTAGATCGGCGTTTGATAAAAAGCAATACTGCTCAGTCCTGTTTATAGACATTTCCCAAGCATTTGACAAAGTTTGGCATGATGAGTTAATCATCAAAATAACACGAATGCTTCCTCAAAACACTCACAAGCTTCTGGATAGCTATCTAACAGGCAGAACATTCATGGTAAGATCGCAAGAAAATTACTGCTGGTGTCCCCCAAGGCAGCATATTAGGACCGCTTCTATATATAATATACACAGCGGATATGCCAACAAACCTGAACACGCATACCTCTACATTAGCAGACGACACAGCATTTATTAGCGTTAACCATAACCCAAAAGTCGCATCGCAAAATCTGCAGTCCCACATCAATGAAATAGAGGCCTGGCTAGAAAAATGGAGAATAAAGGTTAACCCGGCTAAATGTGCTCACTTAACTTTCACGCTCAGAAGACAAACGTGCCCAGCTGTAAAAATAAATAACATCACTGTTCCGGTAGAAAACCATGTTAAGTACTTGGGAATTCATATAGATAGACGCTTGACCTGGTCTCGTCATATTGAAGCGAAAATAACGGCTATGAAACTTAAAGCAGCTCAACTAGATTGGCTCTCGAAACTCAAACCTGTCTTTAGATAACGAAATTCTCCTATACAAGTCCATCATAAAACCAATATGGACATATGGCATCCAATTATGGGGTACTGCATGCGCATCTAACATCTAAAAGCTTCAAAGCAAACAATCTAGAATATTACGACAAATTGTCTGCGCTGCATGGTATATACGTAATGATAATATCCACAGAGATCTCAACGTCCCCACTATCCAGGAGGAAATTAAAAAATATTCAATTAGCTACATCGATAAACTAATGGCCCACCCTAACTACCTCGCTCGGGGTCTGCTTCAGTTCGAATGTCACCAGAGGCTAAAAAGAACCGATACTTTGAGCCTAACAAGAAGAAATTTTTAAAATTTGAATACAACAGTTAGTGGTTACATTGGTAACAACTAATAAACAACAAGTAGAATTAAGATTTGAATACATAATGTAAATTTCAAAAAAAAAAAAAGATTCAACAATAAAAAATAAATTAAAAAAAAAAAATATTCGTTCAGCGAAAGGATAAAACTAATTATTTGTCAAATCAGACATGAGCTAAGTGTTACCATTCACGAAATAAGCACTAGTTGAAAAAAAAAATTTAAATGGCGGACCCGTTATTATATGTTGTATTTTTCGTATTTTACTATCGGTTTTCTTATAAATTTTTTTACAGATGGGTTCAAACAGGATCGTTTACCAGTCATTCGCATGTTATAACTTTATCATGGAATTTAGAAGGTACACGCCTATTAACTGGTGGATCTACAATTCAGTTATGGAAAGAAAAGTCTAGCGAATATTCGGAAGATGATACAAGTGGTAAGTTCTATATTAGTTGTAATTAATTGCAATTAATAATATGAACATTGTGTTTAAAAAAATAATTTAATTTTTAGTACTATAAAACAGTGTTTAGCTGCATGATTTTGGTATATACTGTGAGCGTCAAAATAAAATCAACACTACATATTATTAAAAGAGAAGCGTAATTATATTAATATAAATAATATTATTGTTGTATCGCAGGAAATAATTATGCACGCCTTTTTATTAGTATGTTTTAATTAATAATAATAAGGGTGCTGTAGCTTAATTGGTTAGCGCATTTGATCATTAAGCATGAGTTGGTATTTTAGCCGCGGTTGATTCCCAGCCGCTGCCACTTAAACAACATCAGTTTCTGATAATTATTAGTTTTCTATCCTATTATAACTAATATTTATAACAGCGTCCTCCTTCGGTGGTATAGCATTGAAACGCCACCTAAGTAAAATAAAGGCTTTAAAATCAAGCTTTAACATTAATGCGCCTACTCACCACCAAAGGCGCTGCAATTCTGCACTAAAAACAAACATAATGCGCAATTGCAGAGTTGTGATATAAAAAAGCTTTCTTCTTTCACCACCTTTACTTCTTTAACCTATCCCCTTTCCAAAGAAAGTAACACAATTATAGGCATATTAATTGCCTGAGTGTTAATTCTCTTTAAAAAAAAGTTTACAACAAGAATGAAAACGAGAAAAGAAGGAACGAAAGAATGCCAATTATGAAAAACAGCGATGATGTCATATTAATTCTTGGGTTAAGAATGACGACCGTAGTGTTTCAATTGATTATAACAATTCTCCCTCACTTAAAACAAACTTATTATCAATATCGCAAATAATCGCTATCATAAATGGGAAGTTTCCTCTGTCGGCCAGATGTACGTATACTCGGTGTTATTTCAGCATTTTCAGAATTGAATGGTTGGGATGGTCCCTGCGGTGGTTCTGTTGTTGTAGGAGTATTAGGTACTGAAGGGCAGTAAATCTTGATGTTGAAAATTTTGTTGATCCACATCTGGATGATTCCCAGAATCAATATCAGAGTGTAGGTTTGTTGATGTTTCAGGTAATTGTACATTAGTAGCCCATAGTTAGTTTATATGGCGTTTGAATACGAACCCGCTATTGAGACGAACAAGATATTGAAGACGACCAAGTTTTTTAGTGATTATACCAAATTTCCATGTAGGTTTATTTACGGTGTAACATTTCGCTTGAACGCGATCTCCCTCACTTAGCTGTTATTATCGCTTAAGTGCAATCAGGCCGTCCATTTTTCGCTGCCTTCGAGAGAATTGCGTCTCACTTTTGTATTGGTTAATGTTTGACGTCGCACAGAGGGATGTAAAAATATAAGGAGTGCTCGTAGAATGTTGAAATTTGGCACAGAGCCTTTGGTTAGCTTAATTAAGAAAAATATAAAGTTTCATCAAAATTATCCACGACCTCTACCCACCACCCATAGAACCGAAAATTTATTGTTGGCCCAATGTTTTTGAAATTTGTTTTGAAACGTACTTTTTAAACAAGGATAATTTTTCTTAAAAAAATATGATTTGTTTCTTTGACATTCGGCCCAACGTTTAAAAAAGTAACTAAGAAATCGCTTCTGAACTAATTTTTTTACAATTTAAATTTCATTAATAGTAAGCACCATTATTATTATTTCAAATAACGGTTTAATTAATAATATGGTTTTGTTTTTTTGTTATGCACTCTTTCGATATTGCTGTCAATCAATTATTAAAAAGTGAAAGTAAAAGCCTAAAAGTATACAAAACCTTTTATTGTAAATATGCATTGCAATTTATTGTAAACTAGCTCAACCCGGTGTGCTTCGCTACCCCCCTTCGTTATAAAATAAAATAAAACGTATTTATATATTTACAAACATTTGTTTATTTAATTTTAATGTATTTATTGCAATGCTTTAGGATATACAATATTTTTAGTTTGCCCATATACACGGGATATTAACCTTGAGATTTGTTCACAGTCATCGCAAACGCTAACCGAACAGGAAAAAATTGTTTAAAATCGAATGGTAAATCTGTTGGTAGCATTGGAATGCGTAGCAAAAGTACATCTGTATAATGGTCGCTTCTATTAAATTAATTCTTAGTTTTTTTACTGCAAGTTGCAAAGCCGTGGTGATCGATATTACGCAATAAAGTAATTGGCACTCTAATTTTAAGTTGTAGCACATGTTTTGTTTTTTATTATTAGCCTTTATTTATTGAATCTTCATATATTGAAATGACAATAAGTATTCAAAGCCCAGCCAGTGCTAGACAAAAATTTTTATGATACTAAAAAAATTCACATCAACTGATCCAGTCATCTGTTTTGCGCTTGAGTTAAAGCAAGGGTATCCCTCCTTCTCAACTGATTGTGGCCACTAAAGTTAAGCATGTCTCGTGCAAGTGGGTTTGGATGGTGTTCAAGTTTGCTGACGGCACGCCTAGATCTTTGTGGATTCGAGAATTTTTAACATACCATGGAGCTGCAGTAATTATACGTAGAATTTTATTTTGACCCCTTTGAATTTTTTCAATGTTTGATACTGAGGCCGTACCCCATAATTGAATTCCATAGCACCAGATTGGCTTTCATTGCAAACTATATTACCACCAATTCTGATCGGAGACTCTATAATCACAATAGACGCAACTGCAAAAAATTTAGGAGTAATATTTAACAAGAAATTAGACTGGTCTAATCACATAAATGTTATATGTGGTAAAACATATACGATGTTGAGAAACCTTTGGATATCGCAACATTACACACCTTTTGATATCGAATGTTACTTGCTAAAACATATTTATTGCCTACGCTCTTGTACGGTTGTGAACTATTCACTAACTGTGATACTTTAAGTATGAAAAGGCTTAATGTAACGTACAATAATATTGCCAGATATGTGTTTGGCCGCAGTAGGCGAAGCAGAATCTCACAGTACTCTAGACAAATATGTAATATACCATTTGACGGCCTATTAAAGCTTCGAACATTATTATTTTTTCATAAAGTAATTTACACTAAGCAGCCTGAATACCTATAAAATAGAATAATCTTTTCAAGGTCTGACCGAGGAAAGAGGGTAAATACCTTTCGCACTAAAAAAGATATATCGAAAAGACATTTTTTCTATAATGATATCAATCTTTGGCGCCAACTTCCCCCATTAGCAATGCAAAGCCTTTTAAAATTGCAATATTTAATCGTTTAGGGTAACAATAAACTAATTATATATAACTCTTAGATATTTAATGTGTTAACTTATATTTATTTGATGTTAGTAATAATATTTGCTTTCTTCTTATTTAATTTAAAGATTATAATTTTTGTAATTTTTGAAATATCGTTTAATATTTTTGTTTTTTTCTAAATTTTATTTTATTTTTTTACCAACAAAATCATATTGTGCCACTATCTCCCCAGTACTATTAGATAAGACTAGTTCTTGTTGTACTGTATTGATTAAATAAATAAATAAATAAATAAAATATTGCATTGTACAACAATAGTTTGCAATCCAACTTTAGTGAAGAATTTCTGCCAATTAGCCAATTAAGTTGCACTGCTTTTAATCTCATCTGTGTAAGTATCGCTTCAATATGAGACTTCCAAGTTAAACGGCGGTCGAGGTGAATGCCGAGGTATTTGACTTCATTATGTTGAGTAATAATTCGATTATTTATTTTGATGAACGAGCAAGTTTCTTTTCGCAATGTGAAAGTGATATGAATACATTTCTGTTCATTTATCCTGATTTTCCAAAGCTCTAGCCAATTCTCTAGTTTATAAACATAATTCTGCAAATTCTGTGATGCAACTTGGTGGTCCTTATGGACACTGATAAAGGCTGTATCGTCTGCAAAAGTTGACGTGTGGATTTTGGGGTCTGACGGCATGTCGGAGGCATAAATCAAATATAAAGTAGCACCCAGTATGCTACCCTGTGGCACACCTGATTCAATTGGCTGAGCGGTACTTAAAAAATTGCCTTCTTTGATTTTAAATTTGCGACCGTATAAATAACTTTCCATGAGTTTATGGGTGTTAGCAGGCAGAGTTAATTTTATTTTGTGCATTAAACCGTCATGCCAAACTTTGTCGAACGTTTGGGACACATCAATGAAAAGGGCGGAGCAGTATTTTTTGTCTTCAAACGACCCTTTTATCACATTTACCAATCTGTGTGTTTGTTCGATGGTGCTGTGTTTAGCTCTGAAGCCGAATTGATGTTTAGGAATACATTCAGTGTCATTCAGAATTGGAGTCAACTTAGTCGTTAACAATTTTTCGAACAGTTTAGAAATTGTCGGCAGTACACTAATTGGCCTATATGACTCCACTTTGGTGTGGTTCTTCCCTGACTTAGGAATCATAGTGATCATAGACACCTTCCAATCTGCAGGATAGTATTCTAGGCGTAAAATAGCGCTGAAGATAAAGAGGATAATTTTTCTAGCTACACGAGGTAACTCCACAAGCATTTTATTGCTGATTTTATCCATACCTGGAGCCTTTCTAAGGTTCAGAGTACCAATAGCGCTTTGGACATCACGAACGTTTTTCTTAGAGGTATAGGAGGTCTTATAACAAGTGGTGGCAAATCAGATACGTTATTTGAGTTGTTTATAGTAAACACATTTCTCAAATGGTTAACAAATAATGTCCCTTTCTCGGAATCATTTCTAGCCCAGTCACCAGTCGGATTTCGCAAAGGAGGTTTTCCTCTCACTGGTCTTTTTAAACCTCTTGCCGCCCTCCATAACGAGTAGTCAGATTGTGGGGTACTATCAAGACCCTCCAAGTAAGATCTAAAAGAGGCCGTTCTTTGGGTTTCTAAGAAATGACTTAGTATATCTCTGCATACCCGTAGCCTAGCTTTCAGTTCAGGAGACCTGTGAATTTGCCACTCTCTTCTCATTCTTCTTGTTTCTGATAGGAGATGTTCGAGTTCAGATAAATAAGTTCTGTTTGTCCTATTTCTACATTCAACATGATAAGTGGAAGCGTGATACACAGCTCGTCGAAGGTCCTCGGTAAAGTTGCCAATCGACTCATTAATATCGTCGGTAGTTCTCAACACAACATTTTCCGTGCAATGAGAACTTAAATACTTTTTGTATTTTATCCAACTTACTCGGGTCTTAGTCATGTTCATAAATGGAGAACCACACATTTGAGGTAAATGCATTGATGCACATAATAATAGGAGGAGAGTGATCTGCGGACAAATCTAGTGAAGGGTCCACTTGCATCCATTCTGCAGGGATATTTTTTACTACTCCAAAGTCAATAACATCGGGAATCTTCCGTCAGTCCGTCGGCCAATATGGGGGAATGTCCACTTGAGAGTACATCTAAGCCCATTTTAGTAATGGTGTTGAAGAGTACGCGACCCTTTGGGGTTACTAGACGTGATCCCCAAAATGTGTGGCGTTAAAGTCGCCAGCAACTAAAAATCTAGCTCCAAGGTATTTATAGAAGTTATGGTTGTTGGGTGAAGAGCCCAAGCTCTTGGTATCCAAATGTAGATTATAAAAACGAAAAGTATAAGTTTTTTTGAAACAAATTCAGTTATTTATTTCTTCTACTTTTGCGTTTAAAATTCCTGTAATTTTACATTATTATTATTTGCTTAAAGACACTTACAAATTAACTTACTTTTTCGTATGAATCCAAGAGAATAAACTTCTTTATATTTTGACAAACTTAAAATGGCTTTTTATATAGCCAAAATGAACTATATATATATGTATATAAATGAAAAATACCGCTTGGAAATAAATAATAAAGTTCGAAATACATATCTAAATATGAGATTTAAGCGATAAGTAATAGCAAAATTATAATGATTATAATCGATAACCAGTAATGTATTGTAGCGATTAGGCTGTGGCGCTAACAATGGTATTGGTGTTCTTTTATTGAAAATCGAGGCGGAGAATAAATCGATGATAAAACAAATTTGTATTGACAGAATTCAATGCAAATGTTTGTTGCTTGGAGGTAATCCTCACTTATGTTATTCATTAGATAATGCTTTATTCTGTTCTTTATAAGAATTGCCGAACCTCCACAAGCTCTTCCGCGTAAATCTTTAGTATCGTACAACACGTAGCCATTAATTTTGAAGTACCCTGTCGACGTCAAGTGAGTTTCAGCAATCATCATAACATCAATCTGCTTATCCATCAGGAAGTATTCCAGTTAATTTTTATGTTGGCGGAGGTCGTTCGCGTTCCAGAAACAAATTTTTAAATAAATCATTTCTTTAACATGGCTTGCAAGATAGTGGATTGCATTTTCAGCATTTCCTGCATCATGGATGTCATGGTGGTCGTAAAAGTGTTCATAGTTTGGACAAGTGTCTGCAATGTTGTCTCTAGATTGTTGATATGCGGCTCAGAATATTGGGATTTAGGTTCCTGCTCCAGACCTGGCAGATTAGATTTAAGCACGTTTGTGTAAGAAACTTGTTTAGAATTAGAAGCGTTTTCGTGAGTAGTTGGTCGTACAATTTGAGGAAAATTAATACTCGACATGAAATTAGGTAGTTGATGATGATCAGGTAATACTGCCGACTTATTGGTCCTGATTCACCACAGCAAGTGGTTTGTTACAAAATGCATATAATTGCTTGCTTATTCTGTAAGCTCTTAACATTCACAAAAGCATTGTATCAGTATGAGTGTTATGAATATACGCAGAGCTTTTTGAGTAAATATACACTTTACTATATTTATCGCATATTCTTTTTAATTTTATTTGATAGTGCTTAAACATATGTATAATTATAGGGATAGTAATAATGATAATGATAGAAAAAATAAGTACAAATTTCAGCCATTTTTCAGAGGTTAGCAAAAGAAATAATGTAAAACTTCATGTTCAATATTTTATTAGTTAAAGATAAATATATGTATGTATTTGTTGTTTTTATAAATTATTGTAATTGCTAATAAAACTATATTTTCACTCATATTTGTCAATATTTTTTATTTCGGAGTTCATCTTGAAAACTTATTTAAAAAAATTAACGCACTGATTTTGCACTATGCAATCTGAGCTTTTATGAATCATTTGATTATTTTGCTTACAAATCAAAACACAGTTATAATTTTTGATTCGTTATTGCTAACGACGTTTAAAAAGTGATTGAGAAAACGACAAGCAATTAAGAGAGCGCAAACACTGCAAGCAATGTTATTAGCACATGTTGATGATTGAAAACAAAACAAAAACAGTGAGTTCATACATATAGGAAAAACGTGAATCAACTCGTGCACATCTCTGGTCCTTATGCCCTTCAAGTAAGTATAAACTGGACAACCTCTATAATTTGCGGTATGATTTCCTCCACAGTTACTGCATTTTTTATTTTTACGTGAGTTTTGGACTTATTACATTGAGCAGTTGCATGTACTTCCCCACACGCAACACAAACAGACGGCAATTTACAATACGCTTTGGTGTGGCCAAATTCTTGACAATTAAGACACTGGACGGGTCCAACACGCTTATGCGGTTCCTCCACGGTAATTCTACAATGCAGAAGATAAATAAGATTATAGATTGGATGGGAATCGTTTTTCTTTAAGACAACATCTCCAGGTTCCAATTCTACCCTGAACATGGGCTGAGGAATCTTTTCAGGGTTTCTAATATTCACTACGCTCTTGATTTTGAACCCTTTGTCCATTAAACCGGTCTTTATCTCCGCAGGATCAACACATGGGTCTATATCCTTTAGAACGACTTGGAGTCCTTTGCGCTTTTGAGCTGATAGGTATAGAATTCCCTAGTCTCCCTCTCCAACTGGTTGGACAATTTTCGAAAATCATCTTCCCTTTTCACTTGGATCTTTGTCTCGCAGATATTTCCATGTTTAATTGAGGTTACGCTAAACATGTTCTCACCTATTACAGCAACAATTCCTTGTATCAGTTTATTGGAAGTGGGCTCTCTCAGGTACATTGGTGGGGGCTTAAATGTCTTTTTCGGTATTTCTGGGTCATCCGTCTGAAGTAGAGCAAATCTGTTTTGATCATTTGGCTTATCACTATTGACGGTCTTAGGAACTTTTGAATTGGAAGACATTTGAGCAGATGTCGGGCTCCTCTGTCTACTTGTTTTTTGGGTTTGACTGCACTATTTGATGAAGATGATGGTTTTTCATCGGATGAGATAACTATATTGGGCGAACAGGAACGGCGCCGTATTTCGGCTCTTGTAGTAAGAAGAGACTCCACGGATTTTCTTAAGGATTCTTCCTCAGAGATCCATATATTTTTTCTACTGTAGCTTAGCTCTTTCTCAGAATTACATCTGAGAGAAACAACCATGCAGTTGTTATGCGATTTTTAAATTACCGAAAAACCACTATAGATATTTTTTTTACCTATTACGTTATCTGTATATATTTTTTTATTTTTATTGTTTTTCACCTATTACGAGAATTCAGCCGCACTAAAAATAACACGTCCGACCACTTCAAGCAACAGTTTCTTTTTTGTAGCACATGTCTTTTAATAACAATGTGAACGATGCTACTTATATTCTGTTCTTTTTCATTTTGTCATTCCTTTTTATACCTTTCTTGAATAACAACGTTTTATTTTTGCAATTAAGAATTTATCTTTAATAAAGAACTGTTTTTTAACTTTTAAATTAAACCGAATATTAAACAGATCATTCAGATCACTCACCCACTGTAATCACCATCAGAAGTCCTCAGCAAATCGTAACTGATGCCTTACTTCTTGTCAAACGTCTGAATTGGCTAAAATACAAAAAATACATCAGCACTCACTGCACAGAGAAACTCCCGTTAAAAACTGCTGAAGACATCGATGCCTGTATAAAAAGTCTTAATGAACATGTCGAGAAAGCCGCAGAACATGCTTCTTCCACTTACCGCCCGAATAGGTACAACAGAGTTTTTTCTGCAGATGTTGAGCAAATATTGTCTGAAAAAAGGAGAGTCCGAAGAGAGTGGCAACAACACAGATCGCCCCAACTTAAAACTAGGTTGAGAGAATGTACCAAAAATCTTAGGATCTTGCTAGAAGCGCAAAAAGCAGAGTCTCTCAAACAACATCTGGAAGGTCTAGACGCAACTTCCCAGTCAAATTATTCATTATGGCGTGCAGTCCGAAATCTAAGAAAACCCGTAATCGCAAAACCTCCACTGCGTACTTTGAACGGATCTTGGGCACGAAATAACGAAGAAAAAGGCAACCTTTTCGTAAGTCATTTAAAAAATGTATTCACTCCCAATACGGATACTGACATTAGCGAACTACCGCCTGTTGTTGCCAGACCACCTGTACAAATAAGATTTCAATATCTGGAGGTTGTTGAGGCTATTGATAATTTAAATGTTAAAAAAGCACCTGGGTTTGATAAAATCAGCAATAAAATGATTTTTGAGCTGCCTCGCATTGCAAAAAGATTAATCCTCTTTATTTTTAATGCCATCTTACGGCTTGAGTACTACCCTCCGGTTTGGAAAATCGCTTTAGTAAAGATGATTCCTAAGCCGGGAAAAGATCCTTGCAAAGTTGAGTCGTATAGGCCAATAAGTCTATTACCAACTATGTCCAAATTATTCGAGAAATTGCTTATAACCAAGCTGACCCCGATTTTGAATGAAAACAACTGCATTCCCAATCACCAGTTTGACTTCAGACGTCAACACAGTACAATAGAACAAACACATAGATTGGTACAAGTCATAAGAAAAACCTTTGAGGAAAAGAGATACTGTTCGGCACTCTTTATTGACGTCTCTCAAGCTTTCGACAAAGTATGGCATGAAGGCCTGATATCTAAATTAAAGCAGAACTTGCCGGTGAATCTTCAACACCTACTATGGAAATACTTAATCGACCGTCAGTTTATGATTAAAGAAGGTGATTATTTAAGCCATCCTCAACCTATAGGTGCTGGCGTCCCTCAAGGTAGTATCTTAGGACCAATTCTCTACTTGCTGTACACAGCAGACATGCCAACAAACAATGAAATTCACACGTCAACATTTGCTGATGATACGGCATTTTTCAGTACTCACAAAGATCCAAAAGATGCCTCGATTCAATTACAGCACCACGTAACGCAAGTGGAGAAATGGGCAAGACAATGGGGAATAAAAATAAATGAACAGAAATGCACCCACGTAACATTTACTCTACGTAGGGAATCAGGTCCCCCTATTCGTATTAATGACCATATAGTGCCTCAAAACTCACACGTGAAATATCTTGGTATTCATCTGGACCGTCGCCTCACATGGAAACCACATATAGATGCTAAGCTGACTCAAATGAAACTGAAAGCAGCCCAAATTCATTGGCTCATCGGCAGAAACTCCGTCCTTCGGCTCGACTGTAAGCTTCTACTCTACAACTCAATCTTAAAGCCAATTTGGTGCTATGGTATCCAGTTATGGGGCACTGCCTCCAACTCCAATATTGAGAAAATTCAACGCCGTCAAAACAAAATTCTACGAATGATAACTACCGCTCCTTGGTATATTAAAAACAACAACATACACAACGATCTTGATGTTCCACTTGTCAAATGGGAAATAACTAAACACGTGGCCCATTATTTGGGTAAGCTGGAAACTCATCCAAATCCCCTCGCTCGAGACATCTTACAACATCCCGGTCATAGCCGTTTGAGAAGGAGGGACACCACCGCTCTCAGATGAATAAATACAAGTTGCTCATTATATCCTATCGAATTTGAAAACTAGATTTTGTCTAGCATTGGCTGGACTTATCTTAATTAACTTTAGTTTTAGGATTTGAATACCTATTGTTAGTTCATTTTAAATGAAGATACAATAAAAAAGAATATGCAAAAAAAAAAAAAAAAAAAAAAAAAAAAAAAAAAAAAAATGTGGTGGAAAGCCTGGCACATCGAGTGAATTTAAGAACTCAACCGGATAATTGACGGCCTTACGTTATGTTGACGCATTTCAAAGTGATATCCATCTTCTCTATTTGAAAAAATAATAGGATACTGAAGCTCGTCATATGAGCGATGCATTTCAGTGGGCGAGGCCATGCCCCTTTGTCCACTTACATAGTCAATAATTTATTATTTCGTAAGAATATCCTATTGTGAAATCACGCACGGATGATTGGCAACCCTAGTCTTGAAGTGTCAAAAAGTGTTAAATTCTATACTGCATAAAAATTAATAAATTTTTGTTAAATAATTGAAGTGGTCAAAGCTGAATTAACTTGTAAATAGTATATATTGGTTCACGGTGTTCGGAATTGCTGGAGTACTGATATATACATATCTGTCTGTGGATTTTTCTCAATTGTGCTTGGTTTACTGATTGACTACCTCTCAACTGCCTGGTTGCTGTTGTTTTAGTTGTTGGTTAAACTGAGGGTTCTATCTGGTTTGTATATGGTGAGGGTTGGTGCATTTGTGGTTGGCTGTTGATGTGCTGCGTTTGGAAGACTCCGGGGCTGTTATATTTTCATTTTGTATTTCCATCTTTGCTGGTGTATGGACAAGTGGAGCTGTGCTGGAATGAATAACAAAACAAAAAAATGCTGCCAAGTTCTGCGTTGTAATTATATTACAAAAGGTGCTACCAAATTTTCTCTGAATATAATTATATTGCCTAAAAGTATAATTTGCAAACAAATGAATAAAAAACGTTCAATACAGCTAACGTCCCCTGAACATATAGATTGCGACAACCACAAAAAACATTTTTCATGTAAAAACATGTCTTCACCAAATCAATACGTTTTTTCTTGGGATAAATTGTGTGCCCTGCTAGATGATAAACTCAAAGACGTTACCAAGAAATCAGATTTAGTTGATATCAAATCGACGATTGTAGAACTGAGAGAAGAAAACAAGAAGCTAAAAAGTGATGTTAAAAAATTGACATCTCGTCTTGAATTTATAGATTGTAAATCCCGCTCATCAAATGTGGTTGTTTCTGGCCTGAATGATGTAAATGTGAATGCTGCCAGGGCTGAATTTATGAACCTATGTTCAACGGTTCTTGATGTAAATACAAACGTGATGTCTACGCGTAAAATTTCTTCGGGGCGCTAATTTTTGTTCTGCTTGGAGACAAGTATGCAGGCTTACAACGTTATTGCTGCCAAACACAAGCTAAAAGGTCAAACAATATATGTAAAAAAAGATTATACTGAAGAGGAGCAAAATGTTCGTTACAATCTACGTCAAATTAGCAAACAAATAAATAATTTCCACAAAACTATTAAAGTTAGAATTGGTGAATTCTGTATTTTTATAAATAACAACAGATATACATGGGCCAATGGCAAAATTTTCGCTGCTTCTGATATTGATGCTGAATATCTAATAAAATTACTAGCTGAATGTAACCACTCAATGGATGTCTGCGTTAAAGAAGGTCAAAAGAATATAACTAATGATATGGAAACTAATTCTAACGAATAACAATTTAATTTATGCCACTTAGTGTCTTATAATGTAGCGAATTTAGCAAATTCAATTAAGTATGGCAATTTTATAAATTATATTAATAAATTTGATGTTTTTTTCCTCTTTGAAACGCATGTAATATCAGAAAAACAACATAATTTCGCATTATTTTTCCAGCAAAGAAAACACATAAATCAGGTCGTGCAAGTGGAGGTGGTTTGTATGGCTTTAGAAATGAGCTGCAGAAATGTTATTCGTTTAAATTTTTAAATATTTCTAATAATGCTGTACTAACTGGTAAATTAGACGGAAGCGTATTCTATTTTATCCCAAAATATCTTAACTGTACAAATTGGAATTGTGATATGGCAAAATTTGAAGTATTTCTTTTTTTTTTTTTTTTTTTTTTTTTAACTTCCCTTTATTATTACACCTGTCAACAAGATGACAATAAGTAATTTAATTTACAGAGGTGGGATGATAATTATCTTAAATCAGTACCTAAGATAACTTAAATCGAATTATTGAATGATAAGTAATATATAAATTTTTTAGTATCGCTCAGCTAGATCTGAAGGTGTATACCGTTTAAGTCTTCTAGGTGCCAGGATTTCGTTTGCCGGCAACTGTCTGAGTTCCATGTTGGAATGTTGTGTTAAACGAGTTGTATGTTTAATGCTGCTGATACGGATAATTTCTTTTATTGTTTTGACGTTTAGATCTCGATGTATGTCCTCATCTCTAATATACCATTCTGCGTTGACAATAGTTCGCAATATTTTAGATTGAACTCGTTGAATAATTTTTAAGTTTGTTGTGCTAGCTGTACCCCATATTTCTACTCCGTACTTCCAAATTGGCGCTATAATTGTGTTGTATATAAGTAGTTTGCTTTGAGTTGTTAGTTTAGATTCTCTCCCTAACAGCCAAAATAATTGTCTAAACCTGTTGTTTATTTCTTTTTTCTTTTGAGTGATGTGATCTTTCCAGTTAAGTTTTGAGTCAATTATAATGCCAAGATACTTCGCCTTTGTATCCATAAGAATTGGTAGAGTATTTATTTGGATAGGTTGAGTGTTTGTTATCTTTCTATTAGTGTAGATTACTTGAATTGTTTTATCACTGTTTACTTGAATTCCCCAACTACGGAACCAATTCATTGTATTATTGAGCAGTTGTTGTAAGTTTTGCATAGCCCATTTGATGTTTGCGTGTGATGATAGTAGAACAGTGTCGTCAGCAAATGTTGCTATCATATTGTTATTTGTTGTAGGAGTTGGAATATCTGATGTAAACAGGAGGTAAAGCATTGGTCCGAGGACACTACCTTGAGGTACTCCAGCTTTTATAGAAAGTATTTTTGAATACTCGTCTTTATATTTAACATAGAATCTTCGGTTTTGTAGGTAGTTTTGTAGTATTAAGAAGAATTCTTTTGGCAATTGATTTTTTAGTTTATGAAGAAGACCTTTGTGCCATACGCTATCAAACGCCTTTGCAACGTCGAGGTATGTTGCAACGCAAAAGTTTTTTTTGTCAATATCAGACGATATTTTATTTGTTACTCTATGAATTTGTTGTATAGTAGAGAACTTTCGCCTAAATCCAAATTGGTGTTTGGGGATGAGTTGTCTTTCTAGAAGAATTGGTTCAATACGTTCATAGAAGAGTTTTTCGAAGATCTTTGACAGCAGTGGCAGAAGGCTAATTGGCCTGTAAGATGTTGTTTTTGAGGCATCTTTGTTTGGTTTAGGAATAGCGATTATCTCAGCGACTTTCCATACTTTTGGGAAATATTTAATATCTATAACTGAATTAAATAAATTTCTTAAATAGACTAGGGCCTTATTCGGCAATTCTTTTAGTAGTTTTCCGGTGATCTGATCATAACCAGGAGATTTATTATCTTTTGTTGTTTTTATAATTTTTTTAATTTCATTAATTGAAATTCTTCTGATATGAGAGTTGGAAGAGCTGTTTGGAAAACTTTGAAGAGTTATATCCTTTTCGTCCATTGGATTTGTAAAGGTTTTAGAAAAATGATCTGCAAGAACATTAGCTTTTTCTTCATTTGTGCGGGCCCATGTGAGATCAGGTTTTTGGATCGGCGGCTGATGTAAAATTCCATTATTTATTTTTTTGGTTGCTTTCCAGAGCGAGTAATTTGTTGTAGCTGATGAGCCAAGGTTAGTAAGATATCTTTGTAGTTTATCTTCTTTGTCCTTCTTTAGCAAGTTTTTGAGATCTTTTGTGAGCCTATTAAGGTGAGTTTTGTCCTGAATTGACCTTGTAGTTTGCCATCTTTTTCTTAATCTTCGTTTGGCTTTTATTTTCTCTTGGATGTGAGGTGGGATACTGAATTTATCTACTGTGTGTGTTCTGGATGGAGTAGAATCACTAACCGCGTTTATAATCGTATCATTGAAAAAAGTTATAGAATTATCCAATTCTTCTTCGGTTTTTAGCGATATATTTGTCTCGAGTTTTGTCTCTAAGATTTCCCTGAAACAATCCCAGTCGGTTTTCTTGTTGTATATAAATTTATTTTGATTGGATAGAAGTACATCGGTTTGGTATATAAGTACCACTGGAGAGTGGTCAGAAGATAATTCAAAGCATGATTTTATATTTAGATAATCATGTCTTATATTCTTGGTAATAAAAAAGTCTAAGAGATCTGGTTTTTTGTGAATGTTTGTAGGCCAGTAGTAGGCTCTCCAGTACTTATAAATTTGCATTTGAATTCATTTATTGCCTCTAGTAAATTTTTTCCTTTCGATAGTGTTAATCGAGATCCCCAAACTGTATTTTTGGAGTTAAAATCACCACCCACTATAAACCGATTCCCAAGAGATTTAAGGAGTTCAAGATATTCAATTTTTGTGTTATTATGTTTCGGCGGGCAGTAGACTGCAGATAATACAAATGGACCGTGTATATCTTCTATTAAAATGGAAGTAGCTTGAATATAATCTTTTCTAAAATTCTGTAATTCAGTACATTTAATGGATTTTCGTATTATTATTGCTGTACCTCCATGCGCTGTGTTGTCAGGATGATTTGTATAAAAGATTGAGTAGTTTGGTATGGCTATAAAGCTTTTTTGTGTGAAGTGGGTTTCAGAGACAAGTAGCACGTCTACTGAAGAGCGATTTAAAAATAATTTTAGTTCGAGTGTGTGTTGGATAAGCCCGTTCGCGTTCCATTGTACTATATTAAGTTTACTTAGTCTGTCCATCGAGCTTAGTTAGAAGTACTGTGATAATGTTCATCATGTTAGATACTTGAGAAATCAGTTGCTTCATCATATCTTTAAGGTCTTGCATATCATTACTTATTTGCGGTGTAGTGGAACTGAATAAAGAATTACTAATAATGGACATTTCCTCAGTATTAGGGTTTTGACTCTGTGCTGTTGCTTGAGCGTAAGTCACTGTTGGATTTATTCTACTGTTTGTTGTAGGTACGTTTCGAGAATTATCAGCTTGTTGTGTTTGGTGTTCTTGGACGGTTATTTTTTCTTTGTTTCTTAGTGGTGGAAATTGCTTAATTTTGAGGGATTTGTATACCATACATCCTTTATAATTTGCGGTATGGTTTTCACCGCATAACGCGCATTTAATATGTTCGCTTTTCTGTTTGATTGGGCAAAGCATAGTTTTGTGATCTCCAGCACATTTAACGCAAACGGGGATTTTGTTGCAAAAGTTTTTGGTGTGGCCATATTTTTGGCAGTTTGTACATTGAGGTAAAGTTCTTTTTGAACGTGGAGGTTCAAAACTAATTTTACAGTGTAAAAGGTGGGTTAAAGAATATATTTCCTTATTATTTTGACTTGATTTAAGTTCAATAGAAAACAGAGATAGTGGTTTTTTTGTACCAGTTTGTAGGATATTTTGGATATGTGTTACTTCGTGTCCTAGTTCACATAGTTCTTTTTTTATTTCCTCTTTATCGGTTGAATAATGCATATTACGCAAGAAAACCTTGAAACCTTTTTGTTCTTTAGGTTTATAAGTGTAGTATTGGGTGTTTTTAGCTCTTAATAGGTTTACTATTTGGGTGTAGTGAATAGATTCTAAAGGTTGAATTTTTATTTCATTTTCTTTAAGAACACGTATTTCGTAATGACAATTTGGTAAGGAGTTTAAAGCATTATTGAGGTTATCTATGAATTGCACGTTTTGAACATATATTGGTGGGGGCTTTGTAGGTTTATTTTTTTCTGGTTGTTTGTGGGGAACACCATCATTTTGAATTTGGTCTTCTTTATTTTCATTATCATCAATAGATAATATTTCAAACCTATTTGGGGTTGAAGGTTGGCTTAACCAGTAAGATTTTAGTGTTTTTTGTGGCTGCTCTTTAGTTTTAACTTTTTTATTGCTGTTTGTGTTTTCAATAAGTTTTGTGGGTGAGTTACGAGGCCTCTTTGATATGTTACTGTTTTTTAATTTCTCTTTATTTAAGGGAGTATGAATTTCATGTATTTCTACAACAACTTAATGCTACAAATTTCTGTATACTTGGTGACTTAAATGCCAGAATTGCCGAAGAACAAGTTATAGATGACAACTTTTTGCATGGTTTATCGTATATTAGTGAATTTAGACGCTCAAAAGATAAAGAATTAAACGCCCAAGGTAAAAAACTGTTAGATCTGATTGGAAATGTTGGCGGCATAGTGCTAAATGGTAGGACTGGAAATGATTCACAGGGTGAATACAGTTTTTGTGGTCTTATGGGTAGTTCTGTTATTGATTACTGTATTTGCTCACATAGTCTTCTGCAATACGTTGATGATTTCTCTATTGCAACCAAACCCTACTCAGATCATATGCCATTATGTCTAACAATAAAGACTAATTGTCACAACGTAAACAGGAACGGAAACTCGACTTTACAAAGATTGAACTGGTACGATAAAAATGTGGCTAAATATGTAGAAAATCTCAATTCTCTTTCATGTGAAGTGGATCTGCAATCAAATATATCGGTGGATGATCTTGTGTCTACAATAATACATAAAATAAAACAAGATAATCCTACTAAAAGAAATAAAAAAGTTTTTGAACCGAAACAAAAATGGTTCGACTGGAAGTGTGCTCGATCTCGCAAAAATATGCTCAAGAGGTTACGAATGTATAAAAAACATCACACAAATGTGAATAAGTCGGGTTATTTTTCAGCTAGAACAAAGTATTTGGAAATTTGCAACACAAAGAAATTAGAATTGTATAATAAAAACTTAGTACAGCTGAACACGATCAAATGTAGCAGCGAATGGTGGAAGTTATCTAAATTGATGAAAACACAAACACACACGATTAGAGGTACCTTAAAAGCAGATGACTTTCTAATGCACTTCAGCTCAATGTTACAAAATCCTGGAGATACACCAACAGTAAGTTGGTCTATGCCATCTATTACAGACCCACTTTTAGATTCTCCCATTGAATTATGCGAAATTTTGTCGGTTATCAAAACTCTAAAACTAAACAAAGCTCCTGGGCAAGATGGTATTAGCTATGAATTCTATAAATATGCGCCAAATTGTTTTATTAAAGAATTATTATCTGTTTTCAATAAAATATTTTTATATGAACTTCAATTTTACTACCACTTTTTAAGAAAGGAGACCCAAATTTGCCGACTAATTACCGAGGTTTAACGCTAATCGACACACTCTGCAAGATCTTTAATACTATAATGCTGAACCGTATTACTGAATGGATTGACAACAACAACATATTAAATGAATACCAAGCCGGATTCAGAAAAAATTATTCAACTGTGGACAACATCTTCAATCTTGTAAATATTGTACATTTAAACCTCAATAACGGTAAAAAGACATACGCTCTTTTCGTTGACTTTTCTTGTGCATTTGATACTATGCCAAGAAACTGTTTATTTTATAAACTCTCTAGCATGGGATTATCATCTAAAATTATAAGAATCTTACAATCTGCATATGCTAGTACTTATAGCCGAGTGTGGGATGGGAATGATTTGTCCGACTCATTTCCTGTTGAAATTGGTGTCAAACAGGGATGTATATTAAGCCCAGTCTTATTTTCTTTATATCTCAATGATTTACAAGATATTCTACCTGGTGGTGTAAATGTAGCGGATATAAATGGGAAGATTTTACTTTATGCTGACGATATCGTCATTCTTTCGGAAACTCCAACTGGGTTACAAGATATGATTGATGCTTTGCATAGTTACTGTCTCACATGGCGCTTAAAAGTTAACCTTAATAAATCTAAAATAACTTTATTTCGCTCTGGAACAAGAATCTCCTCTAACCTAAAGTGGCACTTTGGTGAAGATAATATAGAAATTGTAAACAGTTATAAGTACCTTAGGGCCGATATTGCCTGTAACTTGTCATTTAAAAAACACTTTTTTTTTTTAATTATTTATTGAATCTTCATATTTGAAATGACAATAAGTATTCAAATCTTAATACTAAAAAGAAAATAATAAGCCCAGCCAGTGCTAGACAAAAATTTTTATGATACTAAAAAATTTCACATCAACTGATCCAGTCGATTCAGTCTCGTCTCATCGAACTGTTCGGACGTGTTACTTTTAGTGCGGCTGAATTTTCGGTGAAAAAATCGTAATAGGTGAAAAAGTGTAATAGGTTGAAATAACACAAAAAGTGAAAAAATAACTCGTAATAGGTTAAAAAAAATCTACGGTAATATCAGTAATTAAAAAAACACTAAAAATCGCATAAAAATTGTATGAGCGTTCCTCTCAGATGTAATTCTGAGAAAGAGCTTAGCTCGTCTAGAAAAACTAAATGGGTATCTGAGGAAGAATCCATAAAAAAATCTACGGAGAATTTTCTCACTACAAGAGCCGCAGAACGGCGTCGTTCCTGTTCGCCCAATATAGTGATTTCAACAGATGAAAAAACATCATCTTCAACAAATAGTGCAGTCAAACCAAAAAAACAAGTAGGTATGGATAAGTACATCACCGTTCTCAAGCGACAGAGGAGCCCGACGTCCGCTCAAGTGTCATCAAATTCAAAAGCTCCTAAGACCGTGAGTAATAATCAAAATAGGTTTGCTCTCCTCCAGACGGATGAGCCAGAACTTACTAAGAAGACGTTTAAGCCCCCACCAATTTATCTGAGAGAGCCGACTTCCAGTAAATTGGTACAAGGAATTATTTCGGTAATAGGTGAAAACATGTTTAGCGTAACCTCAATTAAACATGGAAATATCTGCGAGACAAAGATCCAAGTGAATAGGGAAGATGATTTTCGAAAATTGTCCAACCAGTTGGAGAGGGAGACTAGGGACTTCTATACCTACCAGCTCAAAAGCGCAAAAGGACTCCAAGTCGTTCTAAAGGGTATAGACCCATGTGTTGATCCCGCGGAGATAAAAACCGGTTTAATGGACAAAGGGTTCAAAATCAAGAGCGTAGTGAATATCAGAAACCGTGAAAAGATCCCTCAGCCCATGTTCAGGGTAGAATTGGAACCTGGAGATGTTGTCTTAAAGAAAAACGAGTCCCATCCAATCTACAATCTCATTTATCTTCTGCATCGTAGAATTACCGTGGAGGAACCGCATAAGCGCATTGGACCCGTCCAGTGTGTTAATTGTCAAGAATTTGGCCACACCAAAGCGTACTGTAAATTGCCGTCTGTTTGTGTTGCGTGTGGGGAACTACATCCAACTGCTCTATGTAATAAGTCCAAAACTGACGTAAAAATAAAAAAATGCAGTAACTGCGGAGGTAATCATACCGCAAATTATAGAGGTTGTCCAATTTACACGCATTTGAAAGCCATAAGTACCAACAAGACGTCAGTATTACCTGATCATCATCAACAGCCTATTTTGGCATCGAGTGACAATTTCCCACAATTGTTACGGTCCACTAGTCATGTAAACGCGCCTAGTTCTAGACAAGTTTCTTACGCTAACGTGGTTAAATCTAATATGCCAGGTTTGGAGCAGGCACCTAAATCACAATATTACGAGCCTAATATTAACACTCTAGAGACTACATTGCAGACACTTGTCCAAACCATGAACACTTTTACGACCACTATGACATCCATGATGCAGGAAATGCTGAAAATGCAATCCACTATCTTACAAGCCATTTTAAAAAAATGATTTGTTTAAAAATTTGTTTTTGGAATGCGAACGGCCTCCGCCAACATAAAAACGAACTGGAACACTTCCTGATGGATAAGCAGATTGATGTCATGATGATTGCTGAAACTCACTTGACGGCGACAGCGTACTTCAAAATTAATGGCTACGTGTTGTATGATACTAAAGATCCCCGCGGAAGAGCATGTGGAGGATCGGCAATTCTTATAAAGAACAGAATAAAACATTATTTAATGAACAACATATGTGAGGATTACCTACAAGCAACAAACATTTGTATTGAATTCTGTCAATACAATTTTGTTTTATCATCAATTTATTCGCCGCCTCGATTTTCAATAAAAGAACACCAATACTACAGCTTCTTCAATTCCCTTGGAGCTAGATTTTTAGTTGCTGGTGACTTTAACGCCAAACACACTTTTTGGGGTTCACGTCTGGTGACCCCGAAGGGTCGTGAACTCTTCAACACCATTGCCAAAATGGGATTAGATGTACTCTCAAGCGGGCATCCCACCTACTGGCCGACGGACCGACGGAAGATTCCCGATGTTATTGACTTCGGAGTAGTGAAAAATATCCCTGTAGAATCGATACAAGTGGAGCCTTCATTAGACTTGTCTTCAGATCACTCTCCTTCTATTATTTCAATGCGTTTCCTTCAAGGGAATGGCTCTCCATTTCGGGACATATCTAAAACCAGAGTAAGTTGGATAAAGTATAAAAAGTATTTAAGTTCCCACTGCACGGAAAATGTAGTGTTGAGAACTACCGAGGATATTGATGGGTCGATTGGCAAGTTTACTGAGGACATACGAAGAGCTGTACATCACGCCTCCACATACGACGTTGAGTGCAGAAGTGGGACAAATAGAACTTATTTCGCTGAATTCGATCATCTCCTGTCAGAAAAAAGAAGAGTTAGAAGAGAGTGGCAAATCCACAGGTCTCCTGAACTGAAAGCTAGGCTACGGGTATGCAGAGATATACTAAGAAATTTCTTAGAAACCCAAAGAATGGCTTCACTTAAATCTTACTTGGAGGGTCTTGATAGTACCCCACAATCTGACTATTCGTTATGGAAGGCGGCACGAGGTTTAAAAAGACCAGTTAGAGGAAAGCCTCCTCTGCGAAATCCGACTGGTGACTGGGCTAGAAATGATTCCGAGAAGGGGACTTTATTTGTTAATCATTTGAGAAAAGTGTTTACTATAAACAACTCAAATAATGCATCTGATTTGCCTCCACTCGTTATTAGACCTCCTGTACCTCTAAGACTAAACTTTCGTGATGTCCAAAACGCTATTGGTACTCTGAACCTTAGAAAGGCTCCAGGTATGGATGAAATCAGCAATAAAATGCTTGTGGAGTTACCTCGTGTAGCAAGAAAGATTATCCTCTTTATCTTCAACGCTATTTTACGCCTAGAATACTATCCTGCAGATTGGAAGGTGTCTATGATCACTATGATTCCTAAGTCAGGGAAGGACCACACCAAAGTGGAGTCATATAGGCCAATTAGCCTACTGCCGACAATTTCTAAACTGTTCGAAAAATTGTTAATGACTAAATTGACTCCAATTCTGAATGACACTGAATGTATTCCAAATCATCAATTCGGATTCAGAGCTAAACACAGTACCAGCGAACAAACTCACAGATTGGTAAATGTGATAAGAGGGTCGTTTGAAGATAAAAAATACTGCTCCGCCCTTTTCATTGATGTGTCCCAAGCGTTTGACAAAGTTTGGCATGACGGTTTAATGCACAAAATAAAATCAACTCTGCCTGCTAACACCCATAAACTCATGGAAAGTTATTTATACGGTCGCAAATTTAAAATCAAAGAAGGTGATTTTTTAAGTACCGCTCAGCCAATTGAATCAGGTGTGCCACAGGGTAGCATACTGGGCCCTACTTTATATTTGATTTATGCCTCCGACATGCCGTCAGACCCCAAAATCCACACGTCAACTTTTGCAGACGATACAGCCTTTGTCAGCGTCCATAAGGACCACCAAGTTGCATCACGGAATTTGCAGAATTATGTTTATAAACTAGAGAATTGGCTAGAGCTTTGGAAAATCAGGGTAAATGAACAAAAATGTATTCATATCACTTTCACATTGCGAAAAGATACCTGCTCGTCCATCAGAATAAATAATCAAATTATTCCTCAACATAATGAAGTCAAATACCTCGGCATTCACCTCGACCGCCGTTTAACTTGGAAGTCTCATATTGAAGCGAAACTTACACAAATGAGATTAAAAGCAGTGCAACTTAATTGGTTAATCGGCAGAAACTCTACATTGAAATTGGATTGCAAACTTTTGTTGTACAATGCAATTCTAAAGCCAATCTGGTGTTATGGAATTCAATTATGGGGTACTGCCTCAGCATCAAACATTGAAAAAATTCAAAGGGGTCAAAATAAAATTCTACGTATAATTACTGCAGCACCATGGTATGTTAAAAATTCTCGAATCCACAAAGATCTAGGCGTGCCATTAGTAAAAGTCGAATTTACAAAATATGCGTCAAAGTATGTCAGCAAACTCGAACACCATCCAAACCCACTTGCACGAGACATCCTTAACTTTAGTGGCCACAATCGGTTGAGAAGGAGGGATACCCTTGCTTTAACTCAAGCGCAAAATAGATGACTGGATCAGCTGATGTGAAATTTTTTTAGTATCATAAAAATTTTTGTCTAGCACTGGCTGGGCTTATTATTTTCTTTTTAGTATTAAGATTTGAATACTTATTGTCATTTCAAATATGAAGATTCAATAAATAATTAACTGCCAAAAAAAAAAAAAAAAAAAAAAAAAAAAACTGATCCAGTCATCTGTTTTGCGCTTGAGTAAGAGCAAGGGTATCCCTCCTTCTCAACCGATTGTGGCCACTAAAGTTAAGGATGTCTCTTGCAAGTGGGTTTGGATGGTGTTCAAGTTTGCTGACATACTTTGACGCATATTTTGTAAATTCGACTTTTACTAATGGCACGCCTAGAGCTTTGTGGATTCGAGAATTTTTAACATACCATGGAGCTGCAGTAATTATACGTAGAATTTTATTTTAACCCCTTTGAATTTTTTCAATGTTGGATGCTGAGGCAGTACCCCATAATTGAATTCCATAGCACCAGATTGGCTTTAGTATTGCATTGTACAGCAAAAGTTTGCAATCCAATTTCAATGTAGAGTTTCTGCCGATTAGCCAATTAAGTTGCACTGCTTTTAATCTCATTTGTGTAAGTTTCGCTTCAATATGAGACTTCCAAGTTAAACGGCGCACAGTGGCTGAAAATCGTTTTTCGTTGGCCAAAATTCTGTAACTTTTGAACCGATCAGAATATTGAAGTAATTTTTTTTTTAATGGATAGATATTTAGTTCAGCTTGGCTCAGTTTTAATTACATTAAAATTGATTGATGACTTTTTAAGGACTTCTAGGTCAAAGTTGAACTTTTGATTTTTTTTAACTTTTGGAGTGAAATATGGGTTTATTTTTTTTATTTACATATTAAAAAATTTAATATTTGGAACTTAATAATAATTATAATTATTTTTTGTGATAATGGAATTTTTTTAATGTTACACTCAAAAAAATTTTTACACTCTAAAAAATGTTTACACTAAAAAAAAATAGTAAAATTCACTGGAGATTTTGCTGTTACTACAGAAAAATTTATTCTTTTTTGCTGTCAGATTTGATAAATTTAAAAAACATTTTAAAAATAAAAACTGCAATAGATTTTATTAGCATTTGTAACAATAGTAGGTTCTATTTATTATTATTTTTAACCGACTTCAAAAAGGAGGAGGTTATCAATTCGAATGGTATGTTGCTTTTTTTATGTTTGTTCCACGATAACCATTTCTGAACCAATTTTAAAAATTCTTTTTTTGTTTGAAAGGGTTTACTTGCAGGTGGGTCCCATTTAATTTGTATGAAGATCGGACGGACATACGGTTTTTTATTTACCGTTATCTATATTTTTTCTGTGCTTCTCTTATAAATTGTTGAATAACTTCGTGATTTATGAATCAATTTTAAAAATAATTTTTTTATTTGGAAGATATGGCTTGCAGAAAAATATATTTAAGGTAAAAAAAAATGAAAATTTCAGAAATTGATCGGGGATATATAGCATAAACCGATTTTTAAGAATATATCGAATATGGGTGTCAAAATTTAGCTCTGTTAATGGGAAAACATTATAGATTTAGCATAAACCGATTTTTTAGAAGATTAACAAGATTTTCAAAATTCTTTCTTTCAATCAAAAAAGTGCAACAACATTAATTATATTAAACATTTTTGAAAATTAATCCAACATTTTATTTGGCCGAAATTTTGAAGTCGGTTTTTTTTAAAGAATTATTTACTAATACTATGTTTTTCGTACTTAAATAACAATGAAGGCACTTATAATTATTATTCATTTGAAACAAATATTGATTGCAAATATTCTATATTTTGTTCTGCGCTATTTCTGTTCTTTAGTAGTTTTTTGGCTTCTTCGTTAAAATCCCGATGTTCCACTTTCCATTGATTTCGAATATTGGATATGAACGGATCTGATGTTGCCAATAATATATTAAATAGATCTTCATTTGTGGAATTTCATGAAATTTTTCTAGTATTGTGCTCTCTATAAAATCTGTAATCCTTGTTCCTTTTTTCCTGAGCCTCCTCTGATAGATCTCCAAGTGGCACCAAATGATATTTAATGATATCTTCTCCATGATAAAGGATTTTGTGAACTGTTGCAGACATATTTCTCTATGGGTAGTTTGTTGTATATATTTTTGCAGTTTCCTTAGCATAATCTCCAAATTGTCTAGCGTCAATTTCTTCATTGCACGCAAGTACTTCTAGGATTATTTTAAATCTGAAAATAAGGTTTAAATCCACTCCTGTTATTTCAGATGCTGTTTCTGGATCTAAAAAGAATCTTCGTGCGGTATTGTCATCATTTGTATTGCCTGACCCTTGTTTTGGCTGATCTATAATTAATCCAAATTTGCGATATTCATCTTGAACATGTTTCTTTTTTGAACTTCTTAACTCTTTGTTGGTTCCATTGTTTCTTATGGATCCTGAAGACCCGAAATCCAAATCATAACTGATTTTTAGTATATGTTCCATAAGTCGTCATTTGATTCACAGTAAAAAGTCGTGAAAAAATATGTGATGCTCTTGGTAGTCACAGCTAAATTCAAGTGCGGCCGAAAGGGTTAATATCAGGTAAAATTAATTAGTATCTCGCCAATATTGGGTTTTTTTCTTTAGTGGTTTATTGTCGCGATTATTATTATAAAATTGTTTATGACTTTGGTTGACCCTAACAGTTGATAACAGGTATATTAGAAAGAGATCATATGTTTACTGTAGAACCTATTGTGATATTTGTATGACTTATTTTTTTTGCTAATCAAAACAAAGCCATAAAACCCTTTCCCAGGTATTATATTTAATTATTTTAGTTTTACGTAGTCTAAAGTAAAGAAACATAAACCTTTAGGCGAAAAAGTGAAAATTTAATACACCATTGTATACGAGTAATTATAGGGCTGTTTAAATTATCGTAATTTGAATTTTTTTAGAGTAATTTCATTAAAATTAAAAAAGTGTTCTACCGGCGGGTCGTGGCGGGTGCAAAAGTATATATAGGGTTAAAGAAGACACTTTCACCTTTCTTCGGGTGGTATACGTTTTTTGTTCCCTTTTGTTCCCTAGAAGTTCTATTCCACTAAAGTTTAAATTTCAGAAAAATATAGTAGTTTCATAAATATTTCAGAACGCCCCTAATATTAACGCTAGGGCGGTAAACACTTACAACAACTCAAGACTATAATCCTACCAACATTATAAAAAAGACCGCAGGCCATTCTCGATGATAGCTTGCGAGTAGTAACCATTTATTTTTGACAAAAAACAAATAAAAAACACCTTTTTCTGAAATTAAAAAAACAGTTGAGTTTGACAGCATGCCACGCCCACAATTATTAATAGTTTAACCTAATTTTTTGGCTACCTTAATATGGATATATTAGCTCCAAAAAGGTGTAAAAATTTTAAAAATCGGTGACAAAAAAAAATTCGACTTTTGGCCAATGAAAAACGATTTTCAGCCACTGTGCGGCGGTCGAGGTGAATGCCGAGGTATTTGACTTCATTGTGTTGCGGGATAATTTGATTATTTATTCTGATGAACGAGCAGGTATCTTTTCGCAATGTGAAAGTTATATGAATACATTTTTGTTCGTTAACCCTGATGTTCCAAAGCTCTAGCCAATTCTCTAGCTTATAAACATAATTCTGCAAATTCTGTGATGCAACTTGGTGGTCCTTATGGACGCTGATAAAGGCTGTATCGTCTGCAAAAGTTGACGTATGGATTTTGGGGTCTGACGGCATGTCGGAGGCATATATCAAATATAAAGTAGGACCCAGTATGCTACCCTGTGGCACACCTGATTCAATTGGCTGAGCGGTACTTAAAAAATCACCTTCTTTGATTTTAAATTTGCGACCGTATAAATAACTTTCCATGAGTTTATGGGTGTTAGCAGGCAGAGTTAATTTTATTTTGTGCATTAAACCGTCATGCCAAACTTTTTCGAACGCTTGCGACACATCAATGAAAAGGGCGGAGCAGTATTTTTTGTCTTCAAACGACCCTCTTATCACATTTACCAATCTGTGTGTTTGTTCGATGGTGCTGTGTTTAGCTCTGAAGCCGAATTGATGATTAGGAATACATTCAGTGTCATTCAGAATTGGAGTCAACTTAGTCATTAACAATTTTTCGAACAGTTTAGAAATTGTCGGCAGTAGACTAACTGGCCTATATGACTTCACTTTGGCGTGGTCCTTCCCTGACTTAGGAATCATAGTGATCATAGACACCTTCCAATATGCAGGATAGTATTGTAGGCGTAAAGTATCGTTGAAGATAAAGAGGATAATTCTTCTAGCTACACGAGGTAACTCCACAAGCATTTTATTGCTGATTTTATCCATACCTGGAGCCTTTCTAAGGTTCAGAGTACCAATAGCGCTTTCGACATCACGAAAGTTTAGTCTTAGAGGTACAGAAGGTCTTATAACAAGTGGTGGCAAATCAGATACGTTATTTGAGTTGTTTATAGTAAACACATTTCTCAAATGGTTAACAAATAATGTCCCTTTCTCGGAATCATTTCTAGCCCAGTCACCAGTCGAATTTCGCAAAGGAGGTTTTCCTCTCAGTGGTCTTTTTAAACCTCTTGCCTCCCTCCATAACGAGTAGTCAGATTGTGGGGTACTATCAAGACCCTCCAAGTAAGATCTAAGTGAGGCCGTTCTTTGGGTTTCTAAGAAATTTCTTAGTATATCTCTACATACCCGTAGCCTAGCTTTCAGTTGAGGAGACCTGTGAATTTGCCACTCTCTTCTAACTCTTCTTTTTTCTGACAGGAGATGATCGAGTTCAGCGAAATAAGTTCTGTTTGTCCCACTTCTGCACTCAACGTCATATGTGGAGGTGTGATGTACAGCTCTTCGTATGTCCTCAGTAAACTTGCCAATCGACCCATCAATATCCTCAGTAGTTCTCAACACTACATTTTCCGTGCAGTGGGAACTTAAATACTTTTTGTACTTTATCCAACTTACTCTGGTTTTATATATGTCCCGAAGTGGAGAGTCATTCCCTTGAAGGAAACGCATTGAAATAATAGAAGGAGAGTGATCTGAAGAAAAGTGTAATGAAGGTTCCACTTGTATCGATTCTACAGGGATATTTTTCACTACGAAGTCAATAACATCGGGTATCTTCCGTCGGCCAGTAGGTGGGATGCCCGCTTGAGAGCCCATTTTGGCAATGGTGTTGAAGAGTTCACGACCCTTTGGGGTCACCAGACGTGAACCCCAAAATGTGTGTTTGGCGTTAAAGTCACCAGCAACTAAAAATCTAGCTCCAAGGGAATTGAAGAAGCTGTAGTATTGGTGTTCTCTTATTGAAAATCGAGGCGGCGAATAAATTGATGATAAAACAAAATTGTATGGACATAATTCAATACAAATATTTGTTGCTTGTAGGTAATCCTCACATATGTTGTTCATTAAATAATGTTTTATTCTGTTCTTTATAAGAATTGCCGAACCTCCACATGCTCATCCGCGGGTATCTTTAGTATCATACAACACGTAGCCATTAATTTTGAAGTACCCTGTCGCCGTCAAGTGAGTTTCAGCAATCATCATGACATCAATCTGCTTATCCATCAGGAAGTGTTCCAGTTCGTTTTTATGTTGGCGGAGGCCGTTCGCGTTCCAAAAACAAATTTGTAAACAAATCATTTCTTTAAAATGGCTTGTAAGATAGTGGATTGCATTTTCAGCATTTCATGCATCATGCATGTCATAGTGGTCGTAAAGGTGTTCATAGTTTGGACAAGTGTCTGCAATGTAGTCTCTAGAGTGTTAATATTAGGCTCGTAATATTGTGATTAAGGTTCCTGCTCTAAACCTGGCATATTAGATTTAACCACGTTTGCGTAAGAAACTTGTCTAGAACTAGGCGCGTTTACATGACTAGTGGACCGTAAAAATTGAGGGAAATTGTCACTTGTTGGTTCTTATGCCTTTCAAATGAGTGTAAATTGGACAACCTCTATAATTTGCGGTATGATTACCTCCGCAGTTACTAGATTTTTTTTATTTTTGAGTCAGTTTTCGACAGTTTACCAGACGTGAACCCCAAAATGTGTGTTTGGCGTTAAAGTCGCCAGCAACTAAAAATCTAGCCCCAAGGGATTTAAAGAAGTTATGGTATTGGTGTTCTTTTATTGAAAATCGAGGCGGAGAATAAATCGATGATAAAACAAATTTGTATTGACAGAATTCAATGCAAATGTTTGTTGCTTGGAGGTAATCCTCACTTATGTTATTCATTAGATAATGCTTTATTCTGTTCTTTATAAGAATTGCCGAACCTCCACAAGCTCTTCCGCGGGGGTCTTTAGTATCGTAGAACTCGTAGCCATTAATTTTGAAGTACCCTGTCGACGTCAAGTGAGTTTCAGCAATCATCATAACATCAATCTGCTTATCCATCAGGAAGTATTCCAGTTCATTTTTATGTTGGCGGAGGCCGTTCGCGTTCCAGAAACAAATTTTTAAATAAATCATTTCTTTAAAATGGCTTGCAAGATAGTGGATTGCATTTCCTGCATCATGGATGTCATGGTGGTCGTGAAAGTGTTCATAGTTTGGACAAGTGTCTGCAATGTTGTCTCTAGATTGTTGATGTGCGGCTCAGAATATTGGGTTTTAGGTTCCTGCTCCAGACCTGGCATATTAGATTTAACGACGTTTGCGTAAGAAACTCGTCTAGAACTAGGCGCCTTTACATGACTAGTGGACCGTAATAATTGAGGGAAATTGTCACTCGATGCTAAATTTGGCTGTTGAGGATGTTTAGGCAATACTGACGTCTTGTTGGTTCTTATGCCTTTCAAATGAGTGTAAATTGGACAACCTCTATAATTTGCGGTATGATTACCTCCGCAGTTACTGCATTTTTTGATTTTTGAGTCAGTTCTCGACTTATCGCATTGAGCAGTTGCATGTAGCTCCCCACAAGCAACACAAACTCTCGGCAATTTACAATACGCTTTGGTATGACAGTTGAGACACTGGACGGGTCCCTGATGCTTATGCGGTTCTTCCACGGTGATTCTACGATGCAGAAGGTAAATCATATTGTAGATGGGATGGGACTCGTTTTTCTTTAATACGACATCTCCAGGTTCCAATTCCACCCTGAACATAGGCTGTGGAGTCTTTTCACGGTTTCTAATATTCGTTATGCTCTTAATTTTGAAGCCTTTTTCCATTAAGCTAGTCTTTATCTCGGCAGGATCAACATCTGGGTCTATACCCTTTAGAACGACTTGGAGTCCTTTTGCGCTTTGCAGCTAGCAGGTATAGAAATCCCTACTCTCCCTCTCCAACTGGTTGGACAATTTTCGAAAATCATCCTCCTTTTTCACTTGTATTTTGGTTTCGCTGATATTTCCATGTTTAATTGATGTTACGCTAAACATATTTTCACCTATTACCGAAACAATTCCTTGTACCAATTTACTGGAAGTGGGCTCTCTCAGATAAATTGGTGGGGGCTTAAACGTCTTCTTAGGAAGTTCTGGCTCATCCGTCTGGAGGAGAGCAAACCTATTTTGATCATTACTCACGGTCTTAGGAGCTTTTGCATTTGATGACACTTGAGCAGACTTCGGGCTCCTCTGTCGCTTGAGAACGGTTATGTACTTATCCATACCTACTTGTTTTTTGGGTTTGACTGCACTATTTGATGAAGATGATGTTTTTTCATCTGTTGAAATCACTATATTGGGCGAACAGGAACGACGCCGTTCTACGGCTCTTGTAGTGAGAAAATTTTCAAGAGATTTTTTTATGAATTCTTCCTCAGAGAGCCACTTGACTAACAAACTAGCGGACTCAAAATTAGCAATTAATTCAACCTGGTCCAAGTACTTAAACCACCCAAAAATCTCGAAAAACAACAAACTTAAAATATTTGAAGCTGCTTCCAGATCCATTATGTTTTACGCTGCACAAATTTGGGGTTATCAAAAATACAATGAAGTTGAAATATTGTTAAGATTTTTTATAAAAAAGATGCTATATTTACCAAGTTCAACGCCTAACTATATGATATATCTAGAAACAGGACTAGATCCTTTATATGTTTTTACCCTAAAATTGCACTTTGATTACATAAACAAAGTTTTAAAAATGCAACAAAGCAGACTTCCACGTATACTTGCGGAGAAGGTTATAGTCCTTAATGTGTATTGGGCAAAGGAATGGTCAACTATATGTCAAACACTACAATTTTCACCAGTTCATTCAAGCTTGCTCTGCACACACTATAAACAAATATTAAATCTATTGAAGATAAAAGAAAGAAATACTAATATTCTTAATGCAACTAATTCACAATTCCACGATCTGTATTCTAAACTTGATTACAATCTTATCCCATCACTCACAGAGAAATTGTCAGCAAGAGTTTAGTTTAGCTCGTGGTGGATTACTTGATATTAATGCAAGATCCTTTCGAAATGACTCAGACGGCATATGCACAATTTGCAATCTGGATGAATCTGAAAACACGCAGCATTTCATCGGTACGTGTCCAATTTATAATGAATTTAGACTTAAATATTTTGGTAAAACACAATTAAATATTAATGAAGTTTTAAATCTGCTAAATGGCATAAACCCACATTCTTTATATAAATATCTTGAAATTTGCTTAAAGTATAGAAAATTAATGATAAATGAATTTGATTTATAATCTCCTCCACAAAATGTTAAAAATAGTTTGTAATTATAATAAGAGAAATATGATAAATTAATTATAATTAAAAAATAAAATAAAAATACTATTGATAGAATAGTGCCAATCTGGCTCACAACAATTATGTTAGGCCAAATATAGATTAGTAAAAACATTGTAAATTACCTGAAATGTATAAAATTTACTTATACCTATTAATAAATAAATAATAATAAATAATAAATCACGTACCGTTTTTAAATCACGCCGACGATTTGATGCTGTTCTGCAAATCACGTGATGGCGTGGTTCTAATTTTTCGAAAACACGAGAAAACAGCTGACTTTTTAAATCTGTGCTTTGTTTGTTTATATTGGTATATTATTAATGAAAGTAAAAAGTGAACATTTAGTAAATAAAAATGCCGAGAGCTACTTTATTGGCAGTAATTAATTAAGGAAAACAGCATTTAAAAAATGAACATGTTAAAAAACGTCATTTACGAGACATCAAATCCTATGGATACAAGGTATAAACAAAAATAAATGTTAGCAAAACAAAAAAATAATATAAAAATAACAAAGTTGCCACTGTTTGTATCGATGAAACTTGCTTACATTTTGCACTTACTTATTTCTAAAAATGCACAAAAACTACTAAATTATTAAATATTTTTAAATTTTTTATCAACAGTAATTAAATTTTGTCATAAGTAAGGAATAGGGTGGTATAAATTCAATAAATCTTACATGACATTTTACGACTGTGTTAATTTGGCAACCTTAAAAGTATCTTCGAAAAAACAACCCAGTTGACTCCTAATGAGAAAAAGTAAATCACGAACATTGGTAAACAAAGCAAAACAATTTCTTACAAAAAAAGGAGTGTCTTTAAAAGTTTGTAAATGTTTATGTTTATTACAAAACTCAATAAAAAACACATCGTACTTAATACAAAATAACATTTAAAGTGAATTCTCTACAAATAACATAGACAAAATAGGCAAGTGATTTCAAATCGTCAGTCATTTAGCTGACCGGTTTTAAATCACTTTGACAAAAAGTGATTTTAAGAACACCCCTGTATATTAAGATTTTTAAATCTTCTAAAAAGGGGCGTGGTCCCACCCACTTTTCTCCTGGTACGTATTCCTAATTATGCCAATACCATATGTACCACATATCATTGACGTAGGTCAAAAAATGCCCAAAATATGGCGATTTAAATTTTTGGGTTATATGGGCGGTGTCACCCCCGTTTCTACAATCAAAACTTCATATAGCATATTATTCCTTCCAGAGTCACAGTAACATGCTGTTAAAATTTCATTAAAATCGGCTCAGCTGTTTTGGAGTCCATACGTTACATACATACACACAAATTATTAGTTACACTATATTAAGATTCAACCGCTTTTAATACGTATATAAATTTATTTCTTGTACCAGATGTTTTCGTATTTTAATTCTGGTAATACCGTTAAATATTGTGTGCAGTGTCAACAATGATTGGTGACATTAGAGTGCAGTTGTAGATCATTATCTGCCATTCTGCTCTGAAGTGTGAAATATACAATTTAGTAAGTTATTAAAATCACAAACATATAAACAAAATTTCAATTCAAATATTCTACTCAAATTGTTTTGTTTATTTTGTTTTGTCCACAAAATTCTTGTTGTATATAGTGCTTTGCTTTTTTCACATTACCAAATACTACCACAAAATATTTTCTTTCTCTTTTTAAAATAACTTATTGTAGCTGATTGTAGCGATTTTGAAACGTCAAAGTTGACCCCTCTGTATACTTTGTGCTTAAGCAACCGTGCGAACACATATAAATTGTATGTGGCAAACTATAATGTACTTAATGAAACTTTTCGTTAAGTTTTTCAACTGTCACTTGCTTAAGCAAAAAGCGAAACTGACCGCACATTCTGTACGGAAGCAGATGTTTGTTTAATTTGTATGTAGTACATACATACATATATGTATATGTACTCGTATGTATGCATATGCACATACAATAAATATTAGTTTATTATGGTCCATTAAGAAAACTACATACATACATATGTAAGTGATTTCTAATTTGTGTTGAAGTTTTCTCACCGTTTTCCTTTTCCCACAATACGAAAATAACCAAAACATAAACTTTTTATTATTATTTACAATTTAGTGCTGCCACAGCTGTATATTTTAGTACTTTTGCCGATAAATTAAAACAAAAATGAAAAAGTATGCCGTTTCGGGTTCGAAATTTTCTTTTAATTATAAAATATATGTAATAGTATCGTATATTTTACCATAATATTTATAAATTATAGTAATTAAAAGCCTATTGCTAAAATAAAAACATTTATTTAAACAGAAATGTGCAACTGCGAACAAAAAGTTTCAAAATCACGTAAGTATGTACATTGTAGCCACCTGGAAGTTACCTCTGAATTGCTTATGCATTTGACAGGCTTTTCGTTAACTTTTGCAATTTGCTTAAGCTTGCTTATGCACATTATAGTTGGGCCTTTAATTTAACTTAATCTTGTAGCAACCCACATATTCGTATAAGTATTTTTATTATTTAAATTAATATTTGAATTTAACAAATCAAACAAACCTATGTTTTTATGAATATTATTCAGAAGTCAACTATGTTAAATTGTTTTAATAATTTTCATGCGTAAAACTTGTATAAAAGCAGCAACATTGCTGTATAAAATTTGAGTAGCATTCTATCGTTCAACAATAAAGAACATTGTCCGGACTATTTAGTTACAGGACGTGCCTTTTCTGTTGAACAAAGAAAATAACCTGCTTCGTACATTAATATTCAATAAATATTTTATATGTAAATTGTGTTGTTGTTATTTTTTTGTATGAAACCATACAATCTTCGGAATAAGATTGTCTCATTGGCGCCCAACTCAGTGGCCTCGAAACACTTGGAAGTCGAGGAAGAAGAAGAAGAGGTCTATAAAACCGAAGCAACGTCATCTGTGTCAGCTGAAATTGCCAACAAAACGGTTTTCTTGGATAACGAAGCCGGTAGCAGATCGACTGACATCATTACAGCAAGCATGGCAACATTTTCTGCTGAACAATTCCAGCAAATTCTAGCGGCTATGGGTGGTGGTAACAGCAGAGGCGGTTCCTTTACTCAATGCACAGCGTGCTACAAGGGGCAGAGAGACCCCGCTGCTGTTGAGGAATTTTTGGCGGCCATCAGCGTATACAAGGACATAGAAAAAATTTCTGACGCAGATGCAGTACGAGGAATGCCCCTACTGCTTGAAGACTATGCAGCCACGTGGTGGATTGGTGTCAAAGACACAGTGGGTAGTTTTGATGACGCGAAAAATCTTATTCGTGCAAAATTTTCACCACCAATGCCGGACTGGCGTATTTTTGCGAACATTTTTGAAATAAAACAGCAAAAAAGAGAACCAACAGACAGCTTTATTTGTAGAAAGAGGCTTTTGATGTCCCAATTGAAAATACCTGTTGCTGAGGAAGTGCAGCTGAATTATGTTTATGGCCTTCTGAACATAACCATTCGAGAGCGTGTTCGCCGCGAAAATATAAAAACATTTAGCGAGCTCATTTCAGCAAGCAGAGAGGCGGAAATGTTTGTATCGGAATCTCGACCAACAACAAGTACCGCAGAAATCAATCAGGAAAATCTTAATAGTAACCCCTGTGGATTTTGTCGTATAAAGGGCCACACCATAGAAAGCTGTTTTAAGAAAAAGAAGCGGGATGAACAACAAGCCACACCACATGTAGATGACCAGCGGAAAAATATTCAACGGGAACAAGTGAATCAACCACACACCACTTTGGTAAGGAAACCAACGTTTTCCTGTTATGAGTGTGGTGCACCCGGGGTATACCGGGCAAATTGCCCTACATGCAGCAATCACTCCAAGGCTAGCCCTGAATATTTATCATTTAATTCCCTGTCATCTACCATTATTGAACATGCATTGCCTACAACTCATATAGAGATGTTTGGGTTGAAAGGGGAAGCCATTTTTGATACTGGCGCAAAGACAATGGTTACACTACTATAGGTAAAGTAATGCACACAATTTGTGACGTGATAATTGGCGGTAGAGTCCGGAAAATCCGACTTGTGTATCTCCCAAATTCTGACAAAAATCGAACTTTACTTGGAGCCGACTTCTTGGAACAAGCTGGAATAGTTCTAAATATGGCGCAAAGATGTTGGTATTTTGAGAATCAGCCTGGAACAAAATTTCCGTTCACAAAACCTGTAGAAGTTGGAGTTTTTAGTATGGACATCAACAGCGATGAATGTTCTCCATGCAGTAAGGCTATGAAGGAAGTTTCCAAGTTCATCAGTTTTGTTGAGGCAAGAGGAAGGTTTCGCCACTGCCAAATACACCAAAGAGCTCTAATGATTACTCACCACATGTCATACAGAATATCTTTCGAGATGCGATACCTGTTGGAGAAAGAACTCCTGGTGAGATATCTACACTGTTTGCACCCCCAATCAAAGTTCGAAAATCCGACCAAGATGCGTATTTAACTGACGTTTTTATGCCTTTATACTCATTGGATATTCACATTTTGAAAGAATCCGATGGTATAGGGTTAACAGATAAGGAACGCGTGGATTTGGACAAATTGCTAATGTCCCAAAGAGATGTTTTCGAGGAACCAAATGCAGCTACACCTTTTGCCGTTCACCGCATCCACATTGAAAGGAATGATCCAATTGCAACACCTCCATATCGTTTGTCTCCCACTAGAAAGCAAGCTCTCAAAACTGAAATTTCCAGAATAATAAAATTGGGAGTTATTGTCGAATGCCAGTCTCCATGGGCAGCACCTGTGCTCATCATTCAAAAGAAAACCGGTGGAATACGTGTATGTATAGACTACCGAGAATTGAATGCTATTACTAAACCAGACCGTTATCCATTGCCGAGAATAGATGACACAAAATTTGTAGCTGTGATTTGGCGTCATTTACCACTCATTTGTGATGAAATTAGTTTGGTTCCTTGCATAATTCAAACATTTATGATCGGTAAACCCCTATTTCGGGAGGACATTTGTATGATGGTCAGGTGAAATAATGGACCGATTTCCACCAGTATCAATCCCATCCGTCATTGGGGCAAAACAATATCACTTACCAAATTTTATCAAAATATCTTCAAAATTGCGACCTGTACTCTGCGCACAAGCCAGCCAGTCAGACGGACGCACATCGTTAAATCGACTCAGAAAGTGATTTTGAGCCGATCGGTATACTTTAAGGTGGGTGTTGGACCAATAGTTGTGGGCGTTACAAACATCAGCACAAATAGGGTATAAAAATTGGTATCTAATAAATCGCTTAACGGTCAGAACGACCTGTCTTCCTGTCCCGATTGATTGCTCTAACTGAGCAAGACCGCTTTGATTTGCCTTTTATTTCTGGAAATGCTTTCACTGCACATAATGCCTCTAAAGTACACTTCATCACTTTAAGATATTTTTATTTTCTTTCCTATTACTCATATCTTATCACTTTTTTTATTATTTATTCAATAAGTAGCAGTTTTTACTGTTTGTAAATTTTCAATAAAATAAAACATAAAATAAACAAATACAGGGCTATAATTTTTGGTACTTTTTAATTTAAAGTACTCGCAAAAACATAAAATACTGCACAAAATGTAACAATGGTTACATGCATCTTAAGTTCATGTAAGGCCCCTTTCAGATTAGGTAACTTTAATTGCGCAAGTATAATTTTAATTTTTATTTATTTTCTTTCGAACTTGCTTTTGTGTACACATTCAGTAACTTGGTTGAGCAAGTTTAATTTTCTTATGCTCGAATTTTCTTACTTTGTTGACGTTTTGTTTCATTTCTGTATTCATTGTAATTGTGAAAGTGATTTGAAATTTGGTGTATACAATAGAAGTTGTGTGGGTTTCCAAGAAATTAAGTTGCTGGAAACACCATAACTTTGGCCGATAAATATATGCTACTCCAGAACCACTTTTTTGGATTGCTTAACGGCGCGCACTTCTTGCATATATTGCGTCCGTAAATTCTTCCATTTGCGTTTTATTTCTTCTATGGTCTTTTTCATTACATTTAAAATTTCATTAAATTATTCCTATTGCGGTCTAAATATGAAACTGAACGAACATTAAAAATACATTCATTTTGTTCAACTAAATTGATTAGTTGTTCCGTTTCATTTTTTTACTAAAAATTTATTCACAAATATAAAATTTTCTTAACACAAAATTAGACAACACACCGAAGAAGAAATAAAAGACAATGTCAAAAACAAATAAATATCCAAAGACAAGAATGACAGTAGCAACAGAATTGCCAAATACAAACAAGTCTGTACTCAAGTCTCGGCAATTCTTTCCCCTTCAAACCAACCTTTCCTCTCACACCCACAAATACAAGACTTGCGCAATTAAAGTTGCCTAATCTGAAAGAGGCCTTACGCATTTGACAGACTTTTTGTTAATTTTTGACAGTTGCTTAAGCTAGCTTACGCACATTATGGTTGGGCATTAAGTTGTGACGTTAAGTAGTGAAAAATGTACATCGGGAAGACTAACATCAACTGAGACTCGGCAAAACATAATAGATTTACATTGAAAAGGTAAATCCCTGCGTAAAATATGTAAAACTGTTGAAAGGCATCACCAAACCAAACACAATAGTACTGTAGAAAATGTTGCATGGTGCAAAACGACAAAAGCGGTTAGAAAAACTAAAGTAAGAGCAAACCTAACATGTAGTGCTGGAAAAATAGCTGAAAATGTTACGAAAACCTCTGGAAAACAACTGTAAGCGTGAGTACCGTTAAAAGATCTTTACATCAAAATGACCTACATGGTAAGGTGTCACACGAAGCCAGAAGCCCTTTATATCAAAGAACAACCAATGCAAAAACGTATGAATTTCGTAAAAATAAAAGATATAAACGAGACATTTGGAGTCAAAAACCTTACAAAAATATGGCGAATCGAGAACGAAGCCTTAGTAATAAATATGTTACGTAAAACGTATGGCGGCATCAGGAGTCGGCAATCTTACAATTAGAGAATCTGCAATGAAAAAGGAAGTATCTCGACATTTTAAAAAACAATGTAGCAACTAGTGTAGAGAAATTAGAGCAATCGCAGAACTGAATTTTCCAACAGTTCACAGACAGATCCAAAGAAAACCTCCAAAATTGTGAAAGAGTGGGGTTGCTCAATCCAATTAAGCACCTGTTGGAAAATCTAAACAAAAAAATTAGACGAAGAAATATTTCTTGCAAGGATAACCTAAAGATAGTAATACATGATGAATGAAAAATTTCACAAAAAACTAGTTGATTCTATATCTATAAGATTGTCAATTGTGATAAAGGCAAAAGGACTACAAAATAATATTGTTACGTTTTTATCTCTTAAAAACGATTGTTTATTTCTTTTAAATAAACCGGATTCTTTTTAATTGCTAAATAAAAGCATCAAGTAGTTTGCAAAAATATAGACACGTTATACATACTCGTTATTTATTCATATGTACAAACTAATTGAAATAATCACTCTGTATTTTAAAACTCTTTTACAATTTACTTTAACACACACTTAAATTACGGTTTAAGAACTCAACGATAACTCTCAATAACCTAAACTTTTAAGTGGCCCGGTTAGTCTATTTATAGACTAATATTATTTCTAATAGTGTCTAGATGGTTCGGTGATATTCAACCAAGCCGGAAAACTTAATGTTGTCATACTGCTCAACTACGTTAATAACAGCATGTTATCTAGTGTTTGTAAATAGAAACTTCTACTAATGCAAATATTAAAAATCATGTTGTGTGTTGGTAAACATGCTGTATGTTGATACCAGCATACAGAAATATAATTTCGTAACAATATGAAATTTCGTACTTATTGCGCAATAATTAATTGAGATTTTATATGGAATATTGAGCTCAATAATGGCGTTTATTGCGATTACCGCAATAAAGTTGCATATCTGAACACAGTATTAGAATTTACTTATTTTTTATGTTCTTTATTTTTCTAGTTTTTGTTAATGTGTTATATTTTGTTTAAGTTACTTATGAATTATACAATATATTTTGTTTTGAATTTTTATTTGTAGTAAATATAATAAAACATATTTTAAACAATATTAGGTGTTTCACAGTATGAAACATATTTTTGTGGAATATTATTTGGATATCAACAGAAAGTGAGTCTGAGTAGATCGGTCGTGTTGTCAATAAATATTTTCCAAGCCTGGAGTGTAGTTAATTTTATCAAATGATATATAGTGGTTGTCAGCATATTAAATGCATGCAAAACAAGATAATAAAATCGCTGAGACTCTTAATTATATTAATTTTTCTGAAAAATTTAAAAGGATTTTTTTTGAAATTCTAATATCAGAATTATTAAAGAAAAACAATAAAATTTATTTTTCAAATAAAACGCAAGAAATTGTGAATACAAAAATTGACAAAGGTTTTTGTCTGAGTCCATTTTTGTAACGTCAAGTGTCAATTTAAAATAGTTCAAATGAGTCCGCGTACAACGATAGAACAACGAGAATTGGGTTTAAACCATTTCCAAAAATGGCCACATTAAATGAAAAACAGACTGTGAATGCTAAATTTTACCAAAGAACATTTTTGCAAGAAATCTGCATTTTAGAATTCAGCCATCTTTGCCAATGAATCTAAGTTTAACATATTCGGTTCAGCAGTAAAGCGTAGTGTTTTCAGTGTCATGGTTTGGGCATGGTTATCGTAAATGGGGTAATTCCCAGGATTAGGATTAAAAACATAATTCCAGGAATATTTTTTTTTTTATTTTTTGTCACGCCTACAAATAACGCCCTTTTAGTATTTTTTCACTTTGTCGCTATTTTAGTCCGATCGTAATATTTTGAATACCGGTGCTGTGCTCATGGCTCTTTAAGGGCTACATTTCTGTCCTTAATCATATTAAAACTTATTTTATACGTATTTATTTATAATAAGAAATAAATAAACTTTACTTTTTATTTTTTTTAAACCACAATATAAATATTTATTTAATGAAAAATAAAAAAAAAAATATGTCTAACGTATTTTTCTGTATTTAAATTAATTAATTCTCTTGTTTATTTTAGGTGTTAAATTTGTCATAGGAGGGGACAGAGAAAATAAAACTCCTACTAATGAATCGATAGAAAATTCTTCAATATGGGAAAACATTTGGTCATGTCAAACCGCAATACCTATATACCATATGGCATTTAGTCCAGATGGTACTCTATTTGCTACATGTGGCCGAAACGATAGACTTGTCAAAATTTGGTATGAAAACAAACAAAGTAAGTAACACTATTATTTAACCATACTTAGGCTTTTTCATGATTATTTATAAAAAAAAAATTGGTAAAGGTCAGTACAATTAGTGCGTTATGCTACTATCGTTAATAAACAGTTAAATGTTTTACTGTGCATTTCATAAAAAATCAGTTAAAAAATAAATGCGGGTATTGTAAAATTGTGTCACTACTACAGAAAGTAGAAGGCATGGTGTAATTATACAAGGTGTGTGCAAATAGGCAACAAATACAACACAAAACAGAAACAACAGCCATTTTGTTTGTATAAAATAATCTACTACTGTCAAAAACACTTGAAAAAGTATTACTTTTGACATAAGCAAATCGTAAACAAAGTCAGTTAGGTGTGCTGCTGCACTCACCTTGTGTAGTTACACCATGGTAGAAGGATTTAAAGATAAAATTGTCTACAAATTGTCTTAAATTTTTATACAAATCGTAAAAGAAATACGCGAAAGAAATGAATTTGAGCATTCGTGGTACTCTGATTTTCGGAAAGTCCCCGATAGATATTTATAAAACATCGACTTCCCTGCCACAAGTGGTCTTTGTGTTTTTCAGGAGTGTCGAAAAACAATTTTATAATTGATAGTATTTTAAGGCCCAACTATAATATGCATAAGCAAGCTTAAGCAAATTGCAAAAGTTAACGAAAAGGCTGTCAAATGCATAACTAGTTCAGAGTTAACTTTCAGGTGGCTGCAATTACTTTGAAACTTTTTGTCCACAGTTGCTCATTTATGTTTAAAAAAATGTTTTTATTTTAACAAAAAGCCATTAAATGACTATATTTTATAAATATTATTATATTATTTTATAATTAAAAGAAAACTTCGTACCCGAAACGCATAATTTTTCCTTTTTTTTAATTTATCGGCAAAAGTACTAAAATGTACAGCTGTGGCAGCACTACATTGTAAATAATAATAAACGTTTACATATGTTTTGTTAATTTTCGTATTGTGTTTGCAAAAATGGAGAAAAAACTTAAAAATTAAAATAATATAAAAATATTAAAGTTAGCGCTTGAAGGCCTGTGCACATTAAAAGAAATAAGTGAACTACATTGTAAAAGAAGAAGACGCTCTTGTTCTGTCAGAGAAATAACCGCGACAGCAAGACATTTTTGGTAAAATAAAAAGGGCCTCTTTTATTGTAAAGGCACTTATTTGTTTCCGCATTTTCTATTAAATTTAAAATAAATATATTTTCTTCCATTTTGTTCAAAACACAAACAAACAACAACAAACAGCTGATTCCGTACAGAATGTGCGATCAGTTTCGCTTTTTGCTTAAGCAAATGACAGTTGAAAAACTTAACGAAAAGTTTCGTTAAGTACATTATAGTTTGCCACATACAATTTATATGTGTTCGCAAGTTTGCTTAAGCTAGCATATGCATATTATAGTTGGGCCTTTAATCACGATCATTTGTGATAACTTCAGAAACAGAAGATATATTTGGCTTTCAACTGATCCAATAAGAAAATTGTCTTAAAATTACACAAAGTCATTTTGCAAACAAAATTAACGAAATGCAGTTAACTCAAATATTTTAATTATATGTACATATATACTTTTGAATTTTTTTTTAGTTTTGTTTCCATCAAAAAGTACATCTAAAGCTACTACTAAAGATGAAGGAAAAGAGCTGAACTTCACGTATGTGTATATTGCACATCCACGAGCTGTTACAAATATAATATGGCGTAAAACCAGCAAATACATGCCAAAAGGTTCAGTTTCTAACATGATCGTTACTTCATGCCTTGACAATATTTGCCGAATTTGGATTGAGACGGTTTTACCGGATGATGGACTAATAAATATGACTCAATTTGATCCTTTAGCTTCACAAAATCCAAAGTTCAGAACTCATAGACACAAACATAGATTTATGCAGAGACTCAAACACATGAAAACTTGCTTCCACATACGTCGTCATGCAAAGAATGGTGCAAACGTAGGCACATCAACCTTAAATATGGTGGCTAATAGTTATCCCGGTCCTATACCATCGCTTCCTTCATCATGTAGTGTACATGATTTTCACTCCTATGGATTTCATGGAACCGGAATATCACAAGGCGTTCATTTCCATTTAGCTGCTTCTATAAACGCAGAAACAGACATACCTTTGGTCCCGTCAATGCATTCCAACAGTTCGGATCCTTCAACTCAAAACAACTTTATTCTTCATTGGCTGAATAACAAGGAAATGAATTTTACACTTCAAGCTGAAGCCATACTTCAAGAGTTGACAAAAAAAGTGATTGATGAGGAAAATAACACAGCAACAGGCAATTCCGATTTAATGGACAACTATTCCAATGGTGGACCACCAAAAAAGAAATATATACGCAACGGGTCAAAATCAGCGTCTGTGGATGATAACAGTGCTGCTGGTGATGAGAGTAAAGCTTCAAATTTACAAAACATCAATTCTATGTCAAATACTACTTCTTTAAATTCATTGAATAATGATAATAATTCGATTGTGAACCAATTAACTGATTCATTAGATATAAAAATTGACTGCTTACTACGGGACTGGCACCAAAGTCCAGATTTATTATTTGCTATTCATCCAGTGGATGGAAGCTATCTAATTTGGGTGGTTGAATGGCTGGATGACTATTATCCTGGTTCATTTCGACAGGCGCAGGTTTCTTTCTCAACCAGAATCCCGAATGCATTTCCTCTTGGAGATTCCATGTCTATGTCAACAATGGTTAGCTTGTATAATACCGGTACACATCCGTTGGTTTTTCGGGAAATTGCAAATAATGTTAAAAGTAAAGATAACGATGTGTCAGAGGAAACTGAAATTTTAATGAAAGACGAATCAGATGAGCATGAGGATGAAAACGATGATGTTTCAGTTCAGAATTCTAAAGGCAGCGATATAAACGAATGGTCTGATGATAAAACTAAAGAATCCCAGGCAGGAAGTATTTCTACGGACATTTCACCATCCGTTTCTATGGTTACTAAACATTCGAATGGCACTTTAAATTTGTGGCAACTTTCTTTTGCATATAAAACCAAATTCACACAAGTTTTGAGTATTGGGCATGTTAGTCGGGTTTCCGGTCACAGATTCCGTGTAAATGACATTAATTGTCATCCTGTTTTACCCTTATTAGTATCAACGTCTCATCATAATTTGCCAGAATTTGAAAACAAATCTACAACAAGCGCAGGATCTAATTTCGAATCAAATGGTTTAAATGATGCGGATAATGTATTTACTACATCTGGTTTTTGTTCCGAATTAATATTATGGAGGGTAGACTCCGTAGGTCCACTTTGTCATACGGGTGGAGTTAGTGAACTTGCTCGCATCAATTCTCCTGAAATATCGGCATTTAGTAATGTTGCTTGGATTCCTACATTGTTGCCCAGCACAACTCTTGGTAGTTACAGTAACTCTCCTTCTGCTTGTTTTGTGGCAAGCGATGGCGAAAATTTACGTGTCTACCAGGCTGTAATAGACGCAAGAACACTATTAGCAGAAATTTCAGCATCTGAATGTGTAACTAAATTACAAAAATCTGCATCGATTTCTTCTTTGTATTCAAATGCATCCTCAACAATTAAGGGACTAAAATCAGCAATTCATGATAAACTTAAAGTAGTATCGCAACAGTCCACAGCTCGTCCAGGATGTATTATTCAGCTGGATCCGATATCTGATGCAAAACACGATTGGCAAAATACACAATTTTTACATGTATTTCAAGCTCAGTTAATAACTGGTGGAGAAATATCAAAAGCTGATGAAGCTCCTAAACGCAGTAATCAAAACGACATGGATGCTATGGTAGATCTACAACAAAATGCTGAATTCGAAGAGCCATTTTACATTGTTATCATAGAAAAAACAGTTAAAGGAAGTACTATTCATATGTGGCGTATTGTAATATCTTCAAAGCAGCAGAAATCCTTCCTTTCAGAAACAGCGATGTATGTCCCAGACAGCAATCTTACGCAAGATGTTGAAGATATTGATGCATATCGGAAATCTTCCGAAATCAATATCCATGCAACAGAGTCAAACATACAGGAAGATAATGTTGAACCTCCACACATTGTTATTACTACCGAAAAAGTTTGTACTCAGGAATTGCCTCTACCTGATGGTGTTGATGTAATACATGCATCACCAGCTGCCGGACATCTTAGCTCCTCTTCAATATACCCAGCATGTTATGCACCATACATTATAGTCACGGCATGCTCTGATTCCATTTCCAGATTTTGGAAATGTGAATCTACTTGCACCGAAGACAGTGTTAAATTTACAAGTGAACAAAATCAATATATTTGGTCAGAGTGGAAAATGTTCAGTAAAAAGCAGGATTCTGCTATAGAAATTCCTGGGCAGCCATTAAACATAAGTGCTGCTTATTCCGGTCGCGTAGCATGTGCCTATAAATATGGTAAGAGTTTCACGCGGCCAAATAAATGCGGAGATCCAGATTCTAGATACATAAACCTTTGTGTAGGTATTTTTGAGTGCGAAAGTTCGGGCGGCAGTGAATGGGTTCTTGAAGACACTATACACTTGAAAAATATTCACTTGCCAAGAATAAACATTGACCATGGTATTGATCTGAGTTACTTGCATGATAATCGCATTCTTCAGAAAAAGCAACGACTTAACCAAGTATTACATAATTTTACGGTTCACGATGAACTGAGGTCTCCTCGCAGTGGAGATTCCACGCCAGAGATAAACACTAAAAGTCACACTGGCCTTCTAGCAGTTCCTAGTTTCAGTACTTTACAATCATTAAGAAAAAGTATTGCTGAAAATGGAAACACGTGTCCTCTAACGCAGAAACATTTGGTACAACTTGATTGGGTTTCTAAAGAGGATGGATCCCACATTCTTACCGTGGCAGTTGGTAGTAAAATTCTTTTGTACACTCCAGTTTCATCCGATATTGCTCAAGCTAATATCAAGGCAATGAAAGAATCCAGATCAGCAAATCGTCCTATTTTACGTAAAGCAAGCTCACTGGCACAGCCCCATTTCAATGACGAAATACGTTGGATGAAGTTGAGACAAATCGATTTAGAAACTGCAGATGGTTTGCCACCTTTACCTATGCAAATTTCGTGGGTGCGAGATGGTATATTGGTCGTTGCCATGGATTCTGAAATGCATGTATATTCGCAATGGAAGCCTCGATATAGTCAACACCACAGTGTCGAAGACAATTTTGATACAAGAAACTTACGCGATGAAGATTTAAGATCGATTGCAAATGAGTCATCTAAACTTAGGTTGAAAAATGCCGCTTCTATGCCTTTAATGAGTAAAGTAAGCACTGCAAATCTGCAACTACTTTCCAAAGACAAAAAGAAAGTAACTAGTATTAGTTCGGCAAATATACAGAGTACATCTGATGCAACTACAAATGAAGATTATATGACAGATTTTGGACTATTCCAAGCATCTCGCATAGCATGCCCGGTATTACCTCAATATCATCCTAAGCAGTTAATGGAACTGTTAAATTGTGGTAAAATCCGATGGGTTAAAGCTATTTTAGCACATCTAGTTCGTTGTTTGAGTGTCCCCAGCATTAGAGGAGTAAATAATGAAAGTGACGACGCCTCTATAAGACAGGTAATTAAACCATATGTATTAAATAGTGAACACCTTTTCAATTGTATTTTCAGTTTTTTTTTATTTTTTAACTATGATTTTATCAGTACAAAATTTAGTATTTCCTCTAACTTAATTAGAAACTCGTTAACAAAAATGTCAGAGAATAAAATGAATCAATCATGAATAAAAATTCCGCAGGAGTTTTTTCCTTTTCCCATTTTTCGTATCCAAATTCAATGCTAAAAAAAAAGGGAATAAAACTCCCGCGGATTTTTTATTCCTGATTGGGCTGAATGTCTAAAAACTATTTTTAAGTAAAATTGCTTTCCTCAGAAAATAAAAATTATTGTTGAGTTTTATTTAGTGCTCAAAAATTGAACCATATTTCTTAAGTTTTATTTTTTGTTCAATAAATAAAAATTACTTTTTGTTTTATTTTTCGTTGAAAAAAATATTGATTATTCATTCCATGAGTTTTTTATTATTTAAAAAATAATCCTTATATTTGATTTTTATTTTTTTTTTTATAAAATATTAAACTATAAATAAAAATATTCACGATTTTTATAGGAAAATACTGGGTAAATATTAGATTATTAATTATGAAAGGCCAAGTCCGTAGCAATAATGAAAATGTATGAAACATTTATATGTTTTATAGTAAATTATCTAAAATTAAACGTTAAAAAATTTTGTAGAAATATTTGGCCTATGTATGTATATTAAACTATCAAGTTGTGAGTTTTGTCTTATAAGCAATATTTTAAGAGTTTTAAAACTTTTAAAAGACGTTAATTTCACAAACAAATCAGTGATTAAATGATTACATACTGTAGTATATGGGATTCAGCAATACATAATTATTACATTTAAATTAAATAAAGTGTTTAATGAGATTAACATAATTTTAAAAACAGTTAATCAATCCATGGCGCAAAATTACATTTTTATGGTGGAGATAAGGTTTTATATCATTATGGGATAAATTTATTCATGAAACTTTCTTAATATGAAATTAAAATAAGGATATAACTCCAAAAAAAAAACATAGAAAATCCACTACGAAAAACATTGCTGAGAAGAATGTATTTCTCTAATCCAATTCAAAAACATATTATCTGATTGTGGCAAATTTCATTAAGGTATTTTAAAAGTTCATATGAAATGTTTCTAAATTGTGTAGCGTGCCTATAATAATACAATAAGAAAAAATGTACTTAAATAATACTTAAAAATGTTACATCTTAAACTTTACAAACCCCGATAGACTAGGCGATAGAGAGCCTGACTATCAGTCAAAGTGTTGCGGGTTCGATTCCCGCCAAAGACTCACACAATTAGCAATTCTTCGATACATGACTGCAAGATCAATGTAAAGATCACCTTGCTTAAGAGATTGGGCTATCTAATCCCTGCCGTACGTGGCTGCAATGCAATTAACATAGCCCAGGACAACGAAAAGCATAGTACTAACGCAGCATTGTAGTGATCATATAAATCCAAGGTCTATGATCTGCAATGCATCGAACCAAGTCCAAAGGCCGACCACCACAACTACTTGCCACGAAAGACTTGCCTTCCATAACTTCCTGAGCACAGAGCTAAGAGCCTCCGCCACTTTCAACGGCTCTGTTGAGATCGGCAACAGCACCTAAGACAAATTGAAGTCCGAAGTATGCTTACTTACGCAAGCTTACATCAGTCTTTTAATCAAATGCCATTCTCCCCGCTTTAGGTAGTAACCACAGCCACTGCGTGGACACCGAAGTGACCTAAACCAATCATTAGTTAAGGGACAGTCATCTAATAATTAAATTAGGGATATGTCCCCGGGCAATAACTGATCCCGCAGTACTAGATGAGACTAGTCGGCTGCGAGATTCCTCTGGTAAACCAGATTCCACTCTATCTAATTTCGAACCCTTGCGGGTTCATGGGACTAGTAACCATATGAATAACCCTGTCAGTTTGTCAGTCATACATATCATATGTATGACATAATCCCCAGTTAGTACCACGAGGAGGTTGACATTAGGCACTTAAATTGAACTTCTATCTATCTAAATGAAAGACCGATAGTTGCATAGAAGCCCAATTTATACTAACTACAGCTAAGCTACAGTAGAAAAAAATCTATGGATCTCAGAGGAAGAATCCTTAAGAAAATCCGTGGAGTCTCTTCTTACTACAAGAGCCGAAATACGGCGCCGTTCCTGTTCGCCCAATACAGTTATCTCATCCGATGAGAAACCATCATCTTCATCAAATAGTGCAGTCAAACTCAAAAAACAAGTAGGTACGGATAAGTACATCACCGTTCTCAAGCGACAGAGGAGCCCGACATCTGCTCAAATGTCTTCCAATTCAAAAGTTCCTAAGACCGTCAATAGTGATAAGCCAAATGATCAAAACAGATTTGCTCTACTTCAGACGGATGACCCAGAAATACCGAAAAAGACATTTAAGCCCCCACCAATGTACCTGAGAGAGCCCACTTCCAATAAACTGATACAAGGAATTGTTGCTGTAATAGGTGAGAACATGTTTAGCGTAACCTCGAATAAACATGGAAATATCTGCGAGACAAAGATTTAAGTGAAAAGGGAAGATGATTTTTGAAAATTGTCCAACCAGTTGGAGAGGGAGACTAGGGCATTCTATACCTATCAGCTCAACAGCGCAAAGGACTCCAAGTCGTTCTAAAGGGTATAGACCAATGTGTTGATCCTGCGGAGATAAAGACCGGTTTAATGGACAAAGGGTTCAAAATCAAGAGCGTAGTGAATATTAGAAACCGTGAAAAGATTCCTCAGCCCATGTTCAGGGTAGAATTGGAACCTGGAGATTGTAACCAATCTACAATCTTATTTATCTTCTGCATTGTAGAATTACCGTGGAGGAACCGCATAAGCGTGTTGGACCCGTCCAGTGTCTTAATTGTCAAGAATTTGGCCACACCAAAGCGTATTGTAAGTTGCCGTTTGTTTGTGTTGCGTGTGGGGAAGTACATGCAACTGCTCAATGTAATGCGAATGCGGTAATTTGGCCCCAGTTCATGAGACCAATAACCATTCTTACAAAGCTTTCAATAGATTTTGAAAAATGTCGATTACTATATGGTATTAAGTTATTCCATAAACGAATTACACGTACAACGAAGGATTTTTGCATAATAGTCGTATTAAATCTGGGACAAATAAGGGAGCAAGTTCGCGAAGAATTCGAAAAATTGAATCTAGCAACTAGATATGACGGAGTATTAAGACTAAATACCTTATAAAAAACAGTAAGCAACCTTACATTAATAAAATCCTTAAAAGTGCAATCCACGAAGTCAAAAACAAATTCCGATACATGATCCCTAGGTCTCAGTCGGTAGACAAAACCAATGATTCTATTAAAACACATTTGTCTTAATTTTAATAAATTCATGGCGTTTGTTCCGGAAAAAATCTCCAAGCCATACCTCTACATACATAAGAAGTAAATGACCAATTGGCATAAGAAGTTAATGGCCAATTAGTTTTCTAATTTTCCTAGGTAAGTTATGGCAAGTGTTGTAAATTCTTCTTAATACAAATGCAGTCCTTGAAATTATGAAATTAATATGTTGACAAAAAGAAAGCCTATCATCAACATAAATTCCTAAAACCTTAATACATAAAACTGTATCAATAAGTCCGCCATTTACTGAAATAACTGGTCTCAATATACCATTTACGCCAAAAAACATCGCTTTCGACTTTGAAACGTTCAAGATTATAAAATTTTCCCTACACCAGGAATCAATAGTGTGCATACAAATATTAATCGTGCAATTCAGTTCATGAACTGAATTAGAGACTGCCACTAATTGTAAATCATCAGCATACAGAAAACCTTTCAATGGATGTAAATCCTTCAAGATATCGTTTATATACAACAAAAATAGTAATGGCCCCAATATAGATCCCTGTGGTACACCCCGAAAAAGATTCTTGGTCGATGATACTGAATTTCCAAACTGAACATATTGCGATCTGCCCCTAATAAACGTATCAATCAAGCTACATGCAGAGGTCGACAAACCATATATTGATAATAATTTATTAAGTAACACTTCGTGAGAAATAGATTCAAATGCCCTACTAAAGTCAAGGCTAATTGTATTGGCTATTTTCTTTCGGTACACCGCAATTCGAACCTCCTCTGTGATATTTAGTAATAGACCAATAGCATTATGACCCTCCTAAAGCCGGATTGGTCCTCATATAGAAATCTACCATCCTCTATATAATCTAATAATTGTTCATCAGAATCTCAAGAATTTTAGAAAAAATATTTACAACACTAATGGGGCGAAAATGAGACAGTTCCGATGGACTTTTTACCTTAGGTACTGGAATAACTCTAGCATTTTTCCAACTTAACGGGTAACGAGAGGTAGTAAGAATGGTGTTAAAACAGTATGTGAAATGAGTACATACCATAGAAAAGACCAATTTCAAAAATTGTAATGTTATGCCATCTGGACTAGCACAATTAGATTTAATACTCATTAATGCATTCCACACTTCAGTCTCATCAATATTCCGAAATGAAAAACGATTATATGAATATATTATTATATTGAGAATAAGTAATGGGAGGGGCGTTCGATATAGGAGGCGGAATGAAAAATTCGTTACATTCCTCAACATCAGACATGTGCAAACTGACACAAACGCATTTCAAATCAGTTTTACGAATTTTGCGACTGTGTTAAGTTAAACGGAGCAAGCAGAACAAAAGCAGAGAAAACAAAAGTAGTACACTGAGTAAAAAATTAAAATTAAAAAAATTAAAAATTAAAACTAAATCTTAAAAAAAAATCAAATATCAACATCTCCAATGATTATTTCCCCCTCGTAAAGTTTTATTCTTAATAAATCACATAGGTGTTCATCCGTTAATTTGTTGCGATATTTACTTTTAATTAATTTTAAAATACTAAAAGCGGCTTCACAGTCGTACGTGGACCCGAACATGGAGTATAATTTAAGTATTTCCTTCTTAATAACAGGATACTTCTCTTTGTTTATTTTTTTCCAAAATGATTTTCCAGTATCTAGCGGTAAATTTATATCATTTTTCATTATTTCTAATTCAGCGGCTAATTCCAAATTATCAACATTTTTTTCAGTCAATGGGTCGTTGTGAATATCAATCATAGTTTTAAGTGATTTGAAATCTTCGAATCTATCTGCAAAATTTTGTACCAAAGAAGCTACTATTTCTGTATACTGTGCTATTTTTTCGTCATTACGATACTCCGCAAGAATTTCAAAGGTTCTAGGAAGATTGCTGGTATCATTGTTGCGCAATTGAGACAGTATAATTTTAATTTTGCGTTCAAAGCGGTGGGAGCACTCTGTTAGGTGGAATATAGTTTTGTTTCGTCCTTGAAGAGTCAGATTGTATTCATTTATTATCTCCGTTAAATCGCACAAAAAAGCTAAATCGGAAACAAAATTTGTATCTTTCAGAGAAGACGCCATTTCTTTCAACTCATTTTTTTCCGATTGTTCTAAAAACAGTTGTACTTCATCTCTCAAATTGAACAACCTTTCCAGGCTTTTCCCGCGGCTCAACCACCGAACTTCTGTATACAATAATAAGTCTCCATAACATGACTGTAGCTCTTCCAGTAAACTCTTAAATTTTCTATGCGTGAGGGCGTTATGGCCCCCTTTAATTTTATTTATTATTCTACAAGCGATGGATCGTTTCCACTATATTTAATTTTTTTGCAAAAAGTGCAGACTGGTGTATTATGCAGTGGAAATTAGGAATGTGAATATTGTTTTTCATCAATTGACCCTTAAGACCTTTTTCTTTTCCTAGCATTACCTTTGCCCCGTCTGTACATATGGAAGCTAGCTTATCACCATTTTCGGTTAAGAGAATATTATTTTTAATACAATCAAAAATGGTTTCGCCATTCACATGGCCGTGAAATGCAAAACAACTAAAAAATTCTTCAAAGCATTCCATATTTTTATCAACTGACCTAATGCATACAATCAACTGACTAATGTTAGTAATATCTGTGCTCTCATCAAGGCAGATGGAAAAGTATTCACAGTCTTTCAATCTTTGCAACGTAAACTTAAAAATATATTTACTAATTCTTTCAGTTCTACGAGTTATTGTGTATCTTGAAAGATGAATATTTTCTATCAGCTCGTAGGCTGATTTTCCCTTTTCCTCAAAACAGTTGAAAATTTCTCGTGCCATTTGCTTGAAAAATTCTCCATCCTCAAAAGGACGACATTGTTTTGCTAACATCAACCCAGCGGCAATTGAAGCATTCTTTAGTTGTTTTTTTCTCTTCAACTGTCAGACTTAGAGGGGGGCATTTTTTTGTTGCAGGGAATTGAACATTTCATATTTTTTTTCTTCAACCAATTCATTAATGTTTTTATGAATGGATATGAAATGTCTTTTTAAATTATAAAATCTTAAATTTGTGAAGATTTTATCACAAATCAGGCATTGGGCATTATTTTTGCCATTTACAAACATAAAAATTTCTTTATATTCGTCCATGGCAATTAAAATTTTTTTTTTTAGTGTAGTGTTTTTTATTACAAATAATTTTGCTTGCAGAGCGATACGGTGTTTCTTTGTCAAATGCAGAATAGCAACTGACTTTGAATCGGTAAACAAGCAGCAAGCTTTCGGACATGTTGGTGTGAAAAAACGATCAAGCTACTATCGGTGTGAAAACACGATGACTCAAAAGAGTACTAGCTGCACATCTATGCTCAACATCAATATTACATATACATATTATTATAACTCGTGTCACTAACTCCCACCTTTCTTAGTTCCTTCCAAATATTAGAAGAGTCCCCTGATGAAAATAAATTGCGGCAATGTCTGTCCCTAGCTTTTCTTATAACAGACTTTAATTTATTACGGTACTTACAGAAAATAACCCATCTCTCATGGTTCCTGGACTCTAAAAACGTCCTGTAAGCAAAATTTCTATTTTCTCTAGCAACGCGTACGTCTCTACTATTCATCCAATCGCATTTCTGCCTTACTTTTACCATCCTCACCGGAATATGCCTTTCATAAATTCCCAATATTTGCCGAGTAAAAAAATTAGTCTGGACAGTAGTATCGGACGTATTATATATAGGACTAAAGTCAATTTGGTTAAAATCACGTGCAGTGTCATCAACATATAAAATTTCTATAGTCTCTAATGCATATTCTCTCAACTGTCTTTTCTAATTCAATATCATATGAAACAAAAATAGCAGCGTGATTAGAATTAAGTGCTGGAAAACAGTATTGCCCCTTTTTTCGTACCAATGTGGTACCAGAGACTAGAAAATATTCTATTAATGAATAACTGTGGAAACGCGAGTCTATATGTGTGGGTATACTGTTATGAATTATGCCTAACCCAAGAGAAGCACAACAATTCCGTAGCATGTCACCATTTCTAAATAAATTAATATTGAAATCTCCTGCCAAAATAACATCATTATATTCCGCGGTCAAATCCGCCAATTCTTCCTCACATTCGCGAATGTTTCCATGTGGTAAATAAAGTACCCCCAATAGAATACAAACAGATCTATTAGCCTTAATTTCTACAAATAACCCTTCACAATTTCCCTCATCATCCAGGGTATGCACCACTCTAGAGCTTAGGCCATTTTTTATATACATACATACCCCACCACCACGTCTATATCTTCTGTCATTTCTGTATATATGATAACCATCAATTGCCACCGCACTATCCAAAATATAATTATGTAGGGTTGCCATACGTCCTCTTTTCCCCGGACACCGTCCTCTTTTTTAGGGCGTCCGGGGTAGTCCTACTTCTTTTTTTGCAAGTGTCCTGGGTTTGTCCTACTTTTAAAACTTTAATCTATAATTTCGTTTTATTGTACCGAAAGTATTGTTGGCATTGATGTATTATTATTTTTATACCCTTCACCATCGTGAGAAGGGTATATATAAGTTTGTCATTCCGTGTGTAATTTCCACAAAAAAATTTTCCGACCCTATAAAGTATATATATTCTGGATCCATATAGATAGCGAAGTCGATTAAGCCATGTCCGTCTGTCTGTCTGTTGAAATCAGTTTTTTGAAGTCCCCAGATATAGTCGGGATCCAAACCTTCAATAATTCTGTCAGAAGTGCTTTCGAGAAGTTTGCTATTTAAAATCAGCAAAATCGGTTTAGGTCAACCAGAGTTATGAACCAATATGTGAGACCACCTCCATAAAAATTTGATATTTTTCGTCCATTTTATTGCAATATTTTGAAATATATTGCAGATAATACGATGAAATTTTGTATACGTTGTGTTTATGATAAAAGAGGAAAGTGTGCGGAAAATAGTAAGAATCGGTACATGATTTCTTATAGCCCCATACAAATATATATATTGCCGAAATATGGCTTAATGATAAATAAATGCCTATAAAATTGGAATATCTAGACAAAATTCAGCAAAAATAAGTCTTATACAAAAAGAAATCGCAAAACGAATTTTTTTTTTAGTTCGGTCCATGTTTGACCATAGACCCCATATAAAGTCCACTTCCAAAATTCACTTAAATACGTATAAAAGAGATATAAATAATATTAAACGGCTAAAATTTGACATAAATACTCTTTATAGGCAAATAAATTGTTGTACTAAATTTTATGGTAGTCGGCCCAGAACTGGTCATAGCTCCCATACAAGGACCACATCTAAAAAATACATTTTTCCCCATATATATTGTATAAATATCGGTGCCGACTCAAAACTTTGCACAGATCATTTTAATATATACAAAAATCATCCTACAAAATTTTTGTTAATTTCGGTCTATTTTTAACCGTATGCCCTATATAAAGCCCTCTTCCGAAAATCACTTTGATACTCATAAATCGCTTATAAATAACATTTTACACGGATCATTTACATACATGCCTAAATCAAACTGCTGGATTTTGAGAATATCGGTCCATATTTGACTATATCCCCCATATAAGGTCCACTACCGAAATCCACGTTAATACTAATATATATCTTAAATATACCGTTATTATGTTGAAATTCTACGTGAAATATCCTCATATGCATGAAAATAACTGTTCCAAAATTTAAGAACATCGGCCCATAATTTGTCATAGCTGCCATATAAGAACCATTTCCAAAAAACAAATAAATTCGGGTCAAAAAATATTCTTTTCGGATTTAACCCATATTCGGTTCACATTTTATAATCATGATAACGGGTGTTTTTTACAGGTTTGTTTTTCGAAAAGAGATAAAACTGGCATTTTGTGGTCAAATCTGGCAACCTAATGTCCTTTATGTTCAGTTTGGTTTGCCATTTTATCATGAACAGGTTGACAAAAGAACAACGCTTGCAAATCGTGCAAATTTATTTCGAAAATAACGGTTCAGTTCGCGAAGCTCCGTCCATTTTATGGTCGACATAATCGTCCATCAGAGCAATTAATTCGGTTAACCATGGATCGTTTTCGCACTACGTTTACTCTATGTGATAATACGCATCCGCAGAGACGTCGAACAGTGCGCACCGAAGAAACAATTGCCGCTGTAGAGCAAAGTGTTGAAGAGGACCCGAATGAATCGATTCGCCACCGTGCACAGCAATTGGAGCTTTGTCAATCAACTTTATGGAAGATTTTGCGCAAAGATCTTGGCTTGCGACCTTACAAGATCCAGCTTGAGCAAGAATTAAAGCCGCGAGACCATGCAATGCGTCGTGATTTTGGTGTATGGGCCGAAAATGAGATTGATCTCGATGCTGATTTTGATCGCAAAATTTTGTGCAGTGATGAGGCTCATTTTTGGTTGAATGGCTACGTCAACAAGCAAAATTGCCGCATTTGGAGTGAAGAGAATCCACATGAGACCCTTGAGACGCCATTACATCCACAAAACTGACTGTTCGGTGTGCTCTATGGGCTGGTGGAGTCATTGGGCCATACTTCTTCCGAAATAATGCTGGAGAGGCAGTTACCGTTAATGGAGACCGGTATAGAGCCATGATAACCGACTATTTTGTTCCCGAATTGGATGGCATGAATGTGGATGAGTTGTGGTTCCAACAAGACGGCGCTACATGCCACACAGCGCACGCCACAATCGATTTATTAAAGGACACATTCGATGAGCGCATAATTTCGCGGAATGGACCTGTCAATTGGCCACCAAGATCGTGTGATTTGACACCATTGGATTATTTTCTTTGGGGATATGTGAAGTCGCTCGTCTACGCCAACAAACCAGAAACGTTAGGGGAATTGGAAGCCAACATTCGTTATTGCGTTATTGCCGACATACGGCCCCATATGCTCGAAAAAGTGGTTGCAAATTGGACCTGTAGAATTGGCTTTATTCGAGCCAGCCGTGGCGGCCACATGCCTGAAATCATATTTAAACATTAATGGCATAAAATTAGCCTTCCAATAAAGCCAAATTGATGGTCATTAAAACGATTTTCTTGTGTTTTATTTCAATTCGAAGTTCTATACCTCTAAAAACACCGTTGGAAAGGTATTTTTAATACCTTTTATTTAATGTATTACAAATTATCAAGCACCCAGTAGTTCCCGAAATATAGGCCTATATATTTTCAACTTCACAATTTCCCTCATCATCCAGGGTATGCACCACTCTAGAGCTTAGGCCATTTTTTATATACATACATACCCCACCACCACGTCTATATCTTCTGTCATTTCTGTATATATGATAACCATCAATTGCCACCGCACTATCCAAAATATAATTATGTAGGGTTGCCATACGTCCTCTTTTCCCCGGACACCGTCCTCTTTTTTAGGGCGTCCGGGGTAGTCCTACTTCTTTTTTTGCAAGTGTCCTGGGTTTGTCCTACTTTTAAAACTTTAATCTATAATTTCGTTTTATTGTACCGAAAGTATTGTTGGCATTGATGTATTATTATTTTTATACCCTTCACCATCGTGAGAAGGGTATATATAAGTTTGTCATTCCGTGTGTAATTTCCACAAAAAAATTTTCCGACCCTATAAAGTATATATATTCTGGATCCATATAGATAGCGAAGTCGATTAAGCCATGTCCGTCTGTCTGTCTGTCTGTTGAAATCAGTTTTTTGAAGTCCCCAGATATAGTCGGGATCCACACCTTCAATAATTCTGTCAGAAGTGCTTTCGAGAAGTTTGCTATTTAAAATCAGCAAAATCGGTTTAGGTCAACCAGAGTTATGAACCAATATGTGAGACCACCTCCATAAAAATTTGATATTTTTCGTCCATTTTATTGCAATATTTTGAAATATATTGCAGATAATACGATGAAATTTTGTATATGTTGTTTTTATGATAAAAGAGGAAAGTGTGCGGAAAATAGTAAGAATCGGTACATGATTTCTTATAGCCCCATACAAATATATATATTGCCGAAATATGGCTTAATGATAAATAAATGCCTATAAAATTGGAATATCTAGACAAAATTCAGCAAAAATAAGTCTTATACAAAAAGAAATCGCAAAACGAAATTTTTTTTTAGTTCGGTCCATGTTTGACCATAGACCCCATATAAAGTCCACTTCCAAAATTCACTTAAATACGTATAAAAGAGATATAAATAATGTTAAACGGCTAAAATTTGACATAAATACTCTTTATAGGCAAATAAATTGTTGTACTAAATTTTATGGTAGTCGGCCCAGAACTGGTCATAGCTCCCATACAAAAATCTTCCCGAAATATTGCTCAATTAAACATAAATGCCTATAAGATTGGAATATCAAGACAAAATTCAGCAAAAAATAAGTTTTATGCAAAAAGAAATTACAAAACGAATTTTTTTTAGTTCGGTCCATGTTTGACCATAGACCCCATATAAAGTCCACTTCCAAAATTCACTTAAATACGTATAAAACAGATATAAATAAAACGGCTAAAATTTGACATAAATACTCTTTATAGACAAATAAATTGTTGTACTAAATTTTATGGTAGTCGGCCCAGAACTGGTCATAGCTCCCATACAAAAATCTTCCCGAAATATTGCTCAATTATACATAAATGCCTAAAATTGGAATATCAAGACAAAATTCAGCAAAAATAAGTTTTATGCAAAAAGAAATCGCAAAACGAAATTTTTTTTAGTTCAGTCCATGTTTGACCATAGACCCCATATAAAGTCCACTTCCAAAATTCACTTAAATACGTATAAAAGAGATATAAATAATGTTAAACGGCTAAAATTTGACATAAATACTCTTTATAGGCAAATAAATTGTTGTACTTAATTTTATGGTAGTCGGCCCAGAACTGGTCATAGCTCCCATACAAGGACCACATCTAAAAAATACATTTTCCCCCATATATTGTATATATTGTATAAATATCGGTGCCGACTCAAAACTTTGCACAGATCATTTTAATATATACAAAAATCATCCTACAAAATTTTTGTTAATTTCGGTCTATTTTTAACCGTATGCCCCATATAAAACCCTCTTCCGAAAATCACTTTAATACTCATAAATCGCTTATAAATAACATTTTACACGGATCATTTACATACATGCCTAAATCAAACTGCTGGATTTTGAGAATATCGGTCCATATTTGACTATATCCCCCACATAAGGTCCACTACCGAAATCCACGTTAATACTAATATATATCTTAAATATACCGTTATTATGTTGAAATTCTACGTGAAATATCCTCATATGCATGAAAATAACTGTTCCAAAATTTAAGAACATCGGCCCATAATTTGTCATAGCTGCCATATAAGAACCATTTCCAAAAAACAAATAAATTCGGGTCAAAAAATATTCTTTTCGGATTTAACCCATATTCGGTTCACATTTTATAATCATGATAACGGGTGTTTTTTTACAGGTTTGTTTTTCGAAAAGAGATAAAACTGGCATTTTGTGGTCAAATCTGGCAACCTAATGTCATTTATGTTCAGTTTGGTTTGCCATTTTATCATGAACAGGTTGACAAAAGAACAACGCTTGCTAATCGTGCAAATTTATTTCGAAAATAACGGTTCAGTTCGCGAAGTTTACCGCAAGCTCCGTCCATTTTATGGTCGACATAATCGTCCATCAGAGCAATTAATTCGGTTAACCATGGATCGTTTTCGCACTACGTTTACTCTATGTGATAATACGCATCCGTAGAGACGTCGAACAGTGCGCACCGAAGAAACAATTGCCGCTGTAGAGCAAAGTGTTGAAGAGGACCCGAATGAATCGATTCGCCACCGTGCACAGCAATTGGAGCTTTGTCAATCAACTTTATGGAAGATTTTGCGCAAAGATCTTGGCTTGCGACCTTACAAGATCCAGCTTGAGCAAGAATTAAAGCCGCGAGACCATGCAATGCGTCGTGATTTTGGTGTATGGGCCGAAAATGAGATTGATCTCGATGCTGATTTTGATCGCAAAATTTTGTGCAGTGATGAGGCTCATTTTTGGTTGAATGGCTACGTCAACAAGCAAAATTGCCGCATTTGGAGTGAAGAGAATCCACATGAGACCCTTGAGACGCCATTACATCCACAAAACTGACTGTTCGGTGTGCTCTATGGGCTGGTGGAGTCATTGGGCCATACTTCTTCCGAAATAATGCTGGAGAGGCAGTTACCGTTAATGGAGACCGGTATAGAGCCATGATAACCGACTATTTTGTTCCCGAATTGGATGGCATGAATGTGGATGAGTTGTGGTTCCAACAAGACGGCGCTACATGCCACACAGCGCACGCCACAATCGATTTATTAAAGGACACATTCGATGAGCGCATAATTTCGCGGAATGGACCTGTCAATTGGCCACCAAGATCGTGTGATTTGACACCATTGGATTATTTTCTTTGGGGATATGTGAAGTCGCTCGTCTACGCCAACAAACCAGAAACGTTAGGGGAATTGGAAGCCAACATTCGTTATTGCGTTATTGCCGACATACGGCCCCATATGCTCGAAAAAGTGGTTGCAAATTGGACCTGTAGAATTGGCTTTATTCGAGCCAGCCGTGGCGGCCACATGCCTGAAATCATATTTAAACATTAATGGCATAAAATTAGCCTTCCAATAAAGCCAAATTGATGGTCATTAAAACGATTTTCTTGTGTTTTATTTCAATTCGAAGTTCTATACCTCTAAAAACACCGTTGGAAAGGTATTTTTAATACCTTTTATTTAATGTATTACAAATTATCAAGCACCCAGTAGTTCCCGAGATATAGGCCTATATATTTTCAACTTTACGGGCCCGCCCCCTCGAAAATAGGCGTGACCGCCAACAAATTTTTTTTCCTGGTATCTCTAAAAGCCCTATTTCATTTTTTTTTTTTTTTTTTTTTTTTTTTTTTTTTTTTTTTTTGAGCAAAATCACTAAAACCGAATTGTACCCCTGTTTTATACTCTGTTTGTTAAATTACACTGAAGATTATTATGAACATCAGACAGACTCTGTAAATTATGGTAAGAATTGGTAATTAAATCAATTAAAATGGTAAAAATTAGACAATATTTCAAAATATTTAACATAAATTATGTTGGTCGTAAAATTTTCTTTCAAACAATATATCAAATACTAATAAAATTTACACTAAGACTGAATAGAAAACACAGAATTAGGATATTATAGTCTAGTGTAGTTTTTGTATTTCTTATTACGCTTAGGTGAAGGGTATTTAAGATTCGGCACAGCCGAATATAGCACTCTAACTTGTTTTTAAATACACACGGTATTATGGCATGCTTTCTTGTGTCAACACATTGTGTTTGATGCTTTTTGGCCTTTGTCTACGTGTCTTATGCCCGTTTACATTACTAATAAACTTGATTCGATTTGACAGTTGTCTTTAATAACAAACAGAATTAAAAAAAACAGAATTTACAATTTGTGGAAAATATTTTTTTTAATGGACAAACAAAAGTGAGTGGATATTAGTTATCTTATTTGAAAAAAAACATACATTCGTACGTATTTACTTTCTTTACTTCCAGCAACAAGAAAATAATTTGCTTTGTTTACAATAATATTAAATTTTTACAGCTAGTGCAGATAAACTTGCGATAAAAATTAGAGAAGAGTGCAATTTTTCGTGCTTCGCAAGTAGATTCAATATGAATCTACTTTTATGAGATATGACAACAAAAAACATACATACAATTGCTGTTATTGATCTACAAAAAAGGTAGACGCAGCAAGAAAAGCAAAAACAAATTTGTAGTAATACAAGTTTCATAAACAATAATAAAGAATACACACACATTGTAAACGTACGTAAATTTCGTTCTAACTCACAACACGTTAAAAAGAAATATCATAATTCTTGTACGCTATTTTTCAAAAAACGGTGAGTTAAATAGATGATATTTACATAGTGATAGTGGACAATGAAGATTGCTGAAGACGCCCTTGGCCGGGTAGAAAATGCATTCCAATTTGCCAATTGTTCCAGTACTTTACAATAGTATTCTTAATTATTTGAACTAGTAGCCTGAATAAAACTTTTCTCTTAAAAATTAAGAAATAGTAGTTCATTTTCCATCTCTAATTAATAACATAATAAACACCATGGCGCGATGTATCAAAGTATGTAGTCATCATCCCATCTCCGGTTTTCGTAGTTACAAAAAATAACTCAATCAACCAAAAAAGGAGAAATAAAAGGAGATATGACAACAAAAAACATACATACAATTGCTGTTATTGATCTACAAAAAAGGTAGACGCAGCAAGAAAAGCAAAAACAAATTTGTAGTAATACAAGTTTCATAAACAATAATAAAGAATACACACACATTGTAAACGTACGTAAATTTCGTTCTAACTCACAACACGTTAAAAAGAAATATCATAATTCTTGTACGCTATTTCTCAAAAACGGTGAGTTAAATAGATGATATTTACATAGTGATAGTGGACAATGAAGATTGCTGAAGACGCCCTTGGCCGGGTAGAAAATGCATTCCAATTTGCCAATTGTTCCAGTACTTTACAATAGTATTCTTAATTATTTGAACTAGTAGCCTGAATAAAACTTTTCTCTTATAATTAATTCATTTTATCATATATTAGCGCTTTTCTCAAATTGGAGTTTATTTAATCGAATAACTGGGTTTATTAGAATAACTTTGGTTGCTATGTAAACAGATAAAAATCTATAAGTGAATTGTTTATTAGCGCACTAAGTATTAACAAAGTTGATTGTATTATTAATTAAATATTAACACCAAATATATAGTCCCAGACAATCTCTTTAAAACAAGTGTTATATCTGATTAAAACAGAACCTCAACATGCATATAAATTTTTTGTTCAATTTCAAGTAAAAGTTGCAATTAAAGTTTAATGTATTAAGAAAGAGAAATAAATCCAAGAAAATATATTAAGAGAAGTTAAATATAAAAAATATTATATATATATATATATAAAAATAAGTGTACATTTTGATTGTCACTCCATAACTCGAGAACGGCTCGACCGATTGCCATAAAATTTTTAGGGAAGGTACAGGGAGGAGTGATGATGGTTATTTGATTTTGAAATCCAAAATTTAAAAAAAAAGTCCCCTAAAGTATGCTGTACAAATTTGCAAATAAATAAGAGCAGGCAGGTTGTGAATACATCTTATTCTATGAAATACAAATCAATAGTAAATACCGAGCGAAGCCGGGGCGGTCAGCTAGTATATATATATTTATAAGATTTTATAGCTTTTATTTTCAGGTAACGAATAATAATGAGAGAAATCCATATATTTATAGTATATAGTAAATATAATATAATACAAAAATATTAAAATAATAAGTAATTTTAATCAACAAGCACAGACACCGCATCATCGTCATTTACAACAACAAAAGATCTCTCACCAGTGATATTATCAGCAGCAACAGAAGTCGCTTCAGCAAATCCAGACATTGCTTCACTGCTATTTGAATTAAACAACGATTTAAGCTTATCCAAATTAAGTACTTTAAAATCACCACCCGGAAAGTATATTTTAGCTTCTGGTATGTCTTTATTGAAGAAACGAAACTTATCAATTTTACCCTCCTTAAGTAATTTGCGGCAAAAGTAATTTAGCTTAAAGGCTATTGGAGTCAGATTGTCATTTAAGTATGTATATTCTGGAATGTATATCCGTTTCAAATAACTGGCTACGTTTTATTTCACCATAATTGAAGTACTTTTTCATTAAAAGGTCTCTTTTGTAGACACTATTAAATTTTACCAAAATAGACTTTTTTTGATGTAAATACGCACATAAGTTTAAATCGCTATGCCCAATTTCTACATTCAGAAGTTTACCAATAGAGAACACAGCATTATACACTTCATCTACAGCAGCGTTGTCAGTATAGGGGATTTATCCCCAAATTGAGGATTTTTTTTCGTGATTTGGGATAAAAATTTCATCTTGGTGATCCGGGGATTTGTTGGGAATGACAACACAATTTTAAGGGATTTTTGGGGATATTTTGTTTAAAAGTGATGGTAACAAGAGTGATTTTGGAGCTAAAAAATGTGCGTCTGGCAAGTCTAAAAATGTGTGTTATTAATTATAATGTATGATTTCTAATAAAAAAGAAGTATGTAAATATTTAAAAAAAAGTATATTTTTTACCGTTTAAAATGGCTGCAAATACTAATTTTATTAACAAAAATCATAATGCTTCTTGGGAACGTGAAGGTTGGGCAAAAGGTTTGAAATATACATATACGAGTATATTTTTAAAGGGTAACGCTTGCGTTGAACGCGTTTTTTTTAAATAATGAATGCTACCAACACAAAAATACATAACAAAATGCAATATGAATTATTGGAAGCACTTCTTAGAATAAACACATACTTTAAAAATAATTAAATTTGTTTTGAGAAATTTAATCCATCTGCTGGAATGCTAAAGCTTTTTAATACAAGCAATATGTACAACAAAATTTCTGAGGCTAATGAATCAGAAGATTTTGATTCTGAAGTTTTTATAATGCTAAACTCTGGTGAATAATTTTTTATACTTCTATATATTAAACTATGTGTAATTTTTTCTTTACAAGATTTATAATTACAAATCTAATTAGCTTGAATACTACTATAGATATCGATAAAAATTAATTTTTATTATTATTTTTTAAAAACAATAAAAATTTTGCAAAAAAAAAATTTCAATCCAAAAAAATCAGTTTGGGGATTTTTGGGGATGACAAATCAAAAATTGGGGGTAAGCTATAAAAAAATACTGGCAGCACTGATCTACAGACAAATTTTGAGAAAGTCCATAAATAAGAATGTCATTTCTATTAATTTGTTTGCGTAGGCTATTATTTTCAACTTGAAGTTGATGAAAATGAGATGAAACAAACTGTTCCGTTGCTTTAGATATCTCCATACTGCATGCCACTTCAGCCTTAATTTCATTTAGTTGCGAAATAATATTTTCTGAAATTATCTTGGATAACTGCTTAATACTAGCCTCCAATTTACTTAATTTAGATGTTACTTCATTTTCACAATACTTAGTGTTTCCATCGGTAAGGCATGATCGGCATTAAAATTTTTTTTTCACCTTTATTTATTTATTGAATCTTCATATACTGAAATGGCAATAAGTATTCAAATCTTAATACTAAAAAGAAAATAATAAGCCCAGCCAGTGCTAGACAAATATTTTTATGATACTAAAAAAATTTCACTTCAACTGATCCAGTCATCTGTTTTGCGCTTGAGTTAAAGCAAGGGTATCCCTCCTTCTCAACCGATTGTGGCCACTAAAGTTAAAAATGTCTCGTGCAAGTGGGTTTGGATGGTGTTCAAGTTTGCTGACGTACTTTGACGCATATTTTGTAAATTCGACTTTCACCAAAGGAATGCCTAGATCTTTGTGGATTCGAGAATTTGTAACATACCATGGAGCTGCAGTAATTATACGTAGAATTTTATTTTGACCCCTTTGAATTTTTTCTATGTTTGATGCTGAGGCCGTACCCCATAATTGAATTCCATAGCACCAGATTGGCTTTAGTATTGCATTGTACAACAATAGTTTGCAATCCAACTTTAGTGAAGAATTTCTGCCAATTAGCCAATTAAGTTGCACTGCTTTTAATCTCATTTGTGTAAGTTTCGCTTCAATATGAGACTTCCAAGTTAAACGGCGGTCGAGATGAATGCCGAGGTATTTTACTTCATTATGTTGAGGAATAATTTGATTATTTATTTTGATGAACGAGCAAGTTTCTTTTCGCAATGTGAAAGTGATATGAACACATTTCTGTTCATTTACCCTGATTTTCCAAAGCTCTAGCCAATACTCTAGTTTATAAACATAATTCTGCAAATTCTGTGTTGCAACTTGGTGGTCCTTATGGACGCTGATAAAGGCTGTATCGTCTGCAAAAGTTGACGTGTGGATTTTGGGGTCTGACGGCATGTCGGAGGCATAAATCAAATATAAAGTAGGACCCAGTATGCTACCCTGTGGCACACCTGATTCAATTGGCTGAGCGGTACTTAAAGAATTGCCTTCTTTGATTTTAAATTTGCGACCATATAAATAACTTTTCATAAGTTTGTGGGTGTTAGCAGGCAGAGTTAATTTTATTTTGTGCAATAAACCGTCATGCCAAACTTTGTCGAACGCTTGGAACACATCAATGAAAAGGGCGGAGCAGTATTTTTTGTCTCCAAACAACCCTCTTATCGCATTTACCAATCTGTGTGTTTGTTCGATGGTGCTGTGTTTAGCTCTGAAGCCGAATTGATGATTAGGAATACATTCAGTGTCATTCAGAATTGGAGTCAACTTAGTCATTAACAATTTTTCGAACAGTTTAGAAATTGTCGGCAATAGACTAATTGGCCTATATGACTTCACTTTGGCGTGGTCCTTCCCTGACTTAGGAATCATAGTGATCATAGACACCTTCCAATATGCAGGATAGTATTGTAGGCGTAAAGTATCGTTGAAGATAAAGAGGATAATTCTTCTAGCTACACGAGGTAACTCCACAAGCATTTTATTGCTGATTTTATCCATACCTGGAGCCTTTCTAAGGTTCAGAGTACCAATAGCGCTTTAGACATCACGAAAGTTTAGTCTTAGAGGTACAGGAGGTCTTATAACAAGTGGTGGCAAATCAGATACGTTATTTGAGTTGTTTATAGTAAACACATTTCTCAAATGGTTAACAAATAATGTCCCTTTCTCGGAATCATTTCTAGCCCAGTCACCAGTCGAATTTCGCAAAGGAGGTTTTCCTCTCACTGGTCTTTTTAAACCTCTTGCCGCCCTCCATAACGAGTAGTCAGATTGTGGGGTACTATCAAGACCCTCCAAGTAAGATCTAAGTGAGGCCGTTCTTTGGGTTTCTAAGAAATTTCTTAGTATATCTCTACATACCCGTAGCCTAGCTTTCAGTTGAGGAGACCTGTGAATTTGCCACTCTCTTCTAACTCTTCTTTTTTCTGACAAGAGATGATCGAGTTCAGCGAAATAAGTTCTGTTTGTCCCACTTCTGCACTCAACGTCATATGTGGAGGTGTGATGTACAGCTCTTCGTATGTCCTCAGTAAACTTGCCAATCGACCCATCAATATCCTCAGTAGTTCTCAACACTACATTTTCCGTGCAGTGGGAACTTAAATACTTTTTGTACTTTATCCAACTTACTCTGGTTTTATATATGCCCCGAAGTGGAGAGTCATTCCCTTGAAGGAAACGCATTGAAATAATAGAAGGAGAGTGATCTGAAGAAAAGTCTAATGAAGGTTCCACTTGTATCGATTCTACAGGGATATTTTTCACTACGTAGTCAATAACATCGGGAATCTTCCGTCGGCCAGTAGGTGGGATGCCCGCTTGAGAGCCCATTTTGGCAATGGTGTTGAAGAGTTCACGACCCTTTGGGGTCACCAGACGTGAACCCCAAAATGTGTGTTTGGCGTTAAAGTCACCAGCAACTAAAAATCCAGCTCCAAGGGAATTGAAGAAGCTGTAGTATTGGTGTTCTCTTATTGAAAATCGAGGCGGCGAATAAATTGATGATAAAACAAAATTGTATGGACATAATTCAATACAAATGTTTGTTGCTTGGAGGTAATCCTCACTTATGTTATTCATTAGATAATGCTTTACTCTGTTCTTTATAAGAATTGCCGAACCTCCACATGCTCATCCGCGGGTATCTTTAGTATCATACAACACGTAGCCATTAATTTTGAAGTACCCTGTCGCCGTCAAGTGAGTTTCAGCAATCATCATGACATCAATCTGCTTATCCATCAGGAAGTGTTCAAGTTCGTTTTTATGTTGGCGGAGGCCGTTCGCATTCCAAGAACAAATTTTTAAATAAATCATTTCTTTAAAATGGCTTGTAAGATAGTGGATTGCATTTTCAGCATTTCCTGCATCATGCATGTCATAGTGGTCGTAAAGGTGTTCATAGTTTGGACAAGTGTCTGTAATGTAGTCTCTAGAGTGTTAATATTAGGCTCGTAATATTGTGATTTAGGTTCCTGCTCTAAACCTGGCATATTAGATTTAACCACGTTTGCGTAAGAAACTTGTCTAGAACTAGGCGCGTTTACATGACTAGTGGACCGTAAAAATTGAGGGAAATTGTCACTCGATGCAAAATTAGGCTGTTGAGGATGATCAGGTAATACTGACGCCTTGTTGGTTCTTATGCCTTTCAAATGAGTGTAAATTGGACAACCTCTATAATTTGCGGTATGATTACCTCCGCAGTTACTACATTTTTTTATTTTTGAGTCAGTTTTCGACTTATCGCATTGAGCAGTTGCATGTAGCTCCCCACAAGCAACACAAACTCTCGGCAATTTACAATACGCTTTGGTATGACCAAATTCTTGACAGTTGAGACACTGGACGGGTCCCTGACGCTTATGCGGTTCTTCCACGGTGATTCTACGATGCAGAAGGTAAATCATATTGTAGATGGGATGGGACTCGTTTTTCTTTAATACGACATCTCCAGGTTCCAATTCCACCCTGAACATAGGCTGTGGAATCTTTTCACGGTTTCTAGTATTCGTTGTGCTCTTAATTTTGAAGCCTTTTTCCATTACGCTAGTCTTTATCTCGGCAGGATCAACATCTGGGTCTATACCCTTTAGAACGACTTGGAGTCCTTTTGCGCTTTGCAGCTAGTATGTATAGAAATCCCTACTCTCCCTCTCCAACTGGCTGGACAATTTTCGAAAATCATCCTCCTTTTTCACTTGTATTTTGGTTTCGCTGATATTTCCATGTTTAATTGATGTTACGCTAAACATATTTTCACCTATTACCGAAACAATTCCTTGTACCAATTTACTGGAAGTGGGCTCTCTCAGATAAATTGGTGGGGGCTTAAACGTCTTCTTAGGAAGTTCTGGCTCATCCGTCTGGAGGAGAGCAAACTTATTTTGATCATTACTCACGGTCTTAGGAGCTTTTGAATTTGATGACACTTGAGCAGATGTCGGGCTCCTCTGTCGCTTAAGAACTGTGACGTATTTATCCATACCTGCTTGTTTTCTAGGTTTGACTGCACTATTTGATGAAGAAGATGTTGATGTTTTTTCATCTGTTGAAATCACAATATTGGGCGAACAGGAACGACGCCGTTCTACGGCTCTTGTAGTGAGAAAATTCTCCACAGATTTTTTTTAAGGATTCTTCCTCAGAGACCCATATAGTTTTTCTAGTCGAGCTAAGCTGTTTCTCAGAATTACATCTGAGAGGAACACTCATACAGTTTTTATGCGATTTTTAATGTTTTTTTATATTTTTACCTATTACGAGTTATTTTTTCACTTTTTTGTTTTATTTCAACCTATTACACTTTTTCACCTATTACGATTTTTTCACCGAAAATTCAGCCGCACTAAAATTAACACGTCCGAACAGTTCGATGCGATGAGACTGAATTTAAATATAATTACTCCTTTGCTTTTATTAATAGTATCTAGCATTAACTCTGTTATCTTACAATTTTCTGTTGCGGCACAATTTATGTGATAATCATATTCACATTGTCTACATTTGATGAATTTGGCATTCCTTTTTTTTACATTCTGCACATTGCTTTAAAAGTGCCATCATATATTAAATTATACGTTTTACTTCGCACAGCTTACAAAATTATTACTTGGCAAGAATAATGTAAATTCTAATAATTCCCGCAATTTTTATTGATATTGTTGTTTATTTATTATGCACTTTATTTATTCTTCACTGCTTTAGTTTTTAAATATTGTAATAAAGAATCAGCGATAATTGTATAATAATGAAGAGAGAATTATTACTCTTTATCTTTATTTTCTAACTTCTTTTAATGTTGATTTTATTTTTGTTGTTTTTTTCTCATTGAAATATGCAATTTTCTCTTAACACAAACTGGTTTAGTCGTTTTTGTTTTCTATTATGTATGTATGTATATTTGCTAATTTTTATGTATCACACTTTCTTAATTATTATTGTTAATTTATCTTTGCATAAAATTTAATTTGAAACATTTGTTTTTAAGTTTTTATTGGTTTTTAATGCATTTATAATTTCATTCATTAAAAATATGAAGAAGCAAAATTAGTTATAAGTCATAAATAACATTTTTCAAATTAAAAACACTTGTTTATCCACAATTTCACTTTTTTACGGACAGCAGAAAAAAATACGTCCTCTTGTGTCATCGCCAAATTAAAATTCTCTCTCTTTTAGTTGATTATTCATTTGTAGTCTAGTCTTGGGGTTTTTGGGTTCGATTCTCGCCAGAAAATCTGGTAACTTTAAGTTAGAAAAGAATTTGTAATTGTATTGAAATATTTATTATTCGTCAAACGTTTGGCACTAGACCCAAAATATTTCAGTAACCAACATAAAACAAATCAAAATTTTTGGCAATTTAACTAAATTTTAAGAAGTCATTGTGCATAATTACTACTTTTAAGCCCAAATACAAATAATTGATTGTATTAAATATTTAATATTTTCCTTGTATATATTTGCAGAGATCCTGGTCAAGATCAAGAACACTTTCAATTAGTTATGCCGCGGATACCAATCTACAGGCAGACCATAGAGGTTCAACTACACAGGTAGGTAATGATAACACAGTGTTATTAGTGTAAATACCAGTGTGACCTTTTTAGCATTTTTGCGGCTAAATTTTGTTTATTTTATTTTGATTTACCTGCAAAATTTCCATTCAGAATTTTTTACCCTTTTAAAATTTTAAAAATACTAATTTATTTTCTGTTGAATAAAGCTTGAAAATAAAATTAAAAAAAAAAAATCAAGTTAGAAAGTTTAGGTGGCCAAGCCCGACCATATAATACCCTCCACCCAGTATATAAAAATAAACAGTTTTTCAGAAATGGGCGCTATACTATATGGGAGATATTACCTATTATGGACCGATCATCCAAAAATTTAATGCCATGACTTCCGTGAATATAAATATTGTTCACTTTAACCTCCATAAATCTTTTAAAACTATTTATATCGAGATAAAATATAACATATCTCGATATAAATAGTTTTAAAAGATTTATGGAGGTTAAAGTGAATTACGGAAAGGGTCTTATATGGGAGTTTTGACTAATTATGGACCAACCATTATAAAATTAGGTGTCATCATTTCTGTAGTTATGAAACTTATTTTTATTAAATTTTATTCGGATAACAACATTTTGAAGAGATTTATAGTCGTTAAAGTGATTTTCGGAAGTGCGCCTTATATGGGAGCTACGATTATGGATTGATATGGACAAAATTTCATTTACAACATTTGTGGCAATATTTGCTTGGATACTTGCATAATTCAAACATTTATGATCATTAAACTCCTATTTCGTGAGGACATTTGTATGGGGGCCAAGTGAAATAAAGGACCGATTTCCACCATTTTCAATCCTATCCGTCCTTGGGCCGAAAAAATATTACGTACCAAATTTTATCGAAATATCTTCAAAATTGCAACCTGGGGGTTACTCTCTATTGCGATGCGAAAGCAAATTCGATGCGATAAGCGTACAAATTGATACTCTTACGCATCGAATTTGCTTTCGCATCGCAATATAGAGTACTCTGCACACAAGCTTTACATTGGTATCCGCGGCATAACTAATCAGAAAGTGATTCTGAGTCGATCGGTGTAGGACCAATATTTCTGGGCGTTACAACTATCAGCACAAATCCAATATACATGGGGAGTGGTGTAGAGTATAAATATATATATATTTTTTTTTTTAATTTATTTTTTTTTATTGAATCTTTCTTTTTGAAATTTACAATATGTATTCAAATCTTAATTCTGCTTGTTGTTTATTAGTTGTTACCAATGTAACCACTAACTGCTGTATTCAAATTTTAAAAAAGTCTTCTAGTTAGGCTCAAAGTATCGGTTCTTTTTAGCCTCTGGATAGTGGGGACGTTGAGATCTCTGTGGATAATATCATTACGTATATACCATGGAGCGCAGACAATTTGTCGTAATATTCTAGATTGTCTTCTTTGAAGCTTTTGGATGTTAGATGCGCATGTAGTACCCCATAATTGGATGCCATATGTCCATATTAGTCAAGTTTGAGTTTCGACCGAGAAGCCAATGTAGCCGTTTCATAGCCGTTATTTTCGCTTCAATATGACGAGACCAGGTCAAGCGTCTATCTATATGAATTCCCAAGTACTTAACATGGTTTTCTACCGGAACAGTGATGTTATTTATTTTTACAGCTGGGCACGTTTGTCTTTTGAGCGTGAAAGTTAAGTGAGCACATTTAGCCGGGTTAACCTTTATTCTCCATTTTTCTAGCCAGGCCTCTAGTTCATTGATGTGGGACTGCAGATTTTGCGATGCGACTTTTGGGTCATGGTTAACGCTAATAAATGCTGTGTCATCTGCAAATGTAGAGGTATGCGTGTTCAGGTTTGTTGGCAATCCGCTGTGTATATTATATATAGAAGCGGTCCTAATATGCTGCCTTATGGGACACCAGCAGTAATTTTCTTGAGGGAGGAGTATTTATCTTGCGACCTTACCATGAATATTCTGCCTGTCAGATAGCTATCCAGAAGCTTGTGACTTTTGAGGAAGCATTCGTGTTATTTTGATGAGTATCCCATCATGCCAAACTTTGTCAAATACTTGGGAAATGTCTATAAACAGGGCTGAGCAGTATTGCTTTTTCTCAAACGCCGATCTAATTAGGGTGACAATTCTATGCACTTGTTCTATTGTACCGTGTTTCTGAATCCAAACTGGTGATCCGGGATGATGTCGTGTTCATTTAGATTAGGAGTTATACTTAAAACGAATATTTTTTCGAAAATCTTCGATATGGTATAAATATATGAACATTTTAAAAAATAAATGAAATGAAGTAACATATAAAATTACATCTCTTGTAAAAGAGAGGGAAAATCAAAACTCAACTGTAGAATTTTGAATGCAAGTTTGTGAACGCAAGAATGCTTTGTATAAAAATGTACATTTAGTGGAATGAAGTCTATTAAAACCAAGGAAGAAAGTATAGTCGGCAAAGTCTGAGTATATAATACCCTACACCCAGTATATGTGCAATAACAGTTTTCTAGAAATGGGTTCTATATGGAATCAATGATCTATTATGACTTCTGAGAATATAAATATATTTTGTGTTAAATTGTATCTCGTTATAAACACTTTAAAAATGTGTGCATGTTAAGAAGTAGGTTTTACATAGAAGCTATGAGTAATTATGGACCATTCAATTTAAAGTTAGGTGTCATGATTTCTGTATATATGAAGGTTATTTGTGTTGAATTGTATTTCGATACCAAAATTTGTAGGAGATTATGGATCGATCATCTTAAATTGGACTGAATGATTTATGTACATATGAAACATATTTGTGTTAAATATTATTTGGATACCCGTTAAAGTAGTTTTCGGAAGTAGACTTTATGTGGGAGCTATGACTAATTCTGGTCTGCACAAAATTTTGTAGGTGTGATTAGGTTCCATATACAACTTATTTGGTAAAATTTGTTTGGATACGTTTTAAATCACACATTTATGATCGATAAAACCCTATTTCGGGAGGACATTTGTATGGGGGCCAAGTGAAAATAGTTCAATGTGGATTTAAAAAATTAAATAAATGTTTTCAAATTACAGAAGATTAAGGCTTGATTCAGTAAAACTTATAGAACATTTGTCTAAAAAACTTGAAACCCCCTCAAAAAGTATACAATTAAAATGGAAGAGAATTAAATTTTATATTTATCTCTTTCTTCCAAAACTGCCACTTGTTTATATTTTTGCAGCTTGTAACATTAAGTGATATAATTTAACATACAATAAATTAGGTACCAAAAAGTAATATACCTTTTTCTTTCTCTAAGCCCTGCCTTAGAAATCAGATTTTGGCTTTTTGAAACATCAAAAAGTCGTTTGCCTCGTACACACGCGTTTTTTCTAGTCTGTCCGAAATGTCGTGTTCCGTCTTTTTCTAATAATATGTTTTAATTGTCTTTTGTGCGAGTGTCCGGAAAAAATAATTTTTACTTACAATAATAAATAATAAAATAATTCAATAAATATACAACACAAATTCAATAATAAACAAAACTAAAATTCAACAAAAAATCTTACGAAAAACAAATCACAAAAATCCATACATAAATAATACAACACAAACTTCTCTTAAAAACCAAACATCAACAACAAAAATTAATTTAAAGAAAAACAAAACACAAGAATGCATAAATAACAAAACAATAGTGTTGGCACTACGGGCCGTTTTCCATCTACAATGACCAGATCAGGGCTTTTATGGCCCCAATCAGCAGTGTCATTGTATTTTTCCCCATCCTCATATACATTAATTTTTTTGTGATATCGATGGCATTGTGTTAATTGTTGTTGGCTGCTTGGTGATGAAGGTATAACACTGGTTACTAGGCAGCCTCATTAACGACAATTAATTTCATTGTTATTTGTATCACAAAATAATAGACATTTTACTTGAGTTTTTGTAGTAATTGTAATGACAGGTTGTTTCCGAATCGACTTTTGTAACATACGAGGGTTAAGAGCGAATTTTTTCTCTGTGTATGCTCACGTTTGTCTTCGTCGGCCGGATGTTTTCGCCTTATGTGAAACCCAGGTATCTGAGAATGCTGATCCACAGGATTTTCATATACCTGGTTATCAATTTCTATCTCTTTTTAATTTCCACCGGGGCATTGCCATGTACATACGCAATGAAGTCGTGTACCAGTACCAGCAATCATTAGGTACGTATGATGCAGAATTTAACTGTCTATGGGTTAAGTTCAAAATCAGGGCACACTATTTGCATTTCGATTTTCTTTATAGAAGTCCAAATGCGGCAAGGGATACTACCATATCTGGCTTCGATACCCTTTCCGATTCCATAACGAAGATTCTCGAGAGTTGTCCTAGCAGTGAAATTGTTGTTGCTGGTGATTTCAATGTTCACAACTCCTCTTGGCTTCGCCATTCAAGCCATACAACTACTGAAGGGCAATATGTTGAGTTATTCGCAGCGCACAATCACCTTGCGCAACTTGTGAAAGAACCAACGCATATTCCATGCGTTGATGGGCACCAAAACAACACCCTCGACCTTTTTCTAACCTCACACCCTAATAAGTATGAGGTAGATGTTCTTGCACCTCTTGGTAATTCGGATCATTGTACCATTTCCGCCTCCTTTTCGCTCTCCGAACTTCGTAACGTTTCAAGACCACCTACGAAACGTTCAACATTTGTATACGAAAAGGCTCGTTGGGCTGAGCTCAACGAATTCTTCCGGCATTTCAATTGGAAACTTTGTTTCTTAGACAATAATGTCAATGCCATGGCGAATATGGTGTGTGCCAAAGTGCTGAGGCGTGAAAAATATCTATACGAGCAACGCCTTCGTGCAAAAGTTCTTACTGCTCCTCGGGGCAGTAAAAGCTTTTGGTCATTCGTTAAAAGAATAAAGGATAATGCTAGTTCTTCAATTCCTACTCTTTTAAAAAATGACCAACCATTCACAAACCCGGTTGACAAAGCTAACCTTTTGGCTGAATTATTTGCAAATAATTCAAAATTACCGGAAAGCAATCAACCACTGCCCGTGCTCGAAAGAGTATCAGTAACTATGCCAAATATATTCTTTCGTACGCGTGCAGTTAAAAGGGTATTAGCAGAACTTAACATAAATAAATCTCCTGGGCCAGATGGCATACCAGCACTGGTCTTGAAGCAGTGTTCTTCGACGCTAGCTCGTTCATTAGCTAACCTTTTCAGCACCTTATACCGTGCCGGTGAATTTCCCATATGTTGGAAGGTTGCTAATGTAACGCCAATTCCTAAAAAGGGAGAGGCTACAAACCCTGAAAATTATCGCCCAATTGCAATCTGTTCTGCACTTTCGAAGGTCATGGAAAGTATGGTAAATTACCATCTTGTGAAGTATCTAGAGTCCAACAATTTACTTAGCGACCGCCAGTACGGCTTCCGTAGAGGACGCTCTACGGGAGACTTACTGGCCTTCCTATCGGAAAAATGGTGTCGTTCTATACACCGTTTTGGCGAAAGTAAAGTGGTGGCTCTAGATATTTCTAAGGCGTTCGACAGAGTCTGGCATGGTGCTCTCTTATCGAAACTCATTGCTTTTGGTGTCGGTGATAACTTCTCTCGATTTATATCGAGTTTCCTCAGAAATCGCACTATACGAGTTGTTATAGATGGGATCTCATCAGACGAGTTCAAGATCAATTCAGGGGTACCGCAAGGTTCCGTTCTTTCTCCCACTTTATTTCTCATTTTTATAAATGATCTTCTTTGTCAAACTTCAAACCCTATCTACTCTTTTGCAGATGATAGCAACATTTGCCATTCATACTCATTTAACCATAGACCAAACCCTTTGGAGATTGGGGAAATGAGACAAAATATGAATGATACGCTGAACCGAGATCTTGAAACAATCTCGGAATGGGGTTGTGCGAATAGAGTCGATTTTAACGCACGTAAGACTCAGTGTTGTCTACTAACGCACAAACGCACAACAGATCATGTTGCTTCATCTGTTTTTATGGGCGGTGTAAATATAAAGGAATCAGACGCTCTTGACGTTCTAGGCATGAAAATACAGTGTGATGTCCGCTGGACCAAACACATTTTTCAAGTGTCGAAAGAAGCGCTCAAGTGCCTTGGCTTTTTAAAACGGTGTAGAAAATACTTCACTCCATCTGATCTTCTTACTATTTACACCACCTATATTCGTCCGAAAATGGAATACAACTCTCATGTATGGGCCGGTGCTTCGAAGTCTATTTTGGAGTTACTCGACCGCGTACAGGAGAGGGCGAAGATGCTTATCGGTGACAGTAGGGTATCCAACTCTATTGATTCATTGGAGCATCGTCGCAATGTGGGTTGTGTTTCACTGTTCTATCGATACTATAATGGAATGTGTTCTGCTGAAATTAGGGAACTTGTTCCTGAAACACGCAGTTTTTTACGTAATACACGTTCTTCAGTCAGGGCTCATCCTTTTGTGGTCGACTGGACAGTGGATCGCACAACACACTACAGAGAAAATTCGTTCTTTAGCCGTACTGTCCGTATGTGGAACAAACTCCCAACAGAAGTATTCCCTGCCACTTTCAATATAGGAAAATTCAAGTCAAATGTTCACAAACACTACTCCCGCTATCCTCCCTCCCATAACCTATTTTCCTAGTTCCAACACAATGCATTGCATAAGTAGGGGTCATCCCCTGAGTGCTGGTCCAAGAAAAAAAAAAAAAAAAAATTGTCACTTCCATATAATGTGAAATCCCTCAGCTTTCTACAGTCTCTTTGTACGACCTGTCCTCAGACCACTCCCCCACTATTATATCAATGTTAAATTGGCAAAACATCGAAACACCTTTTTGTTTCCCTAATAGACATACTAACTGGTTCAAATATAGAAAGTATGTAAGCTCCCACGTACCGCAAAATACTTCACTTAGATCCGATAATGAAATACAAGATGCTATATACGTATTTACTGACATATTATCAACCGCAGCAAAAGTAGCTACACCTGATAAACGCTACAACAGCACTAAAAATAAATGCTCAACAACTATTCTAAACCTTATAAAGGAAAAGAGAAACATTAGAAGACAATGGCAAATACATCGCTCACCTACCTTGAAAAGTCAACTAAACCAATGTCAAAGAGCCCTTCATAGCGCTCTCTTAGAGGACAAACGATCAGCTCTAAGTGCATATTTAGAAGGTCTAGACGTAAACCACGATTAAATGTGAGTCTGCTATTCGTTGTAGCGAAGGTAATTGGGCTAGGTCCCACAAAGACAAAGCTGAAGTTTTTGCCGATTACCTCGAAAAAGTGTTTACGCCTAATAATTCTAGCTCCGACATAACCCTACCAGCTATTGAAGACTGTGTTGTTTCCCCAATGAAAATTCGTTTCGCTTCCTTAACCACAGAAATCAAAAAAATTAAAACAAATAAATCCCCTGGTATGGACAAAATTTCAGGAAAAATGATTCGTGAACTACCAACAGCGGCCCTTAAGCTAATTTTATTAATTTTCAATTCCATTCTGTGAACTGGTTTCTTTCCTAAATCATGGAAAATATCAGAAATAATTATGATACCTAAGCCAGGTAAGGACGCTTCCCAAGTGTCATCTTATCGCCCGATAAGCTTACTTTCAATATTTTCAAAGCTCTTCGAGAAATTATTTTTGAATGCGCTGACTCCGTATCTAAACGACCACCATATCATTCCCGTTCATCAGCTTGGATTCCGAAAGAATCATGGCACTATAGAACAGGTTCATCGCATAGTTACTCTTATTAGAAAGGCTTTTGAGGATAAACACTATTGCTCATCTCTCTTCATAGACATTTCCCAAGCCTTTGACAAAGTCTGGTATGATGGGCTTTTATATAAAATATGCTCTTTGTTACCCCAAAACACCCACAAGCTAATGCGAAACTATCTATTAGATCGTTCGTTTGTAGTAAAGTATAAAGACCACAATTCAGGGGCCAAATTACCGCATTCGATATCGAGTAAAATTGATCGTAATTTTCTTATTTGAGATTATGGTATTCGATATCGAGCAAGGAATTTAGTACATTTTATCATAATTTCGATATCGAAATCATTTTTCGATACGATAGCTCATTCGATCACGAATGCGGTAATTTGGCCCCAGACTCAAGAAAAATCGCAGCAGGAGTTCCACAAGGTAGTATACTTGGTCCTCTAATGTATATACTTTATACTTCAGATATGCCCACAAATAACCTAATACACACGTCAACATTTGCAGACGATACAGCGTTTATAAGCATACATGAAAATCCAGTTATTGCTTTTAGTTGTCTACAGGCTCATATCAAAGAACTCGAAAAATGGCTTGACAAATGGAAAATAAAAGTAAATACAGCAAAGAGTGCACATGTTACTTTCACCTTGAGAAGGGGAAATTGTCCCAAACTGAAGATAAATAACATCGATATCCTCGAGCAAAATCACATAAAATATCTTGGTATACACCTCGATCGCCGCCTTACCTGGTCTGAACATATTGATTCCAAATCCACGCAACTCAAAATTAAAACACTACAGCTGCAATGGCTCCTTTGTTCCCATTCTGCTCTAAATCTAAACTGCAAAGTCCTACTCTATAAATCTATTATTAAGCCAATATGGACCTATGGTATCCAATTATGGGGAACAGCTTCTGTTTCTAATATAGAGAAATTACAAACACGACAAAATAAAATATTGCGACAAATTACCGGTGACCCGTGGTATATTAGTAACGCGAATATTCATAAGGACCTTAATATTGCATTTGTTCGCGACGAAATAAAAACCTTCTGCTCCAAATATGTACGAAAACTGGCATCGCATCCAAATCCTCTTGCACAGGATCTACTGTATTATAATGGACATACTCGCCTAAAGAGGGTAGACACATTGGCTCTCGCTGCACTGCAAGATAGATGAACAGTTTCCGCAACCAGAAATGGAGTTTCTATTGCAATGGCAATAGACCCAGAAATGATTAATTAATTTTAAGATTTTAATACTTATTGTAAATTTCTTTTGTAAAAAAAGATCCAATAATTAAATAAAAATTTTGAAAAAAAAATATGTTTTTGGCATTTTAAAACAAATTTTAGCACTTTTTGAAACTGATTTAACCGCTGAGATCTGGTCACACTGGTAAATACACTTTAAAAATTACTTCGTTAATGCAAGAAACGGGATGGATACATTATCTAGTTGTACTTATGCTTTATCGAAAACATTATAAAGGGTGTTTTTAGATGTATAGAACTAGCGGTCAGCTGTCAAGTGATTTATGTTTAGTTTGGTTTGGCATTTCAATATTAATAGACTGACGCCCAAACAACGCTTCCGAATTGTGCAAATTATTTAGCGATGAAGCTCACTTTTGGTTGAATGGATACGTCAATAGACAAAACTGCCGTATTTGCAGTGATGATAATCCTCAAGTGTATGTTGAGACACCGTTACATCCAGCAAAACTGAGTGGCGGAATAATTGGTCCGCACTTCTTTAAAAACGAATCTGGCCGGAATGTTACAGTCAATGACCGCTATTGATATCTGACGTTTTCGTTCATCAATTAAACAATCATGATGTGCAGGAGTTGTGGTTTTAAGAAGACGGAGCACGCAGCTCGTACCACAATTGATTAATTGAAGAAAACGTTTGGAACCGCAAGGTTTCACGTTTCGGACCCATGAATTGGCCTCCAAGAACGTGTTATTTAACACCGCTTGACTATTTTCTGTGGGGATATGTGAAGTCGCTAGTCTACGCCGATAAGCCCGAAACGATTGACTTGGAAGGCTACATTCGCCGTGTTATTGTTGATATACGGTGTAGTATTATTGAGTAAAACAAGTTTTGTTTTATTTTTACAAAGTTTAATTTTTTGGTTCTTCCATTCAATTCAATATCTTTTTTTACATAAGTCCCCTTTTACAGTTGAGAAATTGAAGGACAGACAGACGAAGTTTGTAGGCGATGTATTGAAGAGGAAGAGTGTGCGCTAGACCTCTACTGTACTGGACATTTTAAGACATTTTTCGTTTACAGTTTCCACCCTTTGCATTTTTCATGTTGTTGCTTCACATCATTTTTCTCACTTTAACGTGCGTATTGCAAATATAATAAAATTTATTAACCAAATAGATTTATTGATAACAAAAACTTTATAATTAACAGTTGTTTGAATATGTTTTTATACCCTTCACCATCGTGAGAAGGGTATATATAAGTTTGTCATTCCGTGTGTAATTTCCACAAAAAAATTTTCCGACCCTATAAAGTATATATATTCTGGATCCTTATAGATAGCGAAGTCGATTAAGCCATGTCCGTCTGTCTGTCTGTCTGTCTGTCTGTTGAAATCAGTTTTTTGAAGTCCCCAGATATACTCGGGATCCAAACCTTCAATAATTCTGTCAGAAGTGCTTTCGAGAAGTTTGCTATTTAAAATCAGCAAAATCGGTTTAGGTTAACCAGAGTTATGAACCTATATGTGAGACCACCTCCATAAAAATTTCATATTTTTCATCCATTTTATTGCAATATTTTGAAAACTATTGCAGATAATACCATGAAATTTTGTATACGTTGTTTGTACTATAAAAGAAGAAAGTGTGCGGAAAATAGTAAGAATCGGTCCATGATTTCTTATAGCCCCCATACAAATATATATATTCCCGAAATATGGCTTAATGATAAATAAATGCCTATAAAATTGGAATATCAAGACAAAATTCAGCAAAAATAAGTTTTATACAAAAAGAAATCGCAAAACGAAATTTTTTTTAATTCGGTCCATGTTTGACCATAGACCCCATATAAAGTCCACTTCCAAAATTCACTTAAATACGTATAAAAGAGATATAAATAATGTTAAACGGCTAAAATTTGACATAAATACTCTTTATAGGCAAATAAATTGTTGTACTAAATTTTATGGTAGTCGGCCCAGAATTGGTCATAGCCCCCATACAAAAATCTTCCCGAAATATGGCTTAATGATAAATAAATGCCTATAAAATTGGAATATCAAGACAAAATTCAGCAAAAATAAGTTTTATACAAAAAGAAATCGCAAAACGAATATTTTTTTTAGTTCGGTCCATGTTTGACCATAGACCCCATATAAAGTCCACTTCCAAAATTCACTTAAATACGTATAAAACAGATATAAACAATAGTAAACGGCTAAAATTGGACATAAATAATCTCTATAGGCAAATAAATTGTTGTACTTAATTTTATGGTGGTCGGCCCAGAATTGGTCATAGCCCCCATACAAAAATCTTCCCGAAATATTGCTCAATTATACATAAATGCCTATAAAATTGGAATAGCAAGACAAAATTCAGCAAAAATAAGTTTTATGCAAAAATAAATCGCAAAACGAAATTTTTTTTAGTTCGGTCCATGTTTGACCATAGACCCCATATAAAGTCCACTTACAAAATTCACTTAAATACGTATAAAACAGATATAAATAATGTTAAACGGCTAAAATTTGACATAAATACTCCTTATGGGCAAATAAATTGTTGTACTAAATTTTATGGTGGTCGGCCCAAAATTGGTCATAGCTCCCATACAAGGACCACATTTGAAAAAGACGTTTTTCCCTATATATATTGTATAAATATCGGTACCGACTCAAAACTTTGCACAGATCATTTAAATATATACAAAAATCATCCCACAAAATTTTGTGAATTTTGGTCTATTTTTACCCGTATGCCCCATATAAAGCCCTATTCCGAAAATCACTTTAATACTCATAAATCGCTTATAAATAAGGGTACCAATCCAAAATTTTACACGGATCATTTACATACATGCCTAAATCAAACTGCTGGATTTTGAGAATATCGGTCCATATTTGACTATATCCCCCACATAAGGTCCATTCTCGAAATCCACGTTAATACTAATATATATCTTAAATATACCGTTATTATGTTGAAATTCGAGGTGAAATATCCTCATATGCATGAAAATAACTGTTTCAAAATTTAAGAAGATCGGCCCATAATTTTCCATACCTGCCATATAGAACCATTTCCAAAAAACAAATAAATTCGGGTCAACAAATATTCTTTTCGGATTTAACCCATATTCGGTCCACATTTTATAATCATGATATATATCGTTGGAAAGGTATTTTTAATACCTTTTATTTAGTGTATTACAAATTATCAGACACCCAGTAGTTCCCGAGATATATGCCTATATATTTTCAACTTTAAGGGCCCGCCCCCTCGAAAATAGGCGTGACCGCCAACAAATTTTTTTTTGCTGGTATCTCCTTTAAAAGCCCTATTTGGTTTTGTTTTTTTTTTTAGCAAAATCACTAAAACCGAATTGCACCCCTTTTTATACCCTTCACCATCGTGAGAAGGGTATATATAAGTTTGTCATTCCGTGTGAAATTTCCACAATATAATTTTCCGACCCTATAAAGTATATATATTCTGGATCCTTATAGATAGCGAAGTCGATTAAGCCATGTCCGTCTGTCTGTCTGTCTGTCTGTCTGTCTGTCTGGATGTTGAAATCAGTTTTTTGAAGTCCCAAGATATGTTCGGGATCCAAACCTTCAATAATTCTGTCAGAAGTGCTTTCGAGAAGTTTGCTATTTAAAATCAGCAAAATCGGTTTAGGTTAACCAGAGTTATGAACCAATATGTGAGACCACCTCCATAAAAATTTGATATTTTTCGTCCATTTTATTGCAATATTTTGAAATATATTGCAGATAATACCATGAAATTTTGTATACGTTGTTTGTACTATAAAAGAAGAAAGTGTGCGGAAAATAGTAAAAATCGGTCCATGATTTCTCATAGCCCCCATACAAATATATATATTCCCGAAATATGGCTTAATGATAAATAAATGCCTATAAAATTGGAATATCAAGACAAAATTCAGCAAAAATAAGTTTTATACAAAAAGAAATCACAAACCGAAATTTTTTTTACTTCGGTCCATATTTGACCATAGACCCCATATAAAGTCCACTTCCAAAATTCACTTAAATACATATAAAACAGATATAAATAATGTTAAACGGCTAAAATTTGACATAAATACTCTTTATAGGCAAATAAATTATTGTACCAAATTTTATGGTGGTCGGCCCAGAAATGGTCATAGCCCCCATACAAAAATCTTCCCGAAATATTGCTCAATTATACATAAATGCCTATAATATTGGAATATCAAGACAAAATTCAGCAAAACTAAGTTTTGTGCAAAAAGAAATCGCAAAACGAAATTTTTTTTAGTTCGGTCCATGTTTGACGATAGACCCCATATAAAGTCCACTTCCGAAATTCACTTAAATACGCATAAAACAGATATAAATAATGTTAAACGGCTAAACTTTGACATAAAGACTCTTTATAGGCAAATAAATTGTTGTACTAAATTTTATGGTGGTCGGCCCACAACTGGTCATAGCTCCCATACAAGGACCACATCTGAAAAAGACATTTTTCCCTATATATATTGTATAAATATCGTTACCGACTCAAAACTTTGTACAGATCATTTACATATATACAAAAATCATTCCACACAATTTTGTTAATTTCGGTCTATTTTTAACCGTATGCCCCATATAAAGCCCTCTTCGGAAAATCCCTTTAATACTCATAAATCGCTTATAAATAAGGGTACCAATCCAAAATTTTACACGGATCATTAACATACATGCCTAAATCTAACTGCTGGATTTTGAGAATATCGGTCCATATTTGACTATATCCCCCACATAAGGTCCACTACCGAAATCCACGTTAATACTAATATATATCTTAAATATACCGTTATTACGTTGAAATTCTACGTGAAATATCCCCATATGCATGAAAATAACTGTTCCAAAATTTAAGAAAATCGGCCCATAATTTGTCATACCTGCCATATAGAAGCATTTCCAAAAAACAAATAAATTCGGGTCAAAAAATATTCTTTTCGGATTTAACCCATATTCGGTCCATAGTTTATAATCATGATAGATATCGTTGGAAAGGTATTTTTAATACCTTTTAATTAATGTATTACAAATTATCAGACACCTAGTAGTTCCCGAGATATAGGCCTTTATATTTTCAACTTTAAGGGCCCGCCCCCTCGAAAATAGGCGTGACCGCCAACAAATTTTTTTTTGCTGGTATCTCCTCTAAAAGCCCTATTTGATTTTGGTTTTTTTTTTTTTTTTTTGAGCAAAATCACTAAAACCGAATTGTACCCCTTTTTTATACTCTGTTTGTTAAGTTACACTCAAGATTATTATGAACATCAGACAAACTCTGTAAATTATGGTAACAATTGGTAATTAAATCAATTAAAAATGGTGAAAATTAAATAAAATTTTAAAATATTTAACATAAATTATGTTGGTCGTAAAATTGTCTTTCTAACAATATATCAAATACTAATAAAATTTACACTAAGACTGAATAGAAAACACAGAATTAGGATATGCTAGTCTAGTGTAGTTTCTGTATTTCTTATTACGCTTAGGTGAAGGGTATTTAAGATTCGGCACAGCCGAATATAGTACTCTTACTTGTTTATACTCTGTTTGTTAAGTTACACTCAAGATTATTATGAACATCAGACAAACTCTGTAAATTATGGTAAGAATTGGTAATTAAATCAATTAAAAATGGTAAAAATTAGACAACATTTCAAAATATTTAACATAAATTATATTGGTCGTAAAATTGTCTTTCAAACAATTGATATATACTAATAAAATTTGCACTAAGACTGAATAGAAAACACAGAATTAGGATATTCTAGTCTAGTGTAGTTTCTGTATTTCTTACTACGCTTAGGTGAAGGGTATTTAAGATTCGGCACAGCCGAATATAGCACTCTTACTTGTTTAATTTCTTTTATTTTCAATGCGTTTTTATAATAAAAATTTCCACAACAATCAACATAGAAGAAGAACGAAAAAATAAACAAAAAATTTCTGTCTGTCTATTAATTTCGCAACTCTAAAAGGTTTAGGCAAGTTCAAAGCGGAATGAGAAAAATGTCTGTCTTTCAATTTCTCAACTGTAAAAGGGGACTTAATTAGCACATGTGCCAGATACGGAGATGTTCATACAATTCTTTTTCCAGAGTTGCTATCAGTTCATACTACCTACGGCCACAAATGTTCGAAAAATTCATCGAAAATTGGACCTCCAAGCCGAGCCAGCCGTTGCGGTATTATTCCGGAAGTCATATTTAAATTATGATGCCAGAACTTTATCTTTCGAATAAAGTAAATTTTATGTCAATAAAAAAAAAAATCAGCTTTGTTTTATTCCATTTCAAAGTTCTATACATTAAAAAAAAAACACCTTTGAACTTAGTGATATTAGATTTAGAACAAAAAACATAAACATAACAAAGGACATATTAAACAAAAACGGCTATCCAATATACATTATCAACAATTTAATAAACAAAGTAATGAATAACACATCCGGGAAAACAAATAACAACACATCTAGTAACACCAAATAATATAGTTTGAGTTTTATACCAAAGCTTACGGAAAACACACAACTTAGAGAAATAATAAAAAACGAAGATATAACAATAGCACATAGATCAAATAAAACAATAAATTCATTGTTCACAAGAACAAAAACAAAAATCGAAAAGACACAACAAAGTAATGTTGTTTATGAAATAACATGTAATGGCAACACGAATAAAGAGTGCGGAAAAATTTATATAGGAACAACAAAAAGGAGTGCGGGTACGAGGATGGCTGAGAATGCAGCAGACATTAGAAACAAAAAAATAACAACAGGCCTATCACAACACTGCATTGAAATGGGACATAAACCGAATTTAGAAGAATTTAAAATACTAAACAAAGAACGAAACCAAAACAAACGATTAACTATTGAAAACTTGAGGATCCAGCAGAAAATGAAACACGCGATTAACATAAAAGAGGACAAACACAAATGCAAATTACACACTTGCAATAACTTAGTATGGAACTTACAACTGTGATACGAAGTATTAAAAATTTTTAAAACTGTGATATTCTTATTTATTTTTGCAATTATATTTTTTTAAATTAATTATGTGTTTTATGTCGTGTTGTAAAACAAATATTGTTTTTGAAAATTAAATATGAAATGTAACTAAAGATAATTTGTAAGTTAAAATATTATAATACTGAGTATTCTGTTGTTGTTTTTATTTGAAGAAATTGTTTTTCATTTACATATGTTCTTTTTTTAAAATACATTGTACGAATGCCAGATTAATAAAAAAAAAAATCAATCCCTGAAAATGCTGGAAATATCCCAGTGAAACGTTGGAGAAAGAAAAATTAAACAAATTGTCTTTTATTTGAATGGAAATACATACCTTGAAAGCCTGATTAGAAAATTCTAAAACATAAAACCACCTTTATAATTGTTATTTGGATATACACTAAAAATGTTAAGATATTCTGAATAGTTTTCGGCGGGTTCATATATTAATTACAAATAATTTATTTTTGTCGATGAATTAATATTCACTATAAAATTTTCTTAGTCTCGTCTGCCACCATATTCTTGCTTAATTATTGTGATTAATGTTGATATTTAAATATTGTTAATTAATGTCACTTTTTTATTTTAGATTCCTGAAGAGCTAATGTTAGATTACGCAGAAATAACTTCCATTCCTCCATTACCGCTATGGGTATTATTAAACGCAGATAAGGAATCATATGGCCAAGGAAACGTTTTGTCAGAGGATGCTAAAGACTATGATCAGCTGTTTGAAATGGAAACTACGGAGGATAATTTAGATGAGCTATTAGACAATGAAACTGATTATAAGAGAACAGATAGACGATTATCGCTTCCAGAAAAGCAAAATATATCACACTTTGGTCCACGCCAGGGACAAATTTTGTCCAGACTTTTAACACATACACATTTACCCGGCCTTTCGTCTCTTGACCAAATGCATCTTCTAGCTTTAGCTGATACTGTATCTACATGCAACACGGACTTTTCTGACAAATTTATATCCGATGCAGGAAGGTTATCAAATACAAAGGACACCACGGGAAATACGCTAACAGATTCGTTAGATGATTGCGGACTTAGATTCCTTATGGCTATGAAACATTACACTTATCTTCTACGTTGTTTACCAATAAATCAAAGAACGCAATTTCAAAAGCATGGGATTGGTACATCGAATATAGTATGGGCATTTCATTCGGAAAGCGAAGATGAACTTTTGAATTTAATTCCGTCATATCAGAAAGGCGACCTTAAGTGGTCCACATTGAAAGACTTAGGTATGGGCTATTGGCTACGCAACATAAACATTTTGCGCCAATGCGTAGAAAAACTAGCTAAATGTGCTTATCAACTTAAACAGGATCCGCTTGACGCAGCTATATACTATTTGGCAATGAAAAAGAAATCAATAGTGTGGGGTCTCTTTAGATCTAAGAGAGATGAAAAAATGACACAATTTTTTGCGAACAATTTCTCAGAGGACAGATGGCGTAAGGCGGCACTCAAAAATGCATTTGTTTTGCTTGGCAAACAACGCTTTGAACATGCCGTTGCATTTTTCTTGCTTGCCAATTCTCTTAACGATGCTATTGAAGTATGCATTAACAAATTGGACGATTTTCAATTAGCACTCATAATTGCACGTCTTTACGAAGGAGACTTGGACATTAACGTAAACTCCACATATAAAAAACTTTTATGTGAACATGTTTTAGGCAGTGAGGACGAATCTATTACATTTAATTTAGATAAGGCTCATCCCGATCCATTTTTACGCTCAATGACATACTGGATTTTAAAAAAGTACCAGGAAAGTTTAAACACACTGTTGATTAGTGGCGTCGGTCAATGTCACGTTGCGTTTAAGGACGAAGATATTTTCAAATCAGAAAATCATTCCACAAATCCCAATGTATTTAATTTTTATATCTATTTAAGAACTCATCCATTACTTGTGAGACAAAATCTGGCTTTATCGGCACAAGAAAAGAAAATATCTCATGTTGTTTTATCAGGGTTTAGTTACTCTGTCGACACGACAGCATCGACTTCTAACGATAAACAACTTCAAATAGAAGATTCTATTAGCTCCATAGAGAGACAATTATATTTTACAACAGCACATGCTCATTTCAAAGCAGGTTGCCCAGCGTTAGCGCTAGAAGTATTAAATAAACTTCCTACAAAAATTTTAGATTCAAATGACTTAGAAGATGTTCAATCCGCAACCAGTGTCAATAATGATCTTATTAATACTGGAATCATAGAATGGGGAAATCAATCAACAAGTAATGTTAATAATCAGAATTCATCTCTAGACTTTGACTGGTCAACGCCTGTATCATTAGGTAAAAAGAATGATGACTTTAAAATTCAATGGGAAGACGACGATGACAATGAAAACGACGAAACTATAAACATAGAAGTAAATAATCAAGAAGCACATACAATAAATGACTTCATGTCTAACAAACACGGAAATAATGAAAAGGAAGATAATGGCAGTAAAATTGATATAATGGCTCAGCAACTTAAATTTGTAGCGTGCTTAAAAATTTTAATGGAAGAGCTGTCGACATTAGCCACTGGTTTCGAAGTTGATGGAGGTCAATTACGATACCAACTTTATGTATGGTTAGAGAAGGAAGTTGAAGCACTGCAATACTTGTGCAATTACTGTAATTCGGACTCTGTTGATTTGAACAGTTCGGAAATCATTAAGGTAATTAATAATACATAATATTAAAACTTGTAATGTTCACATTTATTTAAATTGACCAATCATATTTAATAGCATTGATATACATACAACGTAAAGTCGCACAGTAAAGTATACATACTGTTTAAGTACGGAGTTCCATTTTATTTACTTTTCCACATAACCGTATGCAGAAAAATGAATTTTATATATTTTTGTTAATAAATATTGTCTGGAAAAAAATGTTTGCCCAAAATTTATTGTTTGTTGTTCGATTGAATTTGTTTGAAATGAACTTTATTGCTAAATTGTTTATAGATAACCCAAAACCCCGTTTTTCAAGGGGGTATGTATACTTTACTGTGCGACTGTATATATTAAAGAGCAGCATAAAATGAATTGAAAGTTCTGTATTCTAAAGCACACTACTTCCAAGCCGCGTATATCAGTGTAAAAATCAGTGTTGCCATTTTAGCACTTTCAGTGCTAGATTTAGCATTTTTTTTCTAGAAAATGCATTGCAATTTTGAAAATTATGCTAAATGCTTTTTAGCATAATTTGCTTAATAAAAAACAATTCTTTTCTCGAACAAAAAATACTTTTGGAGATATAAAAAAGAACTTTTATTAATATTTCAACTACTACTGCATTTAAACCTATGCAAACTCTAGTAGATTTTAATTAAAATCTTAAAGAAAATTTTTGGCGTTAACACACTACTTTTTGACATATTGTTTGATTTTATTTTCATAATAAAAATAGCTGATTGAAAAAGAAAATAAATTATATTGTAAACTTTTAGTAACAAGAATGGAGAGTCAAAAAGAAATTTTATTATATTTTACCAGCGTTGTCAACGTGGTGCGTTTCGCACCATTTTTGGTGCGAAAAATTCTTTAGTTGGTGCGCGGTGCGCTTTTTTTTAAAATTTGTTGCGCTTTTTAATTTTTGGTGGCACCAAAGCAAATTCAACAACTTTTTGTTTTAGTGTGAGAAAAAATTTTTCTACAACAAAATAATCCTGTTTGATTGAGTGCCATTTCATTCAACACTGCAAAATTTTTTTGTGTATTTCGGTGCGTTTTTTAATTTTTTCGAAATTGTGATGAAATTTTTATTTTTACTAATTTTTAATTACAGTTTTTTAATAATTCATAACTCCTAACAAATTTTATTGGAATAAATCAAATAGAAGTACTTTAACTAGAAAACAAAAATATATAAAAAAAAGTACCAAATATGTACTGAAATTAGCTTTTTTACCAATTAGTACTTTAGTTCATGTTGAATATTTCAGTACCCTGATTCAAACCAAAATATAATCAACCATGTATTAGTTTTCCAATTGTTTTTCCAATAGAAATTTCTGGCGCTTTAATAATTTGTATGTATCTAATTTTTTCATTCCTTTTTATATCCTTAATCGACAAAGTTCTTTTTCTTAACTTTTGTAATATTATTTGAATAAACTTTTTATTGAATTAAACGACACGGTGTCTTCACTTTTAAGTAATAAGATTTGTGGTTCAGATCAGGAATGCCAACAAAGGTTATGGGCCCAGATGCACGAACAGAAATAAATAAAGAATAAAATTACTTACGGAGTCTTTAAAGTTAAAGTGAGGTTAGATTCTCTGGTGTCGTCTTGGTTTTAATTGTTTTATCCGGAGCTAAAAAACAAGGTAACAGTATGTCGTCTGCGGTGTCCACTATTGAAAAGCTGAGTGGCGATAATTATGCAACTTGGTCCATTCAGATGAAAAGTTTGCTTATCACCCTTGATTTATGGCAAACTGTTATACAGTCTTGTCCAAAGGAAGATGCAGATAAATGGTCTCAAACTGATGCTAAGGCGCTAGCAACTATCAATCTGAGTTTGAAAGCAAACCAATTGATATTAATAAAAAACTGCTCAACAGCAAAGGAAGCTTGGAATGTTTTAAGTTCCATTTACAAAGCAGACACAGCGTCCAGAAAAGTCAACTTGTTCAAAAGGTTAGTTCGTTTTAAGTTCAACTCACATGAAAAATTTGCATCACAGCTGAATGAATACGTCTCTATGGTTGATGGGTTGAAAGAAATAGGAATCACACTTAATGATGATTTGTTGTCCATTATGTTGCTTTGCAGTCTTCCTGATGAATTGGAAGGTTTTATAGTGGCTATTGAAAGCCGTGATGAATTGCCCAAAATTGATAAATTAATTTCAAAAATCTTAGAAGAAGAAATGAGGCTCAATAACAAAGTTGAAGAAACAAACAACGAAACTGTTTTTGCGGCGAATTCGCGTAAAGAAATTAAAAGAAATAAAATGAATTTTAACAGCAAGAATAATTACACAAATAATTATGTTAAAAATTCCCAACAGAAGTGTAATAACCAAACAGAAAAACGAAATACCAATAATGCATACAGCAATAATAATAACAACAACAGTATTAAATGTTTTCGCTGTGGTAAAAAGGGCCACATTCGATCACAATGTAAAGAACTAACAAATGATAAAAGAGAAAATGGTTTCGCATGCTCTTTAAAAGAGAATGAACTTAATTTAACAGAATTGTGGATCTTAGACAGCGGTGCATCATCCCATATGATTAACAGAAAGGAATACTTTGAAAGTTTAACAATAACAAAACAGAAAATATTTTTGGCATCAGGTGAAGTAATTTATGCAGAAGGTGTGGGAGAAATAAAATTAAAAACTACTTTCTGTACATTAACATTGAACAACGTATGGTATGTCCCAAAATTACACTCTAATTTTTTGTCCATAAATAAAATAATAAAAGCTGGTCATACAGTTTAATTTGCTGGTAATAAAGCAATCATGAGAAGTAAACAAAAAGAAATAATACTAACAGCTGAGGTAAAACACGATTTGTTCGTAGTAGATGTGGCACAAAATAAAGATTTTGAAGTTGTTTATGGAGCTACTGATGAAAAAATTGCAGAAAAGTGGCACAAAAGATTTGGACATCTGAATTTAATGGATTTAAATAAATTAATTACTAAAAATATGGTAAAAGGCCTAGAAGGAAAAATACCAAACAGTATAGAGTGTTTTACGTGCGCTGAAAATAAAATTTCTGTAACGCCATACAAAAATTATTCAAGTGTTCAAACTAAAGATGTTTTAGAGCTGGTTCATACGGATTTATGCGGACCAATTAGTGTAAAATCTGTAGGTGGCGCATCGTATTTCATGACGTTTATAGATGACTATTCACGTTACATCTTTACTTATTTTTTAAAACAAAAAAGTGATGCTTTTGATGCATTCACGCATTTTGCTGGGATTGCAGAGACGCAGACAGGCCGCCAAATAAAAATTGTACAATGGCAAAGAGTTTGTGAATTCTAAGTTTAAACAATATTTTACAAACAAAGGTATAGTTCACCAAACAACGGTTGGGTATTCTCCTCAGCAAAACGGTGTAGCTGAGCGTGCCAACAGAACGCTAGTCGAAATGGCAAGGTGCTTAGTTAATTCATCTGGTTTACCACAAAGTTTATGGGGTGAGGCCATAAATACTGCTACGTATTTAAGAAATAGGGCTCCAACAAAGGTGCTTGGCGATGTGACGCCTTATGAAAAATGGTGCGGCAAAAAGCCCAGTGTAGCTCATTTGAAAACGTTTGGCTGCGATGTAGTGGTGTTAAAGAAAGGTCCGAAGCCAAAAGGTGGAAAGTTTTTGCCCAAAGGTACTAAAATGAAATTCGTCGGTTACCAATCGCACACAAAAAGCATATCGCTTGTATAATAAAAGCACAAGACAAATTATAATTGCTCGTGATGTTATTTTCTTTGAAGAGTCGTTCGAAAATAAGTTGTTTATACAACAAAAGGCTGAAAATGAGTTCCATGAAAATATTCCACAAAAATATATAAAAACAAATGACGAAAGCGAGCAGGAAAGTGATGATGAAAATCAAAACATTGATATTAGTGAACAACAAAATGAAAACATGCAAGTAAATACTGTTGAAAACAGTGAACCAAAAGCAAATGAAGTTAAAATAGACGTACAAGATCAAATTAAAGATATCGAAGTAGAAAATGAGCAAGAGAGCGAATCTAGTGAATCAGATGAAGGTGAAATTGACAGAGTCACACATAAGAGAAAACGAGGCAGACCAAAATTAATAAGAGACGGTAATAAGGGTAGACCTCGAAAAATTTATTGTACGGAACCACAAATCTTAAATTCAATTATTGAAAACCCGAATACAGTGGCAGAAGCACTAAAAAGCGAAGATTCAAATAAATGGCTAGAAGCTATGAAAGCTGAACATAAAACGTTAATTAAAAATAAAACATGGGAGCTAGTCGAAAAGCCGGTTGGGAAAAACATTATAGGCTGCAAGTGGGTGTTTGCAATTAAAAATAATCCAGATGGTACGGTTGAAAAATACAAAGCACGATTAGTGGCCCAAGGATGCTCGCAAAAATATAACGTTGATTTTCAAGATACGTTTGCGCCTGTGGTAAGGCATTCAACAATAAGATTATTGTTGGCATTAGCAGCAAAACACAAATTGTTGGTAAATCATGTCGATATAGTTGCAGCATATTTAAATGGAAATTTAGAAGAGGAGGTGTATATGGTTCAACCGTCAATGTTTGAAAGCAAAGAGTATCCCAACAAGGTTTGTAAATTAAAAAAGGCTCTATACGGATTGAAACAAGCGGGTCGTGAGTGGAACAAACGAATAAATGATATTCTAATAGAAATGAATTTTATGCGATGCAAATCTGACACTTGTGTGTATATAAAGAATAATGGAAACGAGATTTGTATAATTGCCCTATATGTTGACGACATGTTAATAGCTTGTTCAAATGAAAGTGAGATGACTCAAATTATTGAGAATTTGAATCGTTCTGTAGAAGCAATTGACCGTGGTCCAATATCATTTTATCTTGGTATAGAAATTGATCGTGATGGCTTAAGAGGTGATATAACGATTCATCAAAGCAAATACACTGAAGAAATATTAAAAAGGTGGGGTATGGCTGACTGTAAACCTGCAGCAACACCTTGGGCTAGTGGAAATATTTTAAATAAATGTGAAAATGACTGCGAAGATATAGATGCAAAAGACTACCAAAGTCTTATAGGGGCATTGATGTACTTGGCTGTGTTAACTAGACCAGACTTAACTCATGTTGTTTCTAAGTTGTCCCAGTTCAACTCTCATCCTCATAAAGAACATTTTCAAGCTGCAAAATATGTGCTGAGATACCTAAAAAAGAATCCAACAGGTAAAATAAAATTTTCTTCAAATGGCGAAAAATTTTTATGTTTTACAGACTCTGACTGGGGGAGCGATTCACACGACAGAAAGTCATATTCTGGTTACGTTGTGTTTATGGCTGGTGGTCCTATTGCTTGGGAGTCGCGCAAACAACCTGTTGTGGCTCTTAGTACCATGGAGGCAGAATACATTGCTCTATGTCAGGGAACTAAAGAAGTCGTTTTCATTCGTGGTCTGATGAGTGAAATGGGGTTTAATCGATATGTTGAAAAGCCAACACCTATATTATGTGACAATCAAGCTGCAGCGTTTATGGTGAAAAATGCTACGGTCCAGAAGAAAAGTAAACATATTGATATTCGTTACCACCACATCCGACAGCAGTATGAAGAGAAAGTTATTGACGTACAGTATGTCACATCTGATGAAAATGCAGCAGATATACTCACAAAGGTTCTGTCAAAGCAAAAACACAACAATGGCTGTATTATGTTAAAAATGATTCTGTAAATTTTTTTTTGGTTTGTGGGGGAGATTGTTGAATATTTCAGTACCCTGATTCAAACCAAAATATAATCAACCATGTATTAGTTTTCCAATTGTTTTTCCAATAGAAATTTCTGGCGCTTTAATAATTTGTATGTATCTAATTTTTTCATTCCTTTTTATATCCTTAATCGAACAAGTTCTTTTTCTTAACTTTTGTAATATTATTTGAATAAACTTTTTATTGAATTAAACGACACGGTGTCTTCACTTTTAAGTAATAAGATTTGTGGTTCAGATCAGGAATGCCAACAGTTCCGAATATCATATTGTGAGTTAAATTTTGAGTGGTTAAATGCTTATTTTATCTTTATCATTTCGTTTATTAAAAAAGGCTTTTACTATTATTACTTTTACTAATAATCGTTGATAAAAAGTTTTTTATAGAAATTATGATATTAAAAAATTTCAAATTAATTCAATAAATATTTGAAACAAAAACTAACTTCTTAACTTGGTGCGTTTTTTTTTGTAAATGGTGCGCTTTTTTCTCCATTTTGGTGCGTTTTGAAATTTCAAAGTTGACAACGCTGTATTTTACATCCAGATCTGAAAAAAACAACAATCGAAATTAACATTTTTGCGTAAAAAAAAAACAGAAGCATTTGTTAAACATAAGGTTTCACAAACGTCTGCAAATGTACTACTCGCAATTATTATACATATGCATGAAATTACAGTTTCATGCATATACGGGTACAGAAGGAGGTTGGAATGGACACACGTAAGTATAGGAAATATATGGCTATTCCTTCTACATCATCGAAGCTCTCCAATGTGGTCTCCCCAAAGTGTTATTAAAAGAGCCTCTTCGCTTGTATTCCACTGCTTCTTCTTTGTAGGTACGTTTTCTGTAAATTTAGCTCGCTTGTAGCATTACAGTTTATATTTTTTTATTTTTATATATAATATATTTATTAAAATTTTAGTTAACAACAATTTTAAGTTGGTCTCAGCGACATAGTTGAGACGAGTTGACAAAATAAATATTACAATGAATTTTTCTTAAGATTATTACAATTTAAAAATATATAGAGCAATTCCATATGAAAACGATCAAAATTGGCAAATTTTTGGACGACCCCTCTCCGATTTTAAAATAAATAGTCTCAATCGATTGCCCAACAAAAAATAATGTACCTACATATTTTTTTTTTTTATAGTGACTGATTTAGTGGTGGTATACACCACTGTCTGTGACAAAATTGAAGAATTCTTCATAAGGGACCTCATTGAAAGTTGTTTTAATAAAAAAACTACTAAAGCGATCGCAACGAGTGATAGCTCGTTGGAAAGGTATTGAATCAGGCTTTAATTGAAAAATAAAATTTTCCTAATTTTTCTTAGAAATTTACCTTTAAATTTTCCCATGAAAATTAAATTTTCCGATTTTCCACAGAAGCTCCAAAATTTTCCGGCTAATTTTTTTTTTTGGATTCCTCATACTTTTTGCTTTAAGAATCAGCAATAAAAAAATCGGCCCCGACTCCTTGTTTTGACAGGAGAAGAGCATTTAAGAGACCACCTTGTTAAAAATACGTTTTAAAAATTATTTTACAGTTAAAAATACATTTATGAAGAAAAAATCTTTCTTATTTTGCTGCTTATACTTAATTACAATATTTATTAAAAATTTCAATTGTCTTGGCATCATTATAAAATTAAAGTAACTTTATATTTAGCACGTCGGCAGACGAAGAGTACCGCTTTACATTAATTGACATATCAGAAATATTTGGTATGAAGCAATGAAACTTTTGCGTTCCAGTTATAGTTTTGACATTATTATATCTGTTTTGAATTCGTCGCTCCATGGCATCGTGTTCTTTTTGAGTGCATAAAACTGTGTTAATGGCAATTTGAATCCACGAAAACAAATGTTGTACATTTAAGATCTGGTCAGTATATGGCCTTTGCAAACTTGCCTTAGTCGCCATGCGTTTTAGGGTTCCCCCTAACGCATCGCATGGGCCCTTACCGTGGGACGTCGCGAAAAAGTGCCACTCGACCTTGCAGTTTTGTTCTTCGTCAATTATGCAAAGATTGTAAAAATTTTTTTTATTCTTGTACTGAGAAGCAGCGCCGTCTGAGAAAAACGTTACTTTGTCGATTGCATCGAATTTTGATCTTAAGAATTCAAACAGTTTCATTTGAAATAAATAAACGGACACATAATTATGAGCTAAACTCTCCGCGACAACAACAAGGCTTACGGTCTGTAGTTCGTTATGTTCGTTTTTGAAATAAATGCAAAAAGGATGCACCGTGCACTGGTCGTTTGCCCAGTGATAAGCCTGAATTTCATCCTGAACGAGAAAAGTGTAATTCTCGGCAAAGTCGCTTATCACAATAAATTCATTTTGGGCTAATTTCTCCTTACTTTCCTTTAGAAATTTCGATTGCATCTCGGATATGAAATGGTGCGCCTTCAGTTCATTCAACTTGAATCCGAATTCCTCGATGAATTCCGGAATCTGCTTTACCACGGTCTCAAGGGAGCATCTACCGCTGCTAATTATCCACTGTTTGAAATGCACCTCCTGAATTAACAGCTGTTCAAACTTTTCCGCCAAATATTGCTCTAGCTCGTCAATCTTCGGACAATTGTCGCATTTGGACAGATGACAATTTTCCGTGGGGTATGCGCACAACGACTTCGACAGGAGGTCCCTATATGTTTCAATTTCACCGTGAAATACTTTCAATTTCTTGCATGGAAAGAAAATTAATTTGATGTTTTGATGAAGCATGCAAACGCAGACTGAATGCGTTCCGTGCCTGTCTAATGCCAGCACGCATTCTTTTGGTCGTAGGATGGCAAACTTAGAAAATCCCACTTTTTCTGCTGGGTATTTCTCATTGAACTGATGGTATGCTTCGGATAGATTACATAATAATAATCTGCACTGCTTGTGTACTTTTTCTCCATCTTCACGTGTGATAACATAGTCACGTGTACCTGGGCAGGCGCGGCTGTTGTCATCATTGCAGTAAAAATCTTGAATCAATTTCACCGTTGCTTCGCTGAGGGTCCTTGAGCCAAATTTCTTGGTGGGAGTCGCCAATATGCCCTTCTGTCGAACTAATTCTTTGCTTCTTCTCGCGATGTAAAAAGATGTTTGAAACTGTTAGAAATCTTGCGTATAGACCATGATTGAGGCAGCACATATAAAATGAGATATTTCTCCGGAAAAGTGGTCGCTAAATTGAATTTTCTTTTCAACTGCTCAATCATTTGTTTGCCGTCATCAACGTCATCTGCTTGACTGCATTCGTTATCAGAGCCTTCATCAAATATTGTCGCGATTGCACTCATAAACTTGCCTTTTTTCTCTTTCCTGTATGTTTCACTTCGCAACTTTCTTTTTCTAATAGGCGTTTCACCTAAAGTGGTAATAGCCTCATTCAAAGGACTCAAAGACATATTGACCATCGGAATGTCTCTCTCACTATCAGATGAAACATTTTGTTCACTTGTCATTTCACTCTCGGATTTTGGCTGCATTTGTTTCAATGCATTTGCTTGTTGAGACAAATCGATTTTACACTTGGGGCAAATGAATTCTGCTTCTTCACCGCATTGTATATTTAATTTATTCATGTATCGCTTCGAAACACCAGTTAATTTTAATACTTTTATCTTTTTCGAACGATGTCCACTCTTGTTCACTCTTCACTCTTTACTTTACAAAAAAACACTTTAACACTTTCACGTTTAGTATTCAACTGAAATTTGACTCAGAGTGTGTGAAGTATTTATATTTATTTTTTGTTAAAAAATAGGTAAAAAAAATAAGCGATATTTGCTTTTCTTTAATAGGAAAATTTGCGTGAACTACTGGTCATAAAATGTTTTTTAAAGAGGGACTTAATTGGTTACTGCCAATAAGCCGACCACAGGTCATAAAATGTTTTGTAAATTTTTTAAATTACCAGGTAATAAATATTTCCCCATATTTATGGAAAATCCGTGTTTTATGACTTGTTTCTGCACGTGTCATTTTAGGCGAAATATTTATTACCTGGTAATTTAAAAAATTTACAAAACATTTTATGACCTGTAGCCTCAATCGGGTTTGGTGTGCCATTACATGCCACTGCTGCTATTATCCATGGATTTATGGCCGATCTTGTGAAGGCAGGCAGACCATATTCACTACACACTCAACTTGGGGCTCTTAAAAAAAAATTGGTTTTTTCTTCATAAATGTATTTTTAACTGTAAAATAATTTTTAAAACGTATTTTTAACAAGGTGGTCTCTTAAATGCTCTTCTCCTGTCCAAACAAGGAGTCGGGGCCGATTTTTTTATTGCTGATTCTTAAAGCAAAAAGTATGAGGAATCCAAAAAAAAAATTAGCCGGAAAATTTAGGAGCTTCTGTGGAAAATCGGAAAATTTAATTTTCATTGGAAAATTTAAAGGTAAATTTCTAAGAAAAATTAGGAAAATTTTATTTTTCAATTAAAGCCTGATTCAATACCATTCCAACGAGCTATCACTCGTTGCGATCGCTTTAGTAGTTTTTTTTTAAACAACTTTCAATGAGGTCCCTTATGAAGAATTCTTCAATTTTGTCACAGACAGTGGTGTACACCACCACTAAACCAGTCACTATAAAAAAAGAAAAAAATATGTAGGTACATTATTTTTTGCTGGGCAATCGATTGAGACTATTTATTTTAAAATCGGAGAGGGGTCGTCCAAAAGGTGATCGCTTTCATATGGAATTGCTCTATATAAAAAAGGGAATATATTATATGTATAGTATATAAAAATATGAATATATTTGGAAATATTATACTAGAAGCATTTCTAAGTTTTGAAGTAAAAATTGTTTTATAGTATTTTAAATCTTGAAATTCTTTGTATATTTTTAAAATTTTCCGGAAGATTGTTAAACTCCACAGTACCCGCATATTCGATCCTCTGTTTTGTAGTTTCTAGACGACATCTAACCACTCGAAGTTTAGAATTGTTTCTGGTATTATGTAATGTTTGATTCCTCGAAAAAGATATATTGTGATAACCGATGTTATTTAAGATCTTGAAAACGTATGTACATAGGCGCATTTTATATAATCCATACACTGGAAGAATTGTTTTAGATATTTCTTTATACAACGTTAATGTTGGAAAATGTAAGGGCAAATTAAAAACAGATTTCAATGCTTTATTTTGACATCTCTGCAAGGATTTTAGTTCACTGATTTTCTTATAAGCATATATATTTGGTAAGTAATTTAAGTGATTTTGTATCAATGACTTATATATAATGAGTTTAGTACTCGTATAAAATTTATTTTTAAACTTATAAAGAAAACCAGATGCAGATACTACTTTTGATTTCAAGTTTTGAATATGAATATCCCAAGAAAGATTATTTTGTAAGTGCATTCCAAGAAATTTTGTTGATTGGGTTTCTGTAATGTATTATTACTAGAGGGCAACCTTTTTTTATATTTGCATATCTTTAGTATTTATCCAATTCTTAATAACAGTTATATTTTTATGTACCTTTTTTGTTAAATGCATATAGAATATACTTGTCATTCCTCTTTAACGTTTTACTTGTTGAACAAGCATTCATATTGAATTTTAAATAAATAATAATTAATTTGTATATTGAAATATAAAATATACGCGTGTTTTTATTTATATGTAAAGATACAACAGTTTCAGTGATTTGATTTTCATCCACATATATGTTGAAACTTACTAAGTAAGGTCTAAATCTTATGAATTTAGTTTTTCGAGCATTGATGATCAATTTATTGATTCTCATGTACTCCGCAATTATAGCTGCATCATATTCCATTTGAGTTTTTAAGACAGTTTCATGCATATACGGGTACAGAAGATTTATATCATCAGCAAATATTGTTAGCTTTCCAAACATAGGCAAGTTTTGCATATCATTTAAATAGATTAAAAACAACAAAGGTCCCAGAACACTTCCCTGAGGAACTCCAGAATTGATAGTGCTCTTTCTACCATTTACTTCAACAAATTGTTGCCTTTTTTCTAAATAACTTTTAATCAACAAACATGAACTTTGATTAAAACCATAAAAGCCTAGTTTTTCAATCAATATTTGATGATCAACAAGATCAAACGCTTTCGTCAAATCATAAAAACTACCAGCCACGCCATTAAATCCATTATCTAAACCTTTGCAGATACCATTTATTACATTAATCACAGCTTCTTCTGTGCCACTTCCTTTTTTGAAACCACATTGATGCTTGAACAGTAGATTATTTTCATCCAAGTACAACGACAATTGTTCATGTATTATTTTTTCAAATATTTTATCAATTGTAGGTATAGGTCTATATTTTTCTATTAGTGTAGCATTATTTTCTTTCGGTATAGGCACAATTTTTGCTATTTTCAGTACATCAGAGTATAAAGATCGATTGAAAATTCTTAAAAGATGCGGTGCAATAAGATTATTAACTTTGAATAACATTTTAGGGGAAATTTAATCATACCCGCAGCTCTTATTAATTTCAAGATTTGAAATAATTTTACTTATTTTTGCACAAGTTGAGTTTGAGAAACTAAATATACTCTGACATACATTTAGAGTACGAAAATTGTTGAAAGAGTCACCAGGTAAATTTTCAATTTGGTCTTTTAAAGTTTTTGAAGATTCAATAAAATATTTATTTAAATCTTTTGATCATCAGCTACATATTAGTTCTTCATTTTCGTCTTTAATATTTATTTTACTTTTAATACTTCGACCAAGATTTTCATTCAGGAATTTCCAACACTTTCCACCTCGGCATTCACCTCGACCGCCGTTTAACTTGGAAGTCTCATATTGAAGCGAAACTTACACAAATGAGATTAAAAGCAGTGCAACTTAATTGGCTAATCGGCAGAAACTCTACATTGAAATTGGATTGCAAACTTTTGTTGTACAATGCAATACTAAAGCCAATCTGGTGCTATGGAATTCAATTATGGGGTTCTGCCTCAGCATCCAACATTGAAAAAATTCAAAGGGGTCAAAATAAAATTCTACGTATAATTACTGCAGCTCCATGGTATGTTAAAAATTCTCGAATCCACAAAGATCTAGGCGTGCCATTAGTAAAAGTCGAATTTACAATCGGTTGAGAAGGAGGGATACCCTTGCTTTAACTCAAGCGCAAAACAGATGACTGGATCAGTTGATGTGAAATTTTTTAGTATCATAAAAATTTTTGTCTAGCACTGGCTGGGCTTATTATTTTCTGTTTAGTATTAAGATTTGAATACTTATTGTCATTTCATTTATGAAGATTCAATAAATAATTAAAAGCAAAAAAAAAAAATGTGTTCAAAGGAATGCCTAATTATTCATACTAATTAGTATTGCTGATAGGTTGTTTGGTTTCAGGTTTTTACAATTCCAAATAACCTAAGCGCGATATCATAAGCTGTGTTTAGAAAAACAAAGCTTTCTCAACCGATATATACTTCTGGTTTCATTTTAATCATAATATATAATTTTCGGTTCAATATTGCAAATAGTTCCAATTTTATAACGTTTTTTCTCTCTCCGGTAAACTTTTGAAAACTGCTGATAGGTTGTTTGGTCTTTAAGGTGACGATATACCCTGCTCATGAAGGTGAAGGGTATAAAAAGGGGTACAATTCGGTTTTAGTGATTTTGCTCAAAAAAAAAAAAAAAAAAAAAAAAAAAAACAAAATCAAATAGGGCTTTTAGAGGAGATACCAGCAACAAAAATTTGTTGGCGGGGGCGGGCCCTTAAAGTTGGAAATATATAGGCCTATATCTCGGGAACTACTGGGTGTCTGATAATTTGTAATACATTAAATAAAAGGTATTAAAAATACCTTTTCAACGATATATATCATGATTATAAAATATGGGCCGAATATGGGTTAAATCCGAAAAGAATATTTTTTGACCCGAATTTATTTGTTTTTTGGAAATGGTTCTATATGGCAGGTATGACAAATTATGGGCCGATCTTCTTAAATTTTGAACAGTTATTTTCATGCATATGAGGATATTTCACGTAGAATTTCAACATAATAACGGTATATTTAAAATATATATTAGTATTAACGTGGATTTCGGTAGTGGACCTTATGTGGGGGATATAGGCAAATATGGACCGATATTCTCAAAATCCAGCAGTTTGATTTAGGCATGTATGTAAATGATCCGTGTAAAATTTTGGATTGGTACCCTTATTTATAAGAGATTTATGAGTATTAAAGTAATTTTCGGAAGAGGGCTTTATATGGGGCATACGGTTAAAAATAGACCGAAATTAAGAAAATTGTGTGGAATGATTTTTGTATATATGTAAATGATCTGTACAAAGTTTTGAGTCGGTAACGATATTTATACAATATATATAGGGAAAAATGTCTTTTTCAGATGTGGTCCTTGTATGGGAGCTATGACCAGTTGTGGGCCGACCACTATAAAATTTAGTACAACAATTTATTTGCCTATAAAGAGTATTTATGTCAAATTTTAGCCGTTTAACATTATTTATATCTGTTTTATGCGTATTTAAGTGAATTTTGGAAGTGGACTTTATATGGGGTCTATGGTCAAACATGGACCGAACTAAAAAAAATTTCGTTTTGCGATTTCTTTTTGCACAAAACTTAGTTTTGCTGAATTTTGTCTTGATATTCCAATTTTATAGGCATTTATGTATAATTGAGCAATATTTCGGGAAGATTTTTGTATGGGAGCTATGACCATTTCTGGGCCGACCACCATAAAATTTGGTACAATAATTTATTTGCCTACAAAAAGTATTTATGTCATATTTTAGCCGTTTAACATTATTTATATCTGTTTTATGCGTATTTAAATGAATTTTGGAAGTGGACTTTATATGGGGTCTATGGTCAAAGATGGACCGAACTAAAAAAAATTTCGTTTTGCGATTTCTTTTTCCATAAAACTTATTTTTGCTGAATTTTGTCGTGATATTCCAATTTTATAGGCATTTATGTATAATTGAGCAATATTTCGGGAATATATATATTTGTATGGGGGCTATGAGAAATCATGGACCGATTCTTACTATTTTCCGCACGTATACAAAATTTCATGGTATTATCTGCAATATGTTTCAAAATATTGCAATAAAATGGACGAAAAATATCAAATTTTTATGGAGGTGGTCTCAAATATTGGTTCATAACTCTGGTTGCAATTAAATAAAAATAGTTAAAGTTGTACATATAAATTTTTAAAGTGGAGTTTTTCAGCATTTCCCATTGCTCCGTAGAGTTTGCATTAGAATTAATGCCATCAAATTGCCTTCTGGCGAATTCTAAGTTTTTACACATATAATCAACCAATTTTTCTTTTTGTTGCTTAGAAATTCGCATATTTTTCTAAAATTATAAACAAAATAATTTATAAATAAAAAAAAAAAAAAAAACAATTAATTAATTATTCATTGCGATTTTAAATTTTTTCTTTTTAAAATTATATCCCGCCGCGTTTTTATTTGTGAGTATATTTGACAGTTCAAAGCGGGAACCTCTCTCACAAAAATTTTACAAACACACTTTTTCGGTAAGCTGGCGAGTAATTTTCCTACGTGACAGCGATTACTCGCCAAAAAAAAAGTTACAGACATAGTTTTGCAAGAAAAACAGCTGTTTGTTTCAATTTATGGCATTTCTGTTTTATTCCACACATTTTAATCGAAAAGTTTCTCGACGCGGAAGTTACTTTTTTGTTTTCAACGTAACATCAACTTGACATTAATTTGAGATTTAATATTTTATCTAATCTTTAAGAAAATTTTTTTTTTTTTTTATTTATTATTATTCAAAATATTTATTTTATATTGGAAGTAGGTGCCTCAGCGCCACTAGGACATTATAGAGGCAAGCTAGCAACTATTTTTACAAAATTTTTACATATTCATTGATTTCACTGGTTTACAAATTTTTAATTTGGAAAAATACCAAGAACGCCACTTGCCTAGATAAGTTAATTGGGACCTCCTGAACACGAAAAACGCTGTAATTTTTTTTTTCTAAGTACCGTTTTTTAGATAACGGTACTTTTGTGTTTTTCGGTGTATGGTCCCATTCAAACCCTTGTGGAACCCAACTGAAGAGCCCGATCGAGTGGCATATCGTTGGAAAGGTAATCGAATGCCTTTTCCGCCGATATGCTGCAAATTTCTATCTGATAAGAAAAAGCTGAGTTATGGCACCTCAAAGTTCGAAATTTGCCTATTTTTTACGTTTTTTTCAAAATTTTTCTTTTTTATTTAATTTTTTTTCTACGTTACAGTTAATATCTGGAATGTTTTATTTTTTATCCAAATAGTTTATTTAATTACCAACATTTTAAGCGTAATTTGAAAAAAATCGGATGAAAAATATAGTTTTTATTAAGGATTTTGTGGAACGACAATATTTTCATCTTCATTGCTTACACACTATATTCGGCGTAAATTCAAAAAATTTAAATTAAAATGACGAGCGACTTGAACTCTTACGTTTTTTTCGGATGGATCTTCGCGAATGAGGAACCAACCATAGTCCGCCATCATTTGTTCGTCCCACCAGCCTTTGTAACGTCTCTCGTTTTCTTCCATTTCTTGGTGAAATCTTTCACCTTGTTCATCACTTTCGGAGCCCAAGTTGGTGGGGAAAATATCCAAATGACTGAATAAGAAGTGTAATTTAGGTGTCATATTTGAACCTAAAGGTTAAAAAGAATAAATTTTAAATCATAACGGCCTTTTTGATATACATGTTTTCACTCAACGCTTACCAATGGCATTGCATTTTTGCAGTAATGTATCGATCTTCTCTGCGTAATCAGGACTTCTGTAGTTTCCCAAAAAGTTGTGAACGATGTCCTGGAATGCTTCTTATGCCTCCAAATGAGCTGGACCTTAACACTCATTAAATGCTTGGTCACCACTCATCTCGATCGGGCTCTTCGGTTGGGCTCCACAAGGGTTTGAATGGGACCATACACCGAAAAACACAAAAGTACCGTTATCTAAAAAACGGTACTTAGAAAAAAAAAATTACAGCGTTTTTCGTGTTCAGGAGGTCCCAATTAACTTATCTAGATAAGTGGCGTTCTTGGTATTTTTTGGCTGTAAACCAGTGTTTTTAATTAAATTATATAAAAAATGAGATCATTCTAACTTAATAGCATTTATAGCAGAAGCATTTCCAAGTTTTCATATAAATATTCTTTTAATATCTTTTTGTAAATTGAGATTGTTTCAGTCTCTTTAACAAATTGTGGTAATTTGTTATATTCCACACTACCCAAGTATTGAATTCGCTGTTTTGTAGTTTCTAAGCGACATCTTACTACACTGAGATCAGTACGGTGTCTTGTATTGAAATTATGATGACCGGTTTCCAATCGGATACTGTGATATCCTATGTTATGCAATACTTTATAAACATAAATTAGTAACTGCAATCTATGAAGGCCGAAAATAGGCATAATACCTTTAGCAATGTTTTTATATAAGTCCAAAGTAGGGTATGATCTGGGAAGGTTATATATCAGCTTCAATGCCTTATTTTGGAATACTTGCAAAGATTTTATATCGGAGTTCCTTTTATGTCCATATATAAGTACAAGGTAATTCAGATGGCTTTGAATTAAAGATTGATAGATAAGCAGCTTTGTATGTCTATCGAGTTTGTTTCTCATCTTATTTAAATATCCAATGGCCGATGATAATTTACGTTTTAGTTGATCTATATGCGACTTCCAGGATAGGTTGTTCTGTATATGGATCCCAAGGTATTTAATGACAGAAACCTCTTCTAGTTCTTTTCCATCAACAAAAATTACACAATTTTGTTCAATACGATTTGACTGCGCTTTAAACCGAATGAACTTTGTTTTAGTAGCATTCAGTACCAGTTTGTTAAGGCGTGCGTATTCAGATATTAACAGCGCATCTCTTTCGGCATATGGTTTTAGTACTAGTTCATTCTTATATGAGTATAATAAACATAGGTCATCAGCGTACAAAAATATTCTCCCGCTAAGTCCAAGGTTGTTGATATCATTAAGGTATAATTTGAATAACAACGGTCCCAAAACACTACCTTGAGGCACACCACACACAACATCTTGTATTGAACTTTGACTTGTATTTATTTTAACATATTGTTTTCTGTTTTCGAGGTAGCTCTTAAATAACTCCAACTCTTGGCCACGAATACCATAAAAAGGTAATTTTTCACATAAAATGACATGGTCTACAAGATCAAATGCTTTTGAAAAATCGTAAAAAATACCTCCAACACCAGAAAACCCTCTGTCTAGTCCATCGCACACATAATTCACGACATTGATTACTGCTTCCTCGGTGCCACACCCTTTTTTAAATCCGTATTGATTTTCATACAACATATGATTATCTTCTAAGTACGTGGATAGCTGTGTGAATAATATTTTTTCGTATATTTTGTCAAGAATAGACAGTAAAGCTATAGGTCTGTATTGTTGAAACAAGTTTGCATTTGGTACCTTTGGTATAGGAACAATTTTGTGATATTTTAAGGAATCAGGATAGATAGAAGTGTTTATAATGTTATTAAAAATGTTTACGAAACATGGACTCAATTCTTCAACGCATTCAATGAAAACTAATGGCAATATGTCATCACTTCCAGCACTCTTGCTCTTCTCAAACTTTGTTATTATATCATACATTTCTTCTGTTGTTGTATTTTTGAATTTGAACGTACGGTTGTGATATTGAAGTGTTCGAAGTTTTTTTGACAGCTAATATTTTTTCTTTATTATTATTAAATTGTTATGGGTTTACATTTTTCTTAATTCTAATCCCGCGAAGCCTTTGGCTTGTCTGCAGGATATAATATTTAGAAAATAGTAAATAGGTTATAACATTTTTTCTTCATTGCGAATTTATGACGTATTGTTTTAATATTTTTTTTTCTTCTATAAGTATTTGAAATGTTTAAGATACTAATGGGTACATTATTAAATATATTTGGTATTGCAATATTTAGTGAATTTTTTCCGTAGGTATTCTTGTGGCGTTCTACTTTGTACCTTCCTTCTGCTCGACGTCTTGTGTTGTGAGGGTGATCGATTGGTTTGAGAAATCTAGGATCATTGTAGAATTCGTTGATCAGGATGGTGCTGTATAAACTTTTGATATTTAGAATTTGTAGCTTGGTAGCTATATTGTTTGTTGTATTGGTTCTGTTGTTGGTGTGGATGATAGTTCTGTCGCTATATATTGAGTTGTTGGTATTAGTGTTAATGCTTACATTTGCAGTGTTGTGGATATGTGTGCAGTTAGAAGTTGTGCTGGTGAGGTTTGTAGCGTTGACATTGGTGTTATTGTTGGTCATGTTGATGTTTGGTGTTATAAAGTTGCTACTCGTGTTTATGTATGGGGTGGTATTGATATGATTTGTGTTGATGTTGGTGTTACTGTTGTTTTCTCTTCTATTGTTGTTTGTTGTATTGTTGTTAATGTTGCTTGTATTGATGTTACTCAGATTTTGGTTGTTGATATTTAAGTTGTTAGAGTTTGCTATGTTATGATTTATATTGTTTAGGCTTGTGTTGTTGAGGTTTATGTTGAAATTTGTAATGTTGATATTCATGTTGTTGATATTTGTATAGATATTTCTGTTGTTTTCGTTTATGTTGTAGATATTTGTGTTGTTGTTGTTTAGGTTAATGTTATGTACATTTGTGTTGTTAGTGTTGCCATAAATTTGTTCATATTGCAGTGGATGTTTGTTGTATTCGTAATTTTTTAATAATATTTTCAGTATTTGATTTTGTGTTTGCTGTAGACTTTTACAATATGTTGAACTGCCCCAGGCAGTTATACCATGCCTAATGTATGATTCTGCTAGAGAGAAGTAGGCTTGTTTCAAAACTTGAAAAGTTGCACAATTACTTAAATGAAATAGGCTATATGCAGTTTGTCTAAGTTTTTTTCTTAGGTGGTTTATATGTGTTAGCCATTTAAAATTTTCTTCTACATATACTCCGAGGTATTTATATGTTTTGACCGACTCTATTATTGTGTTGCATGCGCTTGTATTACATATGTTAGCATTATGCATACATTCATTGTTGTGAAATTTAATGTTAATTGCATTGTTCGCAAGATGTGTTGGTTTAATGTGTAACACTTTTGTTTTTGATGCGTTGATGACAAGACCATTATCGTGGCACCATTTTGTTATCTTGTTTAGCTCATTTTGCATGACTCTGATAGCATCTTCTAGTTTTTTATTAGATACTACAATTGCAGTGTCGTCTGCATATGCAAATACAGAGCTTTCTTTTAGTATATTTATCATGTCATTTGCATATATAAGGTAGAGAATGGGACCAAGTTTTGAGCCTTGTGGAACGCCATTGCAATTTGAAGAAGTCTCATTGCTCAAAGTGTTGCCGATTTTGACCCTATATGTTCTAAGTTCTAGGTACTGTTTCAACCATTGCAAGCAATTACCTCTTATTCCATTTCTTTCTAATATTTCCAAAAGTTTAGAGTGTGAAAGTGTATCAAACGCTTTGCTGAAATCTATAAATAATGTTAAGCAGTGGAGGTTTTCATTTAAGCATTTGTTTATATGATTTGAGAAGTTTCCCAATAATTTATTTATATTTTTCCCTTTCTGGAATCCATATTGGTTATCATTTAAAATGTTATATTTGCTTAAAAATTCATTTACAGTTCTCGTTTTGATATACTTCAATTTGCCGCCTGAGGTCCGAAACCGAATCCAAGAAATATTTTTTAAGAGCCTCTGCTTTTATCTCATCACTTATAATGTGCTCGCCTTCCTCATTTTTCAACAATTTCTCTGATTTAACATTTTTTCCAATTATCTTATTCAGAAATTTCCAACATTTTTTCGGCTGTAGCTTGAATTCTCTTAAATTGTCCTCATAGTAGTTTTTTAGTGATTCCTTGCATGCGTTTTTAATTATTCTGCTGATTCTTTTTAACTTGGCCTCTGTGTCAGGGTTTCTTCTCTTTCTTCTAGTTTTGAGCAATGTGTTTTTGTATTCAATGAGCTTTTGCAGATTTCCATTGATCCATGGAGTTATTTCATACTTAATTAGTTTTTTTCTTCTTGACTCAATTGTAGAACATCTTACTGAATTTGATATACACGACAATACTTCTCTTGTGTCAGACGAAACATCGCCGTTGAGGTTTAAACTATCTAAATTTTGACGTAACCGTTCCTTAACACAATCATAACTGCAGTGTTGTCGTTTTATTTCAATAAAATCACAGTTATCCTTGCTCAAATTTAGACTGCAGGAAATAAGATTATGGTCTGTAAGATTACATTCAACGGAATCTATATGTATACCGATTTGCAAATTGCTATATACATTATCTATTGAACTACCGCTGCAGGGACGAGTAGTCATACTATGGCAGTTTATATATCCATAACAGTTAAGTAAACTCAGTAACTCCTGTGATACGTTGTCTAAAATATTCAGATTCGAATCACCTACAAAAATGCATGGCATCAGGCCGAATCGCAAAAGTAAAGCTTCCAAATAGTCCAAGAATATAGGTACGGTACATTTTTGGGAACGATAAAACGAAACGATCTTTAAAGCTTTGCCTCTGATGTTTTTGGACACTATAGACAATACAATTGTATCAATAAAATCCCTGCTTTCACACACATCAACATTAAAATGTAAGCCTTCATTGATATATACTGTTGTACCGCCATAACAGTCTTTTCTGCAACAGTGCACAGCTTTATATCCGGGAATATTGTATAGATCTGTAAGCTCTTGTCTAAACCATGTTTCTTGAACGCAAATAATACTGGGTAAGATTGGAATATTTGATATTAAACTGCGAAATCTATTAAATTTATTTATCGGCGAAATACTTCTGCTATTAACTGACAATATATTAAATTTGTTTTTATTTAAATTCATTAAATGAGATTCAAAGGACATGAAGTTATTAAAGTATTGGTTAGTAATAGAATTCATAAAAAAAAAAAATAAAAAAGAGATTACAAAACATTCAATAAAAACGACAAAATAGTGTGTTTGATGTTAATTATTTGCCGGTGATAAATATTGTGCACCCGGTTCCACATCACTGTCATCACCAGAATCTGCATGAATAATTTGCTTGCTTCTACGGCTTCTATTTGTTGTTGCTTCCAAGAGAAGTTCATCTACTTCTTCGGCACATCGTATTAACTTTGGCTTTGATAATTCGCTTCTCTTTGTAAAAACACGTCCGTCATACGCATATATTCTACGGTATCCAACTGTCTTTAACGTTCGGGCATGATTAAGCAGTGCAAGTGTCTCTCTACTGAGGAAATCATTCACAAAAATTGATTTGGTTTCTTCTTTTTCCATTAATTTAGATTTCGCAGCCATTAATGCCTGTTTTGTTTTAAATTAATTGCATTTTACAACAATCGTTTGTTTTTTGGCGTTATTTTTATTTTTCAAAAAATAAGCAGTATCAACTTCTTCGGGTTTTAAATGAACTTCGACTTTTTTCATGATTGATATTATTGTATCAACTGCGGTTGCATCTCCAACATTCTCTACGCCATTAACTAAACAATCGTTTTTAACTCGGCTGTCGTTTAATATTTTAACGAACTGTTTTAATTCACTTATCTCAGCTTTTAACATTTTATTTTCTTTCTGGACTGCATCTATTTTTTCTTATTTTCTGTTACACCTTTCAATAACTCATCAAATTGTTTGGACATAAACATCATCGACTTATGCATATCATCCAGCTGATCGAGCTTGTTCAGTTTTGTTTTGATCAAATTCAATTCGCTGTTAATGTTGTTGTTTTTGTTTTTTCCACTTTCGCAACAGAGATGGCATATGTATTCAATGTTCTCATCGTTCATCAGCTGTTCAAATTGACGTTTGTTTAGTTCAGTGCAAAGAGAGTGAAACGTTTTGGAGCATCTATCACACTGAATGGAATTATCAGATTCTTCTTCTTTCACCACCAGCTTGCATTGTTCACAGAAAATCTTAGGATTTTTAATACTACGGCGACTGGATTTAGGCATATTTGATGCAATTAAGATGACAAACAACTAAGTCTAAAATTTTAAATTTACCAGACTATTTAAAGATGATTCAGTATCCCGCAATATGCAAATTAAATTTTCTTTATCAGAGCACTTGTAAAAAAATGACTTTCTCGCGAATAGGGTTGCCAGCTTGTTTTTGTGGATATCTAACACTTCTCCACTTGAGACCAAACATTTTTTGAACTTGAATACGATTTGAGATAAATTTGAGATTTTTTTCTAATTTTTTTATTCTCGTTAGGCAGCGCTGTTTTGTGCAATCGCTTACAGATCTAGTAGCGTTTAAAAAACACATGTTGCAGCTGCATGAATTCATTTATTACAAATATAATAGAAGTGAAAATAGTGAAAAAAGCAAGTGTTTAAAAATATAAATAAATAAAAGTGCATTTAAGTGAAGGAAATACAATTAAAGGTAAGCAAAGTATAAATAATTAATATAAAAATGAATAGATCAAAGAAAGTTAAAAGTGAGGTAAGGCAGGCGGTGGCTTTGCTGTCGAAGCACTCATTTGCCGATAAAACTTTGGCAATGGGACCTTCGACATCAAATGCTTGTGGAAACGTGTCTGTTTTTATGTTATGATTGTAATTAATATTAACTAAATCTAATTAATCTTTCCAGAAGCTTACAATCAAAAATTTGCAGCTGCATCTTCGGACAGCGAGTTCGAAAGAACTCTCATATCATATCCTTCATAAGAAGCTAAATTATGTAAATAGAAAAAAGGAAAATATCTCCCAAATTAATTAATGTTTTTTTATTATTAAAAATAACTCAAATGAATTGTTTTTTATGATCTCATTATTTTATGTTTTTTTTATATAATAAATAAGTACAAAACTAAGTAAAAAACATTATTTATATCTTAAATTTATATAAACGGGCTTTCTTTAATATGGCAATTCCGTACTATACATTTGAAATCAATTGGAGAAATTTCTTTGATATCAAGTTGAGAATCATAAATTTCTCAATTTGATAACTAAGAAAATCACCATATTAAAAATGAGCCTTTTAGGTTGAGAAGACTATAATCGTACTATTGAGGTGCATTTGAGAATTAACGTTGGAGATTTGAGAATCGTATTGGATATCAAAAGCATCGCAAGTTGATATCAAACAATAATGTTTATTGGGTAGCAATACGAAATACACAAACAACTTTGCCTTATTTGTTTTTTTTGTCGTACTACACTCTATACCAGTGATGGAAAATTCAATACTATTGTACTATTTTCAGTACTTTTTCACAACAAAAATACCACAGTACCCCCACATCATATTTAGTACTCTTTGTTTGTTTTGCTTTGCCCCCTGTTTAGAAATCCAGCGTTACTATTTTCATAATCATTGACAACATTGGCTTCAAAACAAGAACATAAGTCCCCTTTTACAGTTGAGAAATTGAAAGGCAGACATTTTTCTCATTCCGCTTTGAACTTGCCTAAACCTTTTAGAGTTGCGAAATTAATAGACAGACAGACATTTTTTGTTTATTTTTTCGTTCTGTTTCTATGTTGATTGTTGTGGAAATTTTTATTAGAAAAACGCATTGAAAATAAAAGAAATTAAAAAACATATTCAAACAACTGTTAATTATAAAGTTTTTGTTATCAATAAATCTATTTGGTTAATAAATTTAATTATTTTTGCAATACGCGCATTAAAGTGAGAAAAATGATGTGAAGCAACAACATGAAAAATGCGAAGGGTGGAAACTGTAAACGAAAAATGTCTTAAAATGTCCAGTACAGTAGAGGTCTACCGCACACTCTTCCTCTTCATCAAACTTCGTCTGTCTGTCTTTCAATTTCTCAACTGTAAAAGGGGACTAAGGAATGCAAAAATTCGTTATTCATGTTATTTATTTGATCTGGGATAAGCTAATCTACAAAAGTAAACAAATGCTAAAGAATTAAAGTTGTTTGTGGTACTATTTAGATACATTTTTTAAATTTTTTATGTTTCGTACATTTTTGTAGTTCTCATTTCTTGTTTGAGATTTTCTGTGTATCATATTTTTTTTTTTTTTTTTTGCATTTAATTTTTTAGTCTTCATATTTGAAATGACAATAAGTATTTATTTGAAATGACAATAAGTATTCAAATCTTAATACTAAAAAGAAAATAACGAAAATAATAAGCCCAGCCAGTGCTAGACAAAAATTTTTATGATACTAAAAAATTTCACATCAACTGATCCAGTCATCTGTTTTGCGCTTGAGTTAAAGCAAGGGTATCCCTCCTTCTCAACCGATTGTGGCCACTAAAGTTGAGGATGTCTCGTGCAAGTGGGTTTGGATGGTGTTCAAGTTTGCTGACGTACTTTGACGCATATTTTGTAAATTCGACTTTTACTAATGGCACGCCTAGATCTTTGTGGATTCGAGAATTTTTAACATACCATGGAGCTGCAGTAATTATACGTAGAATTTTATTTTGACCCCTTTGAATTTTTTCAATGTTGGATGCTGAGGCAGTACCCCATAATTGAATTCCATAGCACCAGATTGGCTTTAATATTGCATTGTACAACAAAAGTTTGCAATCCAATTTTAATGTAGAGTTTCTGCCGATTAGCCAATTAAGTTGCACTGCTTTTAATCTCATTTGTGTAAGTTTCGCTTCAATATGAGACTTCCAGGTTAAACGGCGGTCGAGGTGAATGCCGAGGTATTTGACTTCATTGTGTTGCGGGATAATTTGATTATTTATTCTGATGAACGAGCAGGTATCTTTTTGCAATGTGAAAGTTATATGAATACATTTCTGTTCGTTAACCCTGATTTTCCAAAGCTCTAGCCAATTCTCTAGCTTATAAACATAATTCTGCAAATTCTGTGATGCAACTTGGTGGTCCTTATGGACGCTGATAAAGGCTGTATCGTCTGCAAAAGTTGACGTATGGATTTTGGGGTCTGACGGCATGTCGGAGGCATAAATCAAATATAAAGTAGGCCCCAGTATGCTACCCTGTGGCACACCTGATTCAATTGGCTGAGCGGTACTTAAAAAATCACCTTCTTTGATTTTAAATTTGCGACCGTATAAATAACTTTCCATGAGTTTATGGGTGTTAGCAGGCAGAGTTAATTTTATTTTGTGCATTAAACCGTCATGCCAAACTTTATCGAACGCTTGCGACACATCAATGAAAAGGGCGGAGCAGTATTTTTTGTCTTCAAACGACCCTCTTATCACATTTACCAATCTGTGTGTTTGTTCGATGGTGCTGTGTTTAGCTCTGAAGCCGAATTGATGATTAGGAATACATTCAGTGTCATTCAGAATTGGAGTCAACTTAGTCATTAACAATTTTTCAAACAGTTTTGAAATTGTCGGCAGTAGACTAATTGGCCTACATGACTCCACTTTGGTGTGGTCCTTCCCTGACTTAGGAATCATAGTGATCATAGACACCTTCCAATCTGCAGGATAGTATTCTAGACGTAAAATAGCGTTGAAGATAAAGAGGATAATTCTTCTTGCTACACGAGGTAACTCCACAAGCATTTTATTGCTGATTTTATCCATACCTGGAGCCTTTCTAAGGTACAGAGTACCAATAGCGTTTTGGACATTACGAAAGTTCAGTCTTAGAGGTACAGGAGGCCTTATAACAAGTGGTGGCAAATCAGATTCGTTATTATTTGAGTTGTTTATAGTAAACACATTTCTCAAATGGTTAACAAATAATGTCCCTTTCTCGGAATCAATTCTAGCCCAGTCACCAGTCGGATTTCGCAAAGGAGGTTTTCCTCTGACTGGTCTTTTTAAACCTCTTGCCGCCCTCCATAACGAGTAGTCAGATTGTGGGGTACTATCAAGACCTTCCAAGTAAGATCTAAGTGAGGCCGTTCTTTGGGTTTCTAAGAAATGTCTTAGTATATCTCTGCATTCCCGTAGCCTAGCTTTCAGTTCAGGAGACCTGTGAATTTGCCACTCTCTTCTCATTCTTCTTTTTTCTGATAGGAGATGTTCGAGTTCAGAGAAATAAGTTCTGTTTGTCCTATTTCTACATTCAACGTGATAAGTGGAAGCGTGATGCACAGCTCGTCGAAGGTCCTCGGTAAAGTTGCCAATCGACTCATCAATATCGTCGGTAGTTCTCAACACAACATTTTCCGTGCAATGAGAACTTAAATACTTTTTGTATTTTATCCAACCTACTCGGGTCTTAGTCATGTTCATAAATGGAGAACCACACACTTGAGGGAAATGCATTGAAATGATAGTAGGAGAGTGATCTGAGGACAAGTCCAGTGAAGGAGCCACTTGCATCCATTCTACAGGGATATTTTTCACTACCCCAAAGTCAATAACATCGGGAATCTTCCGTCGGTCCGTCGGCCAATAGGTGGGATGTCCACTTGAGAGTACATCTAAGCCCATTTTAGCAATGGTGTTGAAGAGTACGCGACCCTTTGGGGTTACCAGACGTGAACCCCAAAATGTGTGTTTGGCGTTAAAGTCACCAGCAACTAAAAATCTAGCTCCAAGGGATTTAAAGAAGTTATGGTATTGGTGTTCTTTTATTGAAAATCGAGGCGGAGAATAAATTGATGATAAAACAAAATTGTACTGACAGAATTCAATACAAATGTTTGTTGCTTGTAGGTAATTCTCACATATGTTGTTCATTAAATAATGTTTTATTCTGTTCTTTATAAGAATTGCCGAACCTCCACATGCTCTTCCGCGGGGATCTTTAGTATCATACAACACGTAGCCATTAATTTTGAAGTACCCTGCCGCCGTCAAGTGAGTTTCAGCAATCATCATGACATCAATCTGCTTATCCATCAAGAAGTGTTCAAGTTCGTTTTTATGTTGGCGGAGGCCGTTCGCATTCCAAGAACAAATTTTTAAACAAATCATTTCTTTAAAATGGCTTGTAAGATAGTGGATTGCATTTTCAGCATTTCCTGCATCATGGATGTCATAGTGGTCGTAAAAGTGTTCATAGTTTGGACAAGTATCTGCAATGTAGTCTCTAGAGTGTTAATATTAGGATCGAAATATTGTGATTTAGGTTCCTGCTCCAAACCTGGCATATTAGATTTAACCACCTTTGCGTAAGAAACTTGTCTAGAACTAGGCGCGTTTGCATGAGTAGTGGACCGTAACAATTGAGGGAAATTGTTACTCGAAGCAAAATTAGGCTGTTGAGAATGATCAGGTAATACTGACGTCTTGTTGGTTCTTATGCCTTTCAAATGAGTGTAAATTGGACAACCTCTATAATTTGCGGTATGATTACCTCCGCAGTTACTGAATTTTTTAATTTTTGAATCAGTTTTCGACTTATCGCATTGAGCAGTTGCATGTAGCTCCCCACACGCAACACAAACTGACGGCAATTTACAATACGCCTTGGTGTGACCAAATTCTTGACAGTGTCAAAAGCCTTAGAATATGGCCGAAAATTTAAAATCGTTACCGATCATCGTCCACTAACTTGGATAATGAGTCTAAAGGACCCCAACTCCAAACTAGTGAGATGAAGGTTAAAGCTGGAGGAGTACGACTACGAGATCCATTACAAAAAAGGTGCAATGAACACAAACGCCGATGCCCTTAGTCGTGTAAAAATTGACGTAAATCATATGGATATTAATATTAATGACACTACTTCAAATCAAGGTACACAGGGTACCACAATCCATTCCTCCGACGAGAACTTTGACGATGACATCTTCATATCTGAAAGGCCACTTAATGAATTTAATTTACAAATAGTCCTAGAGAAAACAGCATTGGGAAGCCCAATGACAATAGAAACAATTTTCAGAAACAGACAAAGACGAATAATTAGACGACCCAATTTTAACGAACAAGTAATGATAGACATATTTAAAAAATATTTTCCACCTAACAAGCTAACAGTAATATATACTGATGACAACATTTTTAAGACAGTACAGAATATCTATTCAAAATATTTCTCACACAATAAACTTTTCAAATTACTAAGATGTACAAAATTTCTGGAAGATATTAGACAAAACGATGACCAAGAAAATTTGGTAAAAGAATATCATGAAAATAGTAACCACCGCGGAATTAACGAGTGCTACGAGCACTTGCAAAGAAAATATTATTTTCCATATATGAAAGAATTAATTACTAAAACTATTAACAATTGCGATAGATGCCAAACTCTAAAGTACGATAGACAACCACCCAAAATAAAATTCAGACTACTCGAAACCCCCTCTAAACCATTAGATACACTGCATATCGACTTATACACAATAAATAATCATCAAAATTTAACAATTATAGATAAATTTTCAAAATTCGCAGCAGCATACGTTCTTGTAAACAGGAATAGTATAACAGTACTTAAATCATTTCTGAGCTCATACGGCATTCCTAAAAAAATTATATGTGACCAAGGATCTGAGTTTACAAGCAATATTTTCAAAGAATTCTGCAGACAATATGGTATTGAACTACACCATACTTCATTTCAACAAACAAGTAGCAACTCGCCTGTCGAAAGACTCCATTCTACGTTCACCGAAATTGATAGACTCATTCTGGAAGAAAAAAAAACCCGCAGAATGGAGTCCGACCATCAAGAGTTGATGACAGAAGTTGTATTAACATATAATAACTCAGTACATTCGGCCACAAAACTAACCCCTTTTGAGCTCTTTCATGGCCGAACATACGAATTTGATAAAAATCTAAAATTCAACAATGAACATGATTACTTGAGAAAACTTAATGAATTTCAAGAAACTTTATACCCAAAAATTAAAGAAAAATTAGAGGTTTCCGCTCTTAATCGTACAAACAAATTAAATGAATCTAGGGAAGATCCAGAGCCTAGGCAAAGTAATGAAACAATATATAGAAATAAAAGTAAACGTAATAAAATCACTTCGAGATTTTCCAAACATAAAGTAAAAGAAGACAATTTGCATACAATTACTAGCACCAATAACCAGAAAATACATAAATCCCGACTAAAAAAGAAACGAAAAAAATCTTCTTTTTAGGGCCACTTTAACTACGGCACAATATATTGAGATTCGAGACCTAACATCTAACATGGGTGTTTTGCCAATAGACTTGGGACCAGCAAGACACATAACAGGATACAGCAACCTCATTCATGTGATTAATCTGGATAAATATAGGGAAAACATTGAAAACATCAACAACACTCTTAGGACCTTCGAACGAAACAGTTCAACAGGAACCCAGACTGAAACCACAAAATTGAAACTCAGAGAACTGAAACTAAAATTAAACAGTTTAATGACCAAACGCAGCAAACGAGGACTGATTGACGGAGTTGGACATGCAATTAAATTTATTACAGGAAACATGGACGCATATGACGCTCATAAAATAAATGATCAAATTGAACAACTCAAATTTAATCAAATAGAATTTCAGAAGACCTTGACAAAGGACCATAGATTTAACCTAAATATGGTTGCGAGATTTTCCAATATAACCAATCACATAAATGAGATGCAAGAAACCATACAGCATTTTTTAAACAAACAGGCAAATCTAACTAACCACATAATAAAAAGTTCAGAATTCTCAATCAGAGAAATTCAATACCTTAACCAAATTAACTACAATATTGATATACTAACAAGTCATATTAACGACATTTCGGAGGCAATTATTTTGGCAAAACTTAACATAATTCCTAAATTAATTTTACACCCAGAGGAAATAGAACAGATTAGCAAACATTTAGAGGACGAATCTATTAAAACCAAATCAATAGAAAACATATACGAATTACTAGGACTCCAGGCTTATTACAACGAATCCAATATTATTTTTAATGTACTGATCCCCAACCTTGATCCCAAACCCTACAAATTTTATCATGTAATTCCCTTGCCCATTAATAGATCTAAGATTATTATAAGTGAACCTTACTTAATGTATAATGAATTTAAAATTTTATATATATCAGAGAAATGTTCAAAAATAGAAAATATATTTTTTTGTTCAAAATTTAAAAATGAAGAAGCAATCTCCAACTCTAGTTGTATCGGCCATCTCTTTAAAAACCAGGATGCACAGTGTGTTACCAACGACGTCGGCGAGACACAATCAATTTGGCAACCAGAACCTTACTTAATCGTATTCATTAATATTCCTAAAACACAGATCGAGACTACTTGCAAAATCAACAACCACTCCTTGCATGGAACAGGCGTAGTGCATTACAAACACTGTGAAGTATACGTAAATAATATAACCTATGGTGACGACATCAATACATTCTGGGATGACGTATATATTGCCCCAGTATCAACCTCCCAAATTCATGCTTCAACTGAGATGAAAACTATTACCCTAAAAAAACTATCAGATTATAACATCAACCAGCAAAACGAGATTATTTCAATATCATCCAGACTAGATGTGCAGAACTTAATTGAATCCTTCATATGGCTAATTATCATTGCAGTAACAATTTATATCTTGAGAAGAGTATACAAGTTAAATATTAAACAAGAAGTCAACAATGAAGCTGCAGTCCCTTCAGTTCCTTCTGTCCCTACGCTTCAAACTGGGCAGGGAGGAGTTATGTACACACTACCAACTACAACAAAGAGGCCAATACACTAGACAGGAAATTGCTCCAATTGAATTCTTTAGAATTATTCCAAATTTCATTTTTGGCTCAATTCATATTTTTGACTTGTACGTAAGTTCAATAAACTGAACTTCCGTACAAGTAAATGCAAACATAACATTTCACAATATTTATAATTTAGCCTAAGTTGCATTGTATTCTTTTTCCTAGTAATTAATATTAAAAACCATTGTAAATAATATTAAGAAAATTATAAAAAACCATTGTAAACAAAATAAAAATTTGAGAAATAAATTGGTGTTCAACCTAAACGGTTGATTTTTTTTGAACTTAATTAAATACAGTTCTTTAATTCGCGCCAATCAAAAAGAAAAAATAATAATTTTGCCCACAGTGTTCATTCTTTGTCAGAGAAAGTACTTTAGTTATCCCATATTCGATTTTATTATATGTGACCCGGCCTATGAAAAGGTGCCTTATGACTCAAAAAAGAAATTGCGAGACACGGCTGTTAAAGATAAACAATGCATTTCGTCAGTGTGTGTTGGACAAAATAAGAATAATGCTATGATATATCTGAAATGGCGGTTGGTTAGAGGACTCAACACTTTCACCACGTGAAATAGCGTATCAAAAACTATCGAGACCAAAAAAAAAGTGGAGAAATTTTTTTTGAGTCAGCCACCTTTTCATGGGCCAGGTCACATATATCGAAAATATAAAAATTATTTAAATATTTAATAATATAAAGCATGCATGCCCCCCATGGACCAATAATCACAAATCTGACTATGTTACGGTCTTCTTCATACAAAGTATTTTACTTACCTCAAATTTTAAACTTATAATATAAAGTTTTCATAGGAGAAAATCATAAGAAAAATTAAAAGAATTGCAACAAAATTCCAAAGCTACGCCCACCGCCCACAAACCAAAAATCTGTCTCCGTCTTGCACCAACAGAGCAAAAATACTTTAACTATGGAAAGAGAATTGGACATACATATGTACATGCATCCGGACAACAACGAAATTAAATACATATGTATATAGATATTTGTATATATTTATTCGTTTTCTATTCAATGTATAACAGTTTTTAAAATTTATGTTACAACCAATTATGTTACAAGGCCCATTTGTTCATCAGGGCTCTCTCAATTGACAGCAAATAGTTTCTACTTTCTAGTTATAAGATTTGAATACTTATTGTTAGGCCTAGGAACTAAAGGCATATTCAATAAATAACTAAAAAAATTCTTAATGTATTTTTAATATTTTAAAATGAATCATAATAGATCTAGGGTCTCTGAGTGGATTTATATATTGTGTACAATACAATTCATAACCTAAAAGTACGCATTTTGTCTTTTTTGAAAATCAAAATTGGATAGTTTTTCAAAATTAAGGAAATCCCCAAATTAACTGTTTTATAAATCTTACAAGGAATGATAATATATGTATGTACATCTGTTTAATTTCAGGAAAAAGACATGTCTATATCATATATTTTATCAGAAAAACCAACCCTTCATGAAATATTGATGCATGAAAAACATGATTTCGAAATAAAAGTTATGAGAGCTGCTAAAAGGAAACGTTGGTTGAAAGGTGAGATAAAAACTTTTTTCGGGTTCTGTAAGATAAGATTTTGTAAATAATATACATATGAGTCATTCCATGTCAAACGGTACGGATTTTTTACATCACTAACTTGGATTGCTTCGGCAGTTTGTGTGTGCATTCTTCTCTTAAAAATATTTTATACGTGTTTCAAGAAAAAAATATAAATTTTTTTTTCAAATGTTATGACCAATTGAACTTTGGTGAAATGGCGATTTTTTCAAAGAGGTGTGTTCATTCAATCGCATGTAACTCCTGAAATACTGGATCGATTTTAATGTGCTACACCTTGTTTTGAAGGTAATTTCAATTTCTTCTACAATACCAAAGCGGTATGACATATCCCCATAGCATTTTTTTAAGTTTGTATAATTTTAATCCTTTTATTTCGATTTTCAAACTGATTACATCTTTTTTTTTTAAATTTTGAGAGTGTGTTCTGAAGTGGTGAAATAATGCGTTCTTTTTTTTTACAAATTCGTACCGTTTGACTTGGAATGACTCATATGTATATGGTTAAAGGCTGTATTTTTTATTTTAATTTCAATAAAATACAAAATACAGTACTGGTGAGAGAGAATTCTATGAACATAATCAGGTCTATTCGGGAATACGCGCTTCACTTCTTCGTCGTCGAACGTTCACTTTCGACATTTCATCTTCGACATATTCTAAAATACGAGTGAAGAATTATCGTTTGCAGTAATCGACTTTTTGTAATCTCTTATGAAAAACATAAACATTAAAAACAGAGAAAAATTTAAAAACAAAAATATAATTTAAAAATAAAAATTAAGATGGATTCGATTGCATTTTTAATTAATGCACAACCTGAAAACCTTAGAGGAATAATTAAAAATTTAAGAAATAACACGCCGGATATATTTAAATTGAATGATGCCAGGTAGGCATGTTTATTAAAAATTTAAAATCACCTCTTCTAATACCAAAAGAAGTATTAGGAAAAGATTTTAGAATCAACAAAGAGGCATTTAAATATATTTTATCTGAATTGGAAGATTGCTGTAATCACGGCTTGGATGCTTAACCCTTTCATGCCCACTTTTTTCTAGGTGGTGTTAAAAATATGAAACCTTGTTTTTCTGTTTATTTTGGGCTCAGATAAGGTATATACCAAGTTTCGGACACCAGGTCCTTCCAGGAAGGAGTCCAGAGGAAGTTGCTTTTAAGCAACAATGGGCATTAGTGGTATAAAAATTTTAAAAGGAACAAATTTTTTATTTGTTTGTTTTTGTTTTTATAACTAAAATCACATTTTCTTTCAGCCATAGTGTTACGGATTTTTTTTTCTTGCGCATGCCTAATTTTCTTTTCCTAACCCATTATTGCATATGACACACACTTCTTTTATTCATTGCTTGGTTACAAATATGGCATACTTGAAATTCCTCAATTTTTTTTTCTCGTCGCTAACGTTTCTTTTGTTGTTTACAACGAAAAACAAAGAAAAGAGAATATGCAAGTGGCCTGATAGAACCGCAATTAAATAGAATGATCTAGAAGGAAAAAAAAATATAACCTGTTTGTCATACACACACACTGATTGTCCTTGTTGTTGCTGTTCTCCCTCATCCAGTAGAATACGGCCACGTAGCATATTTAGCATACCAGTATGAGTGTAGAGTTTTTTTTGTTTACTTACATACACATGATATTCTTTCACAACAACAACATATCAAAACCAATGGTATGACAAACATTCAGAGAATGCAGAAACCGTTACATTCTTGTGCATTTTTGGCTTCTTAAGAAAATGTACAACAGGTTAAAAGTCAGTCGTGATCGAGAAGCAAAACCAAAAAGTACAAAAATTTAAAAGGGTGCAAAAATAGAAAAAATGGAAAAAAGTGGCAAAGGAATTTTTTTTAAAAAAAAAGGTGCAGTGTCAATCTTATAAGTAAAAACTAAACAAAAAGTAAACTGAAGAATTCAAATACATAAATTAAAGTGCTAAATATTCCGACTTATAAACGTGACGTGTTTTAGTTTTTTTTCCATATTTATTTCGGTTTCCTTAATTTGTGCATTATTTTTCCAACAAAGCAAAACTTTTATAACTGCTAAAAATAATTAAAAACTACGTGGATGGCAACTTCATAAAGACGAAACAAAAGAAATTCAAATAGCTAGAGAAATAAAATAATAGCTATAAAATTAAACCGAAATGAGAAAAAATCAAATTGATATCTAAAAAGTTAAAACAGGGAAAAACTAGGCAAAATGTTTAAAAAAATAACAAACCAAAAAAATATTAATTAAAATAAAAAAATTATAAAATTATTGTGAAAATAAAAAAATTGTAAACAACCAAGAAAACTTAAAAATGCGAAGAAAAAGAAAATTCTTAAAATAACGTCATCAGCACTTTAATCCTCGATGTGTGTACATAATTTAATATAAAAACCAAGAACAACAAAATTTTCTTATCATTTTTCTTTGTACACACCAAAATTATTCTACTGTACACACATTTAAAAACAGCAATAGTGAAAAAAATATAAAGAATACTAACATTCACACAATTGTATATAGCAGCACAATTAGCAGAAAATACAGCAGCAACACTAACTACAGCAGCCGTCAATAAAGCCGGTGGAAAACCAGCTGTTTTTGTTTCCTCTACCACACAAACACCAACAAAACGATTTACAAAAAAGTCTAAAATAAAAGTGCATTTTTTTTAAAAAGAATTACAAATACAACAACAACACCTGACATACCAACTGTAGTGCAACTACCACAACAACAACTCCTGCCAAGTCAACTGTAGCACAACTCCTACAACAACAACGCCTGCTAAATCAACAACAACCACGATGACACCACTTAAGTATACTATTATTATAAAATTATCAATATTATTAGAATAGTTATTTTTTAGAGTTAGTACCTTTTTTCTTTATATATATTAGTATTAGTAATATTATTATATAGTACTAGTAATAGTATTAGTTTTATTATTGTCAGTATATTAGTTTTATATCTACAAAAAAGAAAAAAATTAATGAATTATTAAAGAAAAGTTTGTGAATTTTAAAATGAATTGCTAACAGTCTTTATTCTAAAGGAGGAATGTTAGGAACGTCTATGTAAAGTAAGTAAAGATCACCACACATGGGACAGATTAAATAAATGTAGAGTACCCGTCTGTCATAGGTTGGGGTAGGGAACAGTGTACCCTACATGGCGCAACACCTTGCCATATCATCACCAGCGTGATGCAGCCTCATTTTTGGATTTCCTAGGTTTCCCTTAGCCTCTTTCAGGTTCTTTTAAGAAATCTTTGTCACCGTGGCACTATGCATTTTTTCTGAAATTTTTCTACATACTCCTAGGGTGTGAGTATGTATATATGCTTATGCGTCAAAACCCGGGTCAAGAACCACATTTGCTTCTGAGCTAGCGGGCCACCTTCTATACCCCCTTGACCGGTTTTGAGTGGGTTAGGTGATTGTTTTAATTATTTGACGGCGCGTAACAATAGTTCCGATAAAACAATTTTATAATTTCGAAATTCTAATATATTTCAGTTTTACGTGACTCTGTTTTTAGATTCTTGTCCACAATTAAATGCTTGTTAACATATTTTTTGATGTTTTTGCATTTTATTACTTTAAACGCATAAACAAAAAAAATACAATTTACCGTTATTCCTTAAATTGCAAAGGCAAAGAAATATTAGCTTTGAAAGTCAAAGTTGCTTATAAGCAACTTTGAGCGTGAAAGGGTTAAGGCCTGTTGACTAGCTGGCAGCAGCACTTCGTTTCTTCGCTGATGGAAATTACCAACATGGAGTTTGCAAGGATTGCCATCTTAATATTTCCCAGTCAACTTTTTCAAAACTTCTGTCTGAAGTATTAGTTGCAATTGAAGAGAAATTATGCCATAAATGGATAAGTATCAAAATGGATGAGCAGATAAAAGAAGAAACCCGAATGTACTTCTTTCGAAAATCGTCGATACCAGGCGTAACCATGGCTATTGATGACCACCATGGCTCTGAACTGTTGCGGTGATGTTTGTTTTTTAGACCTGGACAAAGAAACAGAATTAACTTTCATTGTATGTTTTTTATACATGTACATACTTATACTTATATTTGAAGCATACGCTTGTTATTTATTTTTCAGTTAAGTAGGTATTTTATTTTTACGCGCTAAATCAAGCGTCGAACGAAAATTATGTAGATGTGTGGTGAACAAGTATTTTAGAATGCATACAAAGTGAACAACAACATATGCTTTCTGTTTGCACATCTTTTGTTTTCTGGTACTCACATCGCTAACGTATTTTAGAATAACAAAAAGTGAATGAAACGCGTATTTGTGGTGAAAGTGACTTCCCGAATAGACCTGAATTTGTTGAATTTTTTGAACATAAATATTTGTTTTTCTTTTTAGCTAATGAAACACTTTTAAGAACATTGCTAAGTTATTGTTCATTGCATGGTGCAAGCGGTGGGGGACTTGCTTCAGTGCGGATGGAATTAGTTCTTCTTCTTCAAGAGCTTCAACAAGAGAAAACACAACAACAACTTTTAAGTCCTCTACCATTCCCAACTACGCTTCCATTGCTTAGCGCATGTGTAGCAGGAAACAAAACTGTTATTGCAGATCCAATTAAATATTTGCAAGTAAGTTATAATATTAAGAACATAAAATGCAGTGAAAGCAATTTTTCATTATTTTGTATAATTGCGCTTAATATAAAATATTTATTTAGATTATGAAAACGCGTTAATAATTTATGGACAAATTTAAAAGCTTTAAATTTAATTTCTAAATTTAGGTCGCTAAATACACACTCTTCCAGCAAAAATCTTAATTACCATACAAAGAAAACAGATTTGTTGAGGCATCCGAATTCTATGTCAATCGAATTTTGTGGGTCCCAAGAACTATCATTTAATTAGTTTATAATGACTGAATATATAATACAAGTGGCTCTGTGGTTAGAACTAAAAATAATAGGATCAATTATAACAATCTCCTGATTTTTACCAAAAATTAAGTTTAGGTGTCTCAGCATTTTGCTGTGTTATTTTACATTTTTTTTTTTTTTTTTTATTTAGCTTTTAGTTATTTATTGAATCTTCATATCTTGAACTAACAATAAGTTTTCAAATCTTAATACTAAACAGAAAATAATAAGCCGAGCCGGTGCTAGACAAAAATTTTTATGATACTACAAAAATTTCATAACAACTGATCAAGTCATCTGTTTTGCGCTTGAGTTAAAGCAACCGACTGTGGCCACTAAAGTTAAGGATGTCTCGTGCAAGTGGGTTTGGATGGTGTTCAAGTTTGCTGACGTACTTTGACGCATATTTTGTAAATTCGACTTTTACTAATGGCACGCCTAGATCTTTGTGGATTCGAGAATTTTTAACATACCATGGTGCTGCAGTAATTATACGTAGAATTTTATTTTGACCCCTTTGAATTTTTTTAATGTTTGATGCTGAGGCAGTACCCCATAATTGAATTCCATAACACCAGATTGGCTTTAGAATTGCATTGTACAACAAAAGTTTGCAATCCAACTTTAATGTAGAATTTCTGCCGATTAGCCAATTAATTTGCACTGCTTTTAATCTCATCTGGGTAAGTTTTGCGTCGATATGAGACTTCCAAGTTAAACGACGATCGAGGTGGATTCCGAGGTATTTGACTTCATTGTGTTGCGGTATAATTTGATTATTTATTCTGATGAACGAGCATGTATCTTTTCGCATTGTGAAAGTTATATGAATACATTTCTGTTCGTTAACCCTGATTTTCCAAAGCTCAAGCCAATTCTCTAGTTTATAAACATATTTCTGCAAGTTCTGTGATGCTATTTGATGGTCCTTATGAACGCTAATAAAGGCTGTATCGTCTGCAAAAGTTGAAGTATGTATTATGGGGTCTAACGGCATATCGGATGCATAAATCAAATATAAAGTTGGACCCAGTATGCTACCATGGGGTACTCCTGCTTCAATTGGCTGAGCGGGGCTTAAAAAATCGCCTTCTTTGATTGTAAATTTGCGACCATATAAATAACTTTTCATAAGTTTGTGGGTGTTAGCAGGCAGAGTTAATTTAATTTTATGCATTAAACCTTCATGCCAGACTTTGTCGAACGCTTGCGACACATCAATGAAAAGGGCGGAGCAGTATTTTTTCTCTTCAAACGACTGTCTTATCACATTTACCAATCTGTGTGTTTGTTCGATGGTACTGTGTTTAGCTCTGAACCCGAATTGGTGATTTGGGATACATTGAGTGTCGTTCAGAATTGGAATCAACTTAGCCATTAACAATTTTTCAAACAGTTTTGAAATTGTCGGCAGTAGACTAATTGGCCTATATGACTCTACTTTAGTGGGGTCCTTCCCTGGCTTAGGAATCATGGTAATCATAGATACCTTCCAATCTGCAGGATAGTATTCTAGGCGTAAAATAGCATTGAAAATAAAGAGGATGATTCTTCTAGCTACACGAGGTAACTCCACAAGCATTTTGTGGCTGATTTTATCCATACCTGGAGCTTTTTTAAGATTCAGATTACCAATAGCGCTTTGAACATCATTAAAGCTAAGTCTTAGAGGTACAGGAGGTCTAATAACGAGTGGAGGCAAATCAGATGCATTATTTGAGTTGTTTATAGTAAACACATTTCTCAAATGGTTAACAAATAAAGTCCCCTTCTCGGAATCATTTCTAGCCCAGTCTCCAGTCGGATTTCGCAGAGGAGGCTTTCCTCTAACTGGTCTTTTTAAACCTCGTGCCGCCTTCCATAACGAATAGTCAGATTGTGGGGTACTATCAAGACCCTCCAAGTAAGATTTAAGTGAAGCCATTCTTTGGGTTTCTAAGAAATTTCTTAGTATATCTCTGCATACCCGTAGCCTAGCTTTAAGTTCAGGAGACCTGTGAATTTGCCACTCTCTTCTAACTCTTCTTTTTTCTGACAGGGGATGATCGAGTTCAGCGAAATAAGTTCTATTTGTCCCACGTCTGCACTCAACGTCATATGTGGAGGCGTGATGTACAGCTCTTCGTATGTCCTCAGTAAACTTGCCAATCGACCCATCAATATCCTCGGTAGTTCTCAGCACTACATTTTCCGTGCAGTGGGAACTTAAATACTTTTTATACTTTATCCAACTTACTCTGGTTTTAGATATGTCCCGAAATGGAGAGTCATTCCCTTGAAGGAAACGCATTGAAATAATAGAAGGGGAGTGATCAGAAGACAAGTCTAATGAAGGCTCCACTTGTATCGATTCTGCAGGGATATTTTTCACTACTCCAAAGTCAATAACATCGGGAATCTTCCGTCGGTCCGTCGGCCAGTAAGTGGGATGCCCGCTTGAGAGTACATCTAAGCCAGAGGTGGACAAAATCGGTTTACACTTGTATTAGTGAGATAATGTGAGAGTTATTTAAAGTACTGTGACAAGCAAAAGTTGACACAAAGATTTTCGTATGAGGAATTAAATTAAACGAAATAACAATATCTAGAGCCACCATGCTAGAAATTTCTTTATTTAAATTTAAATCATTCAGTCTCGTCTCATCGAACTGTTCGGACGTGTTACTTTTAGTGCGGCTGAATTTTCAGTGAAAAAATCGTAATAGGTGAAAAAGTGTAAAAAGTTTAAATTAAACAAAAAAGTGAAAAAAAAATCGTAATAGGTTAAAATATATAAAAAAAAAAAAAACATTAAAAATCGTATAAAAACTGTATGAGCGTTCCTCTCAGATGTAATTCTGAGAAAGAGCTTAGCTCGACTAGAAAAACTAGATGCATCTCTGAGGAAGAATCCATAAAAAAAAATCTTTGGAGAATTTTCTCACTGCAAGAGCCGTGGAACGGCGTCGTTCCTGTTCGCCCAATATTGTGATTTCAACAGATGAAAAAACATCATCTTCATCAAATAGTGCAGTCAAACCCAAAAAACAAGTAGGTATGGATAAGTACATAACCGTTCTCAAGCGACAGAGGAGCCCGAAGTCTGCTCAAGTGTCATCAAATGCAAAAGCTCCTAAGACCGTGAGTAATGATCAAAATAGGTTTGCTCTCCTCCAGACGGATGAGCCAGAACTTCCGAAGAAGACGTTTAAGCCCCCACCAATTTATCTGAGAGAGCCGACTTCCAGTAAATTGGTACAAGGAATTGTTGCTGTAATAGGTGAAAACATGTTTAGCGTAACCTCAATTAAACATGGAAATATCTGCGAGACAAAGATCCAAGTGAATAAGGAAGATGATTTTCGAAAATTGTCCAACCAGCTGGAGAGGGAGTGTAGGGATTTCTATACCTACCAGCTGAAAAGCGCAAAAGGACTCCAAGTCGTTCTAAAGGGTATAGACCCATGTGTTGATCCCGCGGAGATAAAAACCGGTTTAATGGACAAAGGGTTCAAAATCAAGAGCGTAGTGAATATTAGAAACCGTGAAAAGATCCCTCAGCCCATGTTCAGGGTAGAATTGGAACCTGGAGATGTTGTCTTAAAGAAAAATGAGTCCCATCCCATCTACAATCTGATGTACCTTCTGCATCGTAGAATCACCGTGGAAGAACCACATAAGCGTCAGGGACCCGTACAGTGTCTCAACTGTCAAGAATTTGGTCACACCAAGGCGTATTGTAAATTGCCGACAGTTTGTGTTGCGTGTGGGGAGCTACATGCAACTGCTCAATGCGATAAGTCGAGAACTGACTCAAAAATCAAAAAATGCAGTAACTGTGGAGGTAATCATACCGCATATTATAGAGGTTGTCCAATTTACACTCATTTGAAAGGCATAAGAACCAACAAGACGTCAGTATTGCCTAATCGCCCTCAACAGCCAAATTTAGCATCGAGTGACAATTTCCCTCAATTATTACGGTCCACTAGTCATGTAAACGCGCCTAGTTCTAGACAAGTTTCTTACGCAAACGTCGTTAAATCTAATATGCCAGGTCTGGAGCAGGAACCTAAACCCCAATATTCTGAGCCGCATATCAACAATCTAGAGGCAACATTGCAGACACTTGTCCAAACTATGAACACTTTCACGACCACCATGACATCCATGATGCAGTAAATGCTGAAAATGCAATCCACTATCTTGCAAGCCATTTTAAAGAAATGATTTATTTAAAAATTTGTTTCTGGAACGCGAACGGCCTCCGCCAACATAAAAATGAACTGGAATACTTCCTGATGGATAAGCAGATTGATGTTATGATGATTGCTGAAACTCACTTGACGTCGACAGGGTACTTCAAAATTAATGGCTACGAGTTCTACGATACTAAAGACCCCCCGAGGAAGAGCTTGTGGAGGTTCGGCAATTCTTATAAAGAACAGAATAAAGCATTATCTAATGAATAACATAAGTGAGGATTACCTCCAAGCAACAAACATTTGCATTGAATTCTGTCAATACAAATTTGTTTTATCATCGATTTATTCTCCGCCTCGATTTTCAATAAAAGGACATCAATACCATAACTTCTTTAAATCCCTTGGAGCTAGATTTTTAGTTGCCGGTGACTTTAACGCCAAACACACATTTTGGGGTTCACGTCTGGTAACCCCAAAGGGTCGCGTACTCTTCAACACCATTGCTAAAATGGGCTTAGATGTACTCTCAAGTGGACATCCCACCTATTGGCCGACGGACCGACGGAAGATTCCCGATGTTATTGACTTTGGGGTAATGAAAAATATCCCTGTAGAATGGATGCAAGTGGATCCTTCACTGGACTTGTCCTCAGATCACTCTCCTACTATCATTTCAATGCATTTCCCTCAAGTGTGTGGTTCTCCATTTATGAACATGACTAAGACCCGAGTAAGTTGGATAAAATACAAAAAGTATTTAAGTTCTCATTGCACGGAAAATGTTGTGTTGAGAACTACCGACGATATTGATGAGTCGATTGGCAACTTTACCGAGGACCTGCGACGAGCTGTGCACCACGCTTCCACTTATCACGTTGAATGTAGAAATAGGACAAATAGAACTTATTTCTCTGAACTCGAACATCTCCTATCAGAAAAAAGAAGAATGAGAAGAGAGTGGCAAATTCAAAGGTCTCGTGAACTGAATGCTAGGCTACGGGAATGCAGAGATATACTAAGACATTTCTTAGAAACCCAAAGAACGGCCTCACTTAGATCTTACTTGGAAGGTCTTGATAGTACCCCACAATCTGACTACTCGTTATGGAGGGCGGCAAGAGGTTTAAAAAGACCAGTAAGAGGAAAACCTCCTTTGCGAAATCCGACTGGTGACTGGGCTAGAAATGATTCCGAGAAAGGGACATTATTTGTTAACCATTTGAGAAATGTGTTTACTATAAACATCTCAAATAATAACGAATCTGATTTGCCACCACTTGTTATAAGGCCTCCTGTACCTCTAAGACTAAACTTTCGTGATGTCCAAAACGCTATTGGTACTCTGAACCTTAGAAAGGCTCCAGGTATGGATAAAATCAGCAATAAAATGCTTGTGGAGTTACCTCGTGTAGCAAGAAGAATTATCCTCTTTATCTTCAACGCTATTTTACGCCTAGAATACTATCCTGCAGATTGGAAGGTGTCTATGATCACTATGATTCCTAAGCCAGGGAAGGACCATACCAAAGTGGAGTCGTATAGGCCAATTAGTCTACTGCCGACAATTTCAAAACTGTTTGAAAAATTGTTAATGACTAAATTGACTCCAATTCTGAATGACACTGAATGTATTCCTAATCATCAATTCGGCTTCAGGGCTAAACACAGCACCATCGAGCAAACACACAGATTGGTAAATGTGATAAGAGGGTCGTTTGAAGACAAAAAATACTGCTCCGCCCTTTTCATTGATGTGTCGCAAGCGTTCGACAAAGTTTGGCATGACGGTTTAATGCACAAAATAAAATTAACTCTGCCTGCTAACACCCATAAACTCATGGAAAGTTATTTATACGGTCGCAAATTTAAAATCAAAGAAGGTGATTTTTTAAGTACCGCTCAGCCAATTGAATCAGGTGTGCCACAGGGTAGCATACTGGGTCCTACTTTATATTTGATATATGCCTCCGACATGCCGTCAGACCCTAAAATCCATACGTCAACTTTTGCAGACGATACAGCCTTTATCAGCGTCCATCAGGACCACCAAGTTGCATCACAGAATTTGCAGAATTATGTTTATAAACTAGAGACTTGGCTAGAGCTTTGGAAAATCAGGGTTAACGAACAGAAATGTATTCATATAACTTTCACATTGCGAAAAGATACCTGCTCGTTCATCAGAATAAATAATCAAATTATCCCGCAACACAATGAAGTCAAATACCTCGGCATTCACCTCGACCGCCGTTTAACTTGGAAGTCTCATATTGAAGCGAAACTTACACAAATGAGATTAAAAGCAGTGCAACTTAATTGGCTAATCGGCAGAAACTCTACATTGAAATTGGATTGCAAACTTTTGTTGTACAATGCAATACTAAAGCCAATCTGGTGCTATGGAATTCAATTATGGGGTACTGCCTCAGCATCCAACATTGAAAAAATTCAAAGGGGTCAAAATAAAATTCTACGTATAATTACTGCAGCACCATGGTATGTTAAAAATTCTCGAATCCACAAAGATCTAGGCGTGCCATTAGTAAAAGTCGAATTTACAAAATATGCGTCAAAGTATGTCAGCAAACTTGAACACCATCCAAACCCCCTTGCACGAGACATCCTTAACTTTAGTGGCCACAATCGGTTGAGAAGGAGGGATACCCTTGCTTTAACTCAAGCGCAAAATAGATGACTGGATCAGTTGATGTGAAATTTTTTTAGTATCATAAAAATTTTTGTCTAGCACTGGCTGGGCTTATTATTTTCTTTTTAGTATTAAGATTTGAATACTTATTGTCATTTCAAATATGAAGATTCAATAAATAATTAATAATTATTTTTAAATTATTTATGTTTAAAAAAAAAAAAAAAAAAAAAATTAAATCTTTTTTGTTTTCATTGTTTTCTTCTACTTTTAACCATTCCCTTAATTTTTTAAAAATATTTTCTTATGTCTATTAAAAAGCTCTTTTTTTCCTCGTCATTATATTTATTCATGCTAGAATGGAAAGAATCGTAATGCCTCTTAATAACATTTTCTCTATACCTTTTAAATATTTGATGACATAAAAGACATTGTACGTTTCCAAACGCATTGTTTATCAGAAAATAATCTTTTAATTGCATTGCCATTTATATCAACCACTGAAATTGTAAAAAAATCTTTAAGCAAGCATCAAGCTAACATGTGCATTCGCCAAAGTCTGTTGAGCGACTAAAGTTTATATTTCCATTTATATTAACGACTGTAATTGGAAAAAAATCTCTCTTTTGAGCGACTAAACTGAAGGGCATAAGAAAAAGGGGGCGTTGATTATAAACAATTGTTTGGTGAAATGTCCATCAATGATCTAAGCCCATTTTGGCAATGGTGTTGAAGAGTTCACGACCCTTCGGGGTCACTAGACGTGAACCCCAAAATGTGTGTTTGGCGTTAAATTCACCAGCAACTAAAAATCTAGCTCCAAGGGAATTGAAGAAGCTGTAGTATTGATGTTCTTTTATTGAAAATCGAGGCGGAGAATAAATCGATGATAAAACAAATTTGTATTTACAGAATTCAATGCAAATGTTTGTTGCTTGGAGGTAATCCTCACTTATGTTATTCATTAGATAATGCTTTATTCTGTTCTTTATAAGGATTGCCGATCCTCCACAAGCTCTTCCGCGGGGGTCTTTAGTATCGTAGAACTTTTAAGATGTAATTGTAATGTTTCAAATCTATTAATTTAGTTAATAGCAAACAGAAAATAATTTATTTTATTTGCAAAAACTGAGTCGAAGAGACATTCAGTTTTTCTCTTCCATTTTTGAGTTTTAAAATTCCAAACCTGTAAATGCTTCCATAATATGAAAAATCGAATATTTTTCTCTTATTAACCCTTATGTGAACACCAAGGTACCCCGGTACCTTTAGCACTTTCATCTTATTGTTTTTAATGGAAGCAGATGGTTCTCATACTTCAAACTTCTTGAGAACTCCTAACTATTGAAATAATTATATTAATTATATTGAATTGGCGTGGTAGTCCAATTTATTTCTTATATCCTTAACTGTACGGCAAGGTACCTTTATGCATTACATATGAAAAAACTGTTATAACAAGTAAAATGTTATTGAAAAATTATTAAAGCAAAATAAGATAGTCTTTATAAATATTTTATATTTATTATATGCATATATTTATTTGCAGAAAGAGAAACAAAAACTAAAATAATAATTTTTATTCATATAAAAAGAAAAATAAAAAAAGAGAAATGTTGAGTTACAAATAAATTCTACTGATTATTTTGCGAACAATTTACTCATATTGCGTAGTTTGTTGAATGTTGATTACAAATCGGTTTGGAACACGAGTAAAAAGATGTTCGTGATTTCCTTTGTTTCATGCATACGTGACAGCTTCCTACTACAGGAGTATGTCCGCTTTTAGCAGTTTTTTGCAAAGCAGAAATACTTAATGTTAAAACCTCAAAATCTTTTCCAAACACACTTTGTAACGCTGATTTTACAGTTGATTGGGCAATAACTTTCAGGTTTTTAGCACGTTTCTCCATGTTTTTCTTACATAATTCAAAATTTTGTTCTTTCAGAAATTGTCTGCGACGGTCTGTGGAATGCAGCTGTGTATTTTTTTCCATATATATTACATAGGACGCCAAAGCGGCTATATCTATTGCATTATAAAATAATGATAGTGGCCATTTCTGTTACGATCCCCATCTGTACTCTGGCCAATAATGTACCCTGCAGCTCAACGGCATCACCTCGCGGGAGGAGTTCTCAACCCTTTGGCCGGATCGCAACACGAAAAAAAATATTTAGGGGAATTTTATCACAAATAAAAACACTTACATTCTGTAGGCCATATCACTTAATATGGAGGTAGATGTTGGCCTCCAATCGCCCTTTTCCCATCCATAACTGTGAGGAATCCAATTCACATTTTCACAGTCCCTTATGCCCGTCCTTCGTCGCCCTATCTGGTTTACGTGGTAGTTCACAACGTGCGAACACTTAAGTAGAGTCGAAGGGACCCCGTTTTAAAAGACCACAAATTCGTCGCCCTATCTACTTCAACAATCCCCAAAAAAAAAAACTCAAATTTTCTCATATTTTAATACATTAATAAAATAGCTTTATTTATAATTTTCTCTATACTTATCATTAAAATTATCTTACTTGTTCTCCGTTTGCATTTGTATTCGCCTAGTAATTTATCCATGTTGTCAACCCCTCCGTTAGTTTTATTGTAATATGTAACAATTTCTGGTTTAGCAGGAAGAGTTGATTCCACGTTAGGCTCTGTATGCATACTTGACAACAAGACTACAGCTTTGTTTTTTTAGGTACGTTAGAGCACAACGATGCGTCTTTACTAAAAGCAAAATTTGTGGAATATACTTTTCTGTAATGAAATTATAAAATTAAAAAAAAAATACCTATTAGCAAAAAATGTATAACACGAACCTGCCTTTATGTGCTTGCATTTTCGCTGGCATAAACCGTTTATTCTTTCTTACAGTTCCCACAAGTGTCAAGTTCCATGAAGTTAAAGTTTCTGCAAGTTCTAAGGATGTAAAGAAGTTATCAGTCGTTACATTTCTTCCTGAGTTTTTGTACGGGAAAACTAGATCTAATACTGTTTTGTAGATACATATGTATGTACACAAAGTTTGTAGTTCGAAATTAATAAATATTAAAATGGAATTTTTAGGGGAAAACACACAAATAGTGCCCAAGAATAATGCATGGTTAGTTTTATGGAAAAACACCCACAACTGGCGAAGAACTTTTTTAAAGGTGATAGAGTCGAAGCGGAAAAGCTTTGGCAAACGTTTCGGCAGTAGCTAAATAAGATTGGTCCACCACTAAAAGATTGTAACGGATGGAAGAAGGTAGATATGGGAAAAATAAATGCATTCTTTCTAAATTTGTTAACTTACTATCATGGCATTAATACTATAATAACCTTTTCTATTATAGTATAAATAGTCCTGGTTCCCTGGTTTTATTATTCTAATGTGGGTACCGTCAATACACCCAACAACGCCAGGAATTTTGAATTTTTCAAAACAATTTTGTTTTGACTTTTCAACATCTTGTGCATCAGCTGAAATTTTTATCCAATATTCGCATAACACTTTCTAAAACAACTACCAACTTGGAAAATGATTTAGAAAATGTAGTTATGTGCGTTACTACAACAGAGTCGTTCCCAACCGACCTTTGAAAGCTGCCTTCAGCTAGGAATCTTAATGTGGCTGCTAACTCTATTACCAGTGGAAATGATTTAGATTCCACATGTGGTTCAATTTTTTTTAATATTTAAGCAAAACTCTTTAAAGGTAAAAATATTTGTAAAAAACAGGTCAAATTATTCAAGCTGTTATGCTGTATTCCTACCTCTTTTCCGGCATATTTAATGGATTTGATGCATCCCTCAACATTTTTCGTTGAATATTTTGAACTTGGTTTGAATTATTAGTTACTAAAATTGCTGCCGATAAAACAAATGTCATTTTTAGTGATATTAAGATTCAAATAAATGTTTATTTTTTTAACCAACTTACAGTTTGACATGAAACGATTTCAAATGAAACAAAAAATGGGAAGTAAAACCGTTCGTTTTTCATCACATCTGTGTTGAAGTACTCAGTTTTCGCGGATTAATTCAAAAAAGAAATTTAAGGTATCGTCAAAACTGATTGCAGTTGCTTACGGCCTATAAAATTCTACATCACTAGCTGAAAAAATAAATATCTGGTGTGTTTGCAGTGAGAGATCAAAATCAAAGTTTTGTAAATTTTTTTTTGGAAAAAAAGACAAAAAACTGAAAATTTACTTTGTTAAAAATCTTATTTTTTTACAAATTTATTAAAAAAGTGACCAATTTAGCTATGGAACCATCAAGTTCAGGTAGTTCTGCGAATATCATGGAAAAGTTTTTATAACAAATTTGGTGTGGAAGTGTTTTTGTTGTTGTGATTTATATTAGAAGTTCAAAAAAAATTTGAATTTTCATTCAATGACGTTTGTCATTCCGTGTGAAACTTTTTTAATATTCATCTGAGATCCAACAAAGAATATATTTTCTTACATAATTGGGTCCACTTCTTCTATGACAACCATAAATCTTTATATCTTATATTTACATCGTCTATCTTATCCTTTTTTATCCTCTGTTTCTTAACTTGTTGTGAATATAGAAAAATGTTCTTTCAATTTTATAAATTGTTAAATTACAATCAAGATTATTATGAAAATCAAACAAACTCTGTAAATTACAGTAAGAATCGGTAATTTCATCAATTATAAATGGTCGAAATTAGATAAAATTTCACAATATTTAACATAAATTGTACTGGTCGTAAAATTGTATTTCAAACAATATATCAAATACTAATAAAATTTGCATTAAAACTGAATAGAAAACATAGAATAAGAATATTCTAGTCCTATAACCAGTGTAGTTTTTCTATTTCTTAGTACGTTTAGGTGGAGGGTATTTAAGATTCGGCACAGCCGAATATAGCACTCGAACTTGTTTATTTATCTTTTTAATAATATATTCAATATATTTTAATTTTAAATTTTATTTAATCATTTATAAGTTTCTATTTTAAATTTACAATAAAATTTGTAAATTAAGCCCATTTTCCACAAAATTGAAAAAACGTTCCCAAACAGACAAAAAAATTTTTTTTAATTTTTTTTATATGGTTTCTTTTTAAATGTATGACAATTATTGATAAACGAAAAAAATTATAAAAATTTATTTCATTAGTTTTTTAAAAAAGTTGTAAAATTCTCGAAATCCTTCAAAACCCAAATTCAGACTTTAAATTAAACTTATATTCATATTTATGCAAAATATATATTTATTTTTTTATTTTTTAGAAAGAAGACAATATAAGCTTTCGTTTGCTTCTCATTTTTTTAAAAAAATCACTTTCCATTTTAAAATTACGGCGAAAATTCTGCAACAAACTCTAATTTTGCGAAAAATAAAAATGTCTATAAAATCGTTAAAACATTTTTTTTTTTCAGTGTGTTTTTTAGAATATGCTTTTTCATGTATATTTAACGATTTGAAAAAAAATTTAAACTACGGCTCCCATGTCATCGAATCCACTGTGCACTGGTGCGACGCTGTGAGTTCTCGAGGTAAGGTACCTCTGATTTGCAAAATTTTTAAACCTTGCGGATTTGGTTTTAATATCTTCAATTTAAAATCTTTTAATTGAGCTTTTAGAAAACTGTACAAGTGTTTTAAATACAACGATGTATTTCAAACCAATCGATATTATTCCTTTACCAAAAAATTAAATTTTGCTTGCACATTTTCAGGAGAAATTTGTTTTTAATTTTTACATAAAATTGTAAAATTGTATTGTTTTTTTTTTTTTTTGTTAAAATGATATGTATTTTAACTGTTATTAGTAGAGTTTAGTCATTGTTATTTGTGTTTCTGAAGATCTTTTTATTAAAAAAGAATAAAGGAAAACATACAAAGCTGTTAAACTACGATTTTATTTGCTTTAAAACAAAGTAAAATTCATTGAAATCTGTCCATTATTGTTAGGTAGTGATCTACAATGTTTTTGTCGTCCTATATATCGGAATTTGCAAAGTGCAGATTGTTCTTTCAGGCAATAATATAGATTCCAACATACAGATCTATTTTAAGCGTTTTATTTATAATTTAAAAAAGGTCCAAATGAATCACTTAAGGCCCAGATTATGGTTCTAAACACTGTCTCAACTACAACACAACATGCATTTTTCCTACGATTAAGCCGATAAGTTTTGTGAATCGTAATCACAGTTTACAACATACAACATCAAAATACTTCGTATTGTGAACGGTAATCGGGGCCTAATATTCTCATATTTTAGTATAAGGAAGAATGTTTCTTAAAATCTTATATATTTCTTAGGGTGCGTTTTCACTATGTCATTTTTGTTGTCAAATTGTCCAAATTGTGGGCAATTGTATGAAAACGGGATTAGAAATTATTTTTATAATTTTTGTTATATTATACAATATTAAAGTGTTTGTCAAAATTTTCACTCTTATGGGAAACACTGTATATACTATAGATACATTTATTTTTAATTAATTTCATTTGTTTTTTCTCTTTTAGTCTCAAACTATCGATATGCTACATAGTGTTATTAAATGTTCTCCATTTGCCAGTTCTGATATTAATGCATTTTGTAAAATATTTATTATCCGAGATCTTGCGGTTGCACTATCGTCTTGTATTTATCAATCTCTGTGTGACTCTGAAAGCTTTGTGGTTAATAATTCAACACAAAATGGATTTCAAAGTCCAGGCATAGAAAATATTGCTAAACTCAATTCGTCATTTGAATGTTCCCATTTAATAGGCAACACAAATATCTCCAACAGAAAGAGAATGTATTCTACAGATGAACCAACGGTAGTATGTACAACACCTTCAAAATGGCCTGGAGTTGCAAATCTAAGAGCACTTTTGGCCAGTGAAAAAGACGAAGACATACCAAAATTAAATGTACTTCTATTGGAAAGTTTTATTGCAACATATGTGTCCCTAACTACTTATGCTTTAGTTACTTGCGACAGTCGCATTTTATACAGACTTGTTGCTCATAATTTCACTGCTGATACCTGGTCTACTATATTTGGTGGAGGAATGAAGAAACTTTTAAGAAAAGCTACATGCGAAAATCATGCTGTTACAAATAATAGCTTATCAGAGGAACAAAACGAGGAAACTAGTGTGTGGAATACTGTTACTTCTATAACAAAACAACGCGTTAAATTAAATATGAAGATTTTGGGAAATTTTGGTAGCAACAATTCATCTACTAATATGAAGGAGGATAAGCCGACTTATCGTGAACAGTTTGTATCGCCTGAAATGTCAATGCTTTCATATTTTTTGACAAAGCCGAAAAATACAGGTATTTATTGTATTACTATAAAATAAAATCAAATTTTGAATGCTTGTAGTTATTATTTTCTCAGTCACTTTTTTGTTGAGTACAATTTTATAAAATTCCCTTTACTACGCTAAAACACAGACTGAAAGTATATTTGTCAAAAAATATCGCTAATTTGAAACTTTTATTGTAATATAATAACTGAACTAAAGCACTTGTGCAACAACAAAAACAATCGAAACTTTAACTACTATCCGTCTAATTCATAAATACATTATAACAGGGTAATAAGGCAATGACAGGCAAAATACAAAATTGTACATATTCATAAATGCATAATAGCTTGTTAGCTGGTTACAAGAATAATAAAATAAAGATTACGCCATGCGCATGATTTCCCGTGATGTGACGTATAAGTTCCATTCTAAGGGTTACCAAGAATGTTTCATGTGTTAGAATTAAAATTTCTTGTGAAAAAGGTACAGCTATGGACATATAAATTGCACATTTTACCAAGAAGTTTTTCTTCTGCTATAATATCGTAAAAACTATTAATAAACAAAAATTTTTGGTTTTTTCCTAAGGTTTATTATGCATTCTTAAAATTGATATAAACTTAAATTGAAATTCATTTATAAGGGAAACAAAAAATCATCATAAAAATACCACTGAAATTACCTGGACACATAAATGGCACAATCTCTATAAAATAGAAAAAAAAAATATTTTAGTATTGAATTTGTTGTTTTTTTGTTTGTAAAAATAATTTACCGTTAATATTTAGTACTGTAGCCTTTATATCTGATGACAGCTTCGCCCCTGCGACCCACAAGTTTTTGGCATTTTGTTTTGGATATGGCATACCAAGCTTCCTGAGCAGCCAGCCACAGGTCACCCAAATTTTTATAATTTTTTTTTGCGATTTCAACCTTGACTTCGTTCCAAAGGTTCTCTATTGGATTTAAGTTAGGGCTCTGGGCTGGCCAATCCAAAACGTAAATCTTCTCTGCACAAACCAATTTTTTACTAGTTTGGAGGAGTGTTTGGGATCATTGTCCTGCATGAATTTCCACTTAATTGGTACTGAAACTTGTCCATTTTTTCGTTATTTTTTACAAGGAGGCCTACGCCTTGCCAAGAAAATGCACCCCATACCATGATGCTACCTCCACCATGTTTTACCGTCCTCTGAGTGAACCGATGATTGTATTCTTGTCCTTTCTACCATCTGGTCCTATTCTATTAATTTTTGTTTCGTCACTCCATAACACGTTTTTCCAAAAATTAATGGATTTTTCTTTATGGAAATAGAAATACAAAAACTACACTGGTTATAGGACTAGAATATTCTTATACTGTGTTTTCTATTTAGTCTTAGTGCAAATTTTATCTATTTGTATTTTATATACTGTTTGAAAGACAATTTTACGATCAACATAATTTATGTTAAATATTTTGAAATTTTGTGTAATTTTCACCAATTTTAATTGATTTAATTACCAATTCTTACCATAATTTACAGAGTTTGTCTGATGTTCATAATAATCTTGAGTGTAATTTAACAAACAGAGTATATAAAAAAGGGAAACAATTCGGTTTTAGGTACTTTGCTCAAACAAAAAAGAAACTTCTTCAAATAGGGCTTTTAGAGGAGAATCCAGCAAAAAAAAAATTGTTGGCGGTCACGCCTATTTTTGAGGGGGCGGGCCCGTAAAGTTGAAAGTATATAGGCCTATATCTCGGGAACTACAGGGTGTCTGATAATTTGTAATACATTAAAGTTGAGCTTTATACATAAAACTGTTCGGACGTGTTGCTTTTAGTGCGGCTGAATTTTCGGTGAAAAAATCGTAATAGGTGAAAAAGTATAAAAAGTTAAATTAAATAAAAAAGTGAAAAAAAACTCGTAATAGGTGAAAAACTTTATAAAGTCAAATAATTGCACTAGGTGCAATAAAAAATTAATAAATTGTAATAATTTATTTTTAATTATTTGAAAACTAGAAAATTAAATACAGTGAGACAGTGAATGAGTAACAATTCTAACAGTACGAGTGGGCCTCAGAGCCGAAATGCTTATTTCGTGTTGAGCTCGGCAAGTGTTAGTAATGAGAACATTAAAGATCCCGAATTTAATAAAAACTACTTAACTGTGAAACCAAAAATAAGCACAAATCTGAATTTAAGTGCAAGTGCACCAAACTTGAATAAATGTGTTGAACAGGACACAAACTTAGCCCAAAGCATATTTAATTTAAATAGAAAAATCACTGAAGGACCGTCTTCTTCACGGTCCTCGTTATCAAATATTGGAGAGACGTCAACAGCTGCAAAAGGCACATTAAGTCCTACAAATAAGGCCGCTCCTATAGTTGCTGTTGAAGAAAAACAAAAAACACAGGTTATATAACAGTATCGAAGAGAGGCAGAAGCCCAAAATCTGCCGAAATTACACCAGCCGCAAAATTATCAAAGAATGCTGAAGAGCCACGCTCGCAAAATCGTTTTGCCATCCTCCAAGACAAAAATGATGTCCCTAACGCTGTGAATAAGCCAGTAAAACCACCTCCAATATATTTAAGAGAAAAAAACTCAAACGAACTTATAAAAATAGTAGTTTCATTAATTGGTGAAAATTCTTTTTATGTGACTCCAATTAAGCGTGGCAATATTAATGAAACAAAGATTCAGGTTAATAATGAAAACGACTATCGGAGAATAGTTTCGGAATTTGAAAAACGCAAAAAGAATTTTTACACGTATCAACTTAAAAGCGCAAAAGGTCTACAAGTCGTAATTAAGGGAATTGATTCTTTTGTTGATCCTGAGGAGATCAAGAGCAGTTTGGTCGACAAAGGCTTTAAAATCAAGGCCGTATCAAATATAAGAAACAGAGATAGGATCCCTCAACCATTATTTAGAGTGGAGTTAGAACCTGGTGATGTTAAGCTGAAGAAAAATGAAACACATCCTATATATGACTTGAAATTCATAATGCACCGAAGAGTTACAGTGGAAGAACCACATAAGCGATCTGGCCCAGTACAGTGTTCGAACTGCCAAGAATATAGTCACACTAAATCTTATTGTAAGTTGCCTACTGTTTGTGTTGTTTGTGGGGATCTTCATGACACCTCAAAGTGCGATAAACCTAAGGATGATTCCAGGGTAAAAAGATGCAGCAATTGCGGTGGAAACCACACTGCCAACTACAGGGGTTGCCCTGTTTTCGAGGTCGTTAAACGCTCCTTGATCAACAAATCCGCTTCTACCCCTACTCAGACGACAAAAGTACCTATTACAATTATTCCCCCCGTAGCACAAGCATCCACTAGCCAATTTTCATATGCCAACGTGCTAAGATCTAACCAACCAACACTGCAAAATGAATCACCAATAAATGATACAAACAGCCACAATTTTAGCCGTCTTGAAGGTATAATGGAGAATCTGGTGCAATCCATGAACCATTTCATGACAAGCATGACAAGTACGATGCAGGAGATGCAAAAAATGCAGTCCACGCTACTGCAGGCCATACTTAATAGACCATGAACTGTCTCAAAATATGTTTCTGGAACGCAAACGGCATACGCCAACACAAAAATGAACTTGAATATTTTCTTTTTAATAAGAAAATTGATGTAATGCTGATTTCCGAGACTCATATGACGTCGAGAAGCATTTTTAAAATAAGTGGTTATACATTCTACGACACCAAGGACCCCAGAGATAGATCATGTGGTGGCTCGGCAATATTGGTCAAATCGCGAATCAAACACCATTCATTGGGTGGTCTTTCAGAGTGTTATCTTCAAGCAACAAACATCTGTATTGAGAACTTTTGTCAAAACCTCGTGATTTCGTCAGTTTACTGTCCGCCCAGATTTTCAATAACAAAAGATCAGTATAGAGATTTTTACAAATCACTAGGTAGCCGTTTCATAGCGGCTGGCGACTACAATGCTAAGCATACATTCTGGGGCTCACGACTCGTTAGCCCTAAAGGTCGTATCTTGTACGACTCCCTGTCTGAAATGGGACTGAATGTGATTTCAACTGGTCAACCAACTTATTGGCCAACTGACCAGCAAAAAATTCCTGACGTTATCGATTTCGGCGTGGCGAAAGGGGTATCCCCGGAACTCATTGAAGTCGAGGCTTCACTGGATCTTTCTTCAGATCACTCACCCACTGTAATCACCATCAGAAGTCCTCAGCAAATCGTAACTGATGCCTTACTTCTTGTCAAACGTCTGAATTGGTTAAAATACAAAAAATACATCAGCACTCACTGCACAGAGAAACTCCCATTAAAAACTGCTGAAGACATTGATGCCTGTATAAAAAGTCTTATTGAACATGTCGAGAAAGCCGCAGAACATGCTTCTTCCACTTACCGCCCGAATAGGTACAACAGAGTTTTTTCTGCAGATGTTGAGCAACTATTGTCTGAAAAAAGGAGAGTCCGAAGAGAGTGGCAACAACACAGATCGCCCCAACTTAAAACTAGGTTGAGAGAATGTACCAAAAATCTTAGGATTTTGCTAGAAGCGCAAAAAGCAGAGTCTCAAACAACATCTGGAAGGTCTAGACGCAACTTCCCAGTCAAATTATTCATTATGGCGTGCAGTCCGAAATCTAAGAAAACCCGTAATCGCAAAACCTCCACTGCGTACTTTGAACGGATCTTGGGCACGAAATAACGAAGAAAAAGGCAACCTTTTCGTAAGTCATTTAAAAAATGTATTCACTCCCAATACGGATACTGACATTAGCGAACTACCGCCTGTTGTTGCCAGACCAACTGTACAAATAAGATTTCAATATCTGATAATTTAAATGTTAAAAAAGCACCTGGGTTTGATAAAATCAGCAATAAAATGATTTTTGAGCTGCCTCGCATTGCAAAAAGATTAATCATCTTTATTTTTAATGCCATCTTACGGCTTGAGTACTACCCTCCGGTTTGGAAAATCGCTTTAGTAAAGATGATTCCTAAGCCGGGAAAAGATCCTTGCAAAGTTGAGTCGTATAGGCCAATAAGTCTATTACCAACTATGTCCAAATTATTCGAGAAATTGCTTATATCCAAGCTGACTCCGATTTTGAATGAAAACAACTGCATTCCCAATCACCAGTTTGGCTTCAGACGTCAACACAGTACAATAGAACAAACACATAGATTGGTACAAGTCATAAGAAAACCCTTTGAGGAAAAGAGATACTGTTCGGCACTCTTTATTGACGTCTCTCAAGCTTTCGACAAAGTATGGCATGAAGGCCTGATATCTAAATTAAAGCAGAACTTGCCGGTGAATCTTCAACACCTACTATGGAAATACTTAATCGACCGTCAGTTTATGATTAAAGAAGGTGATTATTTAAGCCGTCCTCAACCTATAGGTGCTGGCGTCCCTCAAGGTAGTATCTTAGGACCAATTCTATACTTGCTGTACACAGCAGACATGCCAACAAACAATGAAATTCACACGTCAACATTTGCTGATGATACGGCATTTTTCAGTACTCACAAAGATCGAAAAGATGCCTCGATTCAATTACAGCACCACGTAACGCAAGTGGAGAAATGGGCAAGACAATGGGGAATAAAAATAAATGAACAGAAATGCACCCACGTAACATTTACTCTACGTAGGGAATCATGTCCCCCTATTCGTATTAATGACCATATAGTGCCTCAAAACTCACACGTGAAATATCTTGGTATTCATCTGGACCGTCGCCTCACATGGAAACCACATATAGATGCTAAGCTGACTCAAATGAAACTGAAAGCAGCCCAAATTCATTGGCTCATCGGCAGAAACTCCGTCCTTCGGCTCGATTGTAAGCTTCTACTCTACAACTCAATCTTAAAGCCAATTTGGTGCTATGGTATCCAGTTATGGGGCACTGCCTCCAACTCCAATATTGAGAAAATTCAACGCCGTCAAAACAAAATTCTACGAATGATAACTAGCGCTCCTTGGTATATTAAAAACAACAACATACACAACGATCTTGATGTTCCACTTGTCAAATGGGAAATAACTAAACACGTGGCCCTTTATTTGGGTAAGCTGGAAACTCATCCAAATCCCCTCGCTCGAGACATCTTACAACATCCCGGTCATAGCCGTTTGAGAAGGAGGGACACCACCGCTCTCAGATGAATAAATACAAGTTGCTCATTATATCCTATCGAATTTGAAAACTAGATTTTGTCTAGCATTGGCTGGACTTATCTTAATTAACTTTAGTTTTAGGATTTGAATACCTATTGTTAGTTCATTTAAAATGAAGATACAATAAAAAAGAATATGCAAAAAAAAAAAAAAAATTAAATAAAAGGTATTCAAAATACCTTTCCAACGATATACATATATGTATCATGATTATAAAATATGGACCGAATATGGGTTAAATCCAAAAAGAATATTTTTTGACCCGAATTTATTTGTTTTTTGGAAATGGTTCTATGACAAATTATGGGCCGATCTTCTTAAATTTTGGAACAGTTATTTTCATGCATATGAGGATATTTCACGTTGAATTTCAACATAATAACGGTATATATAAGATATATATTAGTATTAACGTGGATTTCGAGAGTGGACCTTATGTGGGGGATATTGTCAAATATGGAACTTTCAGAGTAAAAAGGTGCGTCTTATCGTCCGGCAAATACGGTATTTATTAAGTTATTAAAACCTAGTTTTCCTTTTAAATTAAATCTTATTATGATTTACAATATACAAACAAACAAACACACATTCACTTTTATATATAGATAAGGGTTTCAAATGTATACAAATTTTAACATTTACTTAATATTGTTGCTAGTCAGCGCATTTGTGTCCTAAATATTAATATTGAAAGCTGATATAGCTTTCCTTATATATAATTTGTCATCATATCTATGGGAGGTGCCACGCCCACTATTGATAGTCCGCCCATTCTTGTCC